>JAAFCF010006596.1:31221310-31320730 GCA_013389785.1 Helicorthomorpha holstii | reverse complement strand
AAATTAATTTCTGATTTAATAGCCAATTAGAAATCTGCTTTTTTCCATTCACATTTTGTCCAAAACAAAACCATTTTAACCAATTTTAACAAAATTCTAAAGAAAATTAGGAGAGTTATTTGAGACAAAAATAAAGTTGCTTAAAAATAATTAAAATCAAGTTTTTTTTATATGTAATTCGACCTGCAGTTTACGAATCCGTTGCTCAAAATTGGTCAAAAAGTTCCTTATAAAAAGTGGCAAAAACTCGAGAAATTCTAGAGATACTCTAATAATTCCAGCAGATTTGGATTTCTAGCACCTTTTTACGTTACGTCCGCTCATAAAATCCACATGTTGATTTTTGGCCATTTTTGAAAAAAACACAAGGACACTTTTTAAAAAAAAAAAAAAAATGACCATTATTGAGAGAGAAAAAAGTTGCTAAGTAAATAAATTTTTTAGATGTATTTCGACCTGAAATTAACGAATCCTCTTTTTTAAATCAAAATTCCGACTTTACATGCCTGAAAACAGCCAAAAAAAATGTACAAAATAAATGATGTAAAAAAATCACAAAAAAATAGCTAAAACTGGAAAATTACTAGTTTACGTCACTTCCGCTCATTGTAGCATATTACAACACTACATTAGAGTACAGTGTACAGTATTTATGTGCACTAGACACGCCTACAAGTACTGCGTATCGATTTTCCCATCTATCCAATGAAAACGAGACTTAAAACACTGATATTGACTGTAATAATCAGCTGGTGAATTTGCTCGACCTTGATAACATATAATATATATAGATAACAAATTGAAAGACTGAAAATTTTTTTTGTGACTACCGTATACAGTAAATAGATTGTACAACCACAACAAACGATATAACAATATCATCTTTCTTAAATAAACAATGTGCACCAAGAAAGATCAAGAAGCAAGTTCATCTCAACAGCCAAAAAATCAGCTGTTATCATCCCTTAAAAGTGCTTTGTTTGTTTTAGGTTCCGCTATAGTCGTATTTGCTGCTGCTAGAAACACAATTACATGGTAATAGACTAGTAACTACAAAAATTATCTCAAACGTTTTCACTGTTTAAGTAACATTTTATCAGGCACTTGCAACGATTTTGGGGAGCCTCTGGAGATTTCTGGCAACGACAGTGGGATAAGGTGGATTATCTATTTGGTGGAGATGAATTCGCTATTTCTATTGCTGGTAAAAAAAATCTTTCATATTCTTAAATTATGGATCAAAACAAAGCTTAATAATTTACATTAACAGGAACATTATTGTTTCCTACTGCTATATATTGGTTAATTGGAGGATTGTACACTGTGATGGACCTTACTCACAAACCATCATTTCTATTTCGCTATAAAATTCAACCTGATAAAAGTGTAAATATGACATTATAGATGACATTTGTATCAAAATTATTGTACAAGTATGAATTTTAATGTTTTACTAAAATAATGTAGGTACAAGCTAAAGATTTGTTGCCAGTGATTTACCAAGTTTTGTGGAATCAAATAATTGTTGGCTTTCCATTTACTATTGTGGCGTTTTATTTGATGAAATTGACTGGTTACGCTTACACGCCTGAATTACCAACTTTTCACTGGGTTCTACTTGAGCTACTAGTGTTTACAATCATGGAGGAAATCGGATTTTACTACTCGCACAGGTCTACATTTTTTTTTTTAGTTAGAACTGCAAAAAAAAAAAAACGCTCATTTTTTTACCGTTTAAAATAAGGATGCTGCATCATCCAATGGTGTATAAACATATCCACAAAAAACATCATGAATGGACAGCTCCAATTGCAGTCACCGCTATTTACGCCCATTCAGTGGAGCATATTTTGTCTAATTTAGTACCCCCGTTGTTGGGTCCACTTATCATGCGCTCACATATTGGATCTATATGGTTATGGTCAACTTTGGCATATCTTTCAACTTTAAACGCTCACAGTGGTTATCATTTACCTCTTATGCCTTCACCTGAAGCCCACGACTTTCATCATCTCAAGTAAAACTACTCTTAAAATTTCAAATGTTAAAAAAGTATTCTAATGTTTACATTATTTGTTCCAAGGTTCAACCAGAATTTCGGAATGCTGGGCGTACTGGATCGTCTTCATGGAACCGATACTATGTTCCGCGCCAGCAAGGCCTACCAGAGACACATTCTGCTGTTAAGCTTGGTGCCACTACGCGAATCAATCCCTGACACAGCAAAGCTAATCAAATCCAAATAACCACAAAAAATATCGGTGACCTAATTTAAAAAAAAAAACAATCATTAGAACCGTCTACAGTAATAATTATTCTAACTATCCAATTCGAATAAGGGCAGTGACTCGGTTTAACACTCGTAGCAAATAATTACTAAAGAATGCATGTTAATATAGCCATTCTTTATGCATGCCACCATTTCCCAATTTAGGGGAAACTTCTATCTCGATGCTCCTATGCAGACATTCGTTCCTTAACGCTATTTTAAGTCTAAATACAGTATTCGATTACCTGAATGACCTTAACGAGTCAGAATAACTGAAAGAGTAGAACTAAATGTTTTTAAATATTTGTATAATTGGAAATCTTTCCAGTTTTACCTTTTAAGATAACGGAGCGATTCACGCCGTTTATCAAAATAACATAAAAGTTACAAGTATTTTACACTTGCGCGGATAGAACTTTTTTCTTTTATCAATCGCACTGTTGTTGAAATGCTATTCCATTAAGTGGCAGTGTTACATGTTTACCACTGAGGGAGTCCAAAACGAGATATTGTATTTTCTTGTTCCATCAGATCTTTCTGTACTTTTTTCCTCATGTAAAAGATAGGACAATCACGACTATAAATAAAATATATTAGCGATAACTGTATACTGCACTTAGTATTAAAATATTGTATGGCATTGAATTCTGACCTTGTACACAACACGTCTTCATGTAAACTACCCTGACACCGTTGGCACTGAGTCCATAACTGAGCAAATTTTTCTTCTAATGAACAGAGTTGTAACATCTATAAAACGCAAATTGATGGTTATTACTAATGACTTATTCGCTCGTTTAGTAATATGCAATATATACTTCTTTTTGATAAATTTCCGATTCTTTCAGTTTACAATGATTACACACACAGCCACCTGGAAAAACCCATAAAAAGTGCATTGGCACTTTAAATAATTATCTCATTCGTGTGAAAGTTATTACCTATGTTTGAATTTAAAACGGCTTTGCAACTAATACACGTCTCCACTTTTTTTGTGAATGCAAACAGTGCTCCAACTTTAGAAGTTGCCACAATTTTTGTCCTTGTATGGTCACCACCTTCAAGTTAACAAAACAACCAAATTTACTGAATGAAATACTTTAGAAATTCACAAAAGAACGTATAAATGTTGCAAATCAGCGTGAATCTACCTCTTCTTAAGTTTAAGATATCATGTTTCACAGTGATTAGTTAACATTTAAAAATTAGAGATCATTAAACGTACGTAATAGAATTGATTCAGCTTTGGTGTCTCCTAAAATAGGTTGAAATATTCTTAACAGTGGCTTGGATAACTGGTTTTCTAAATAATAGGCCGTATCAATTGGTATGTTATTTTCAAGCACATAAATCGGGTCCTAAACATGTTCAAATGAAATGTTAATACATAAAATAGTGATCTAATCTCAAAACTAAGCCGTAAATCAAAATCGCCAAGCATTTGTTGTTAAAACAGATTCGAAACAATCACGAAATCGTTTTAAAACTTAACAAATACGACTAAATCATAGCATTTGTCGACATTGATTAACGCCATATTGATCGCTATAAAATTCACACAATTACTTCTGATCTCAAATAAGCAGCTGTGCCTTTCGCTGCCGAAATGATAACAAAAGGTACTCGATCACCAAGATTCGGAGCACTTCCAGGATCACGTTTTTTCATACGATGAGCTAGCTCAACATGTGCTTGTTTTCCTTTATATTCTTGATCTGTTTTGGTTAATTCTTTAGTAATTACTAGCTGCGATATATCTACACGATTGCAAAGTAAATCCGAAATTGTTTGTTTTGCAAATTCCACAGCTCCATCTGGATCTCTGTTTATCAGAATATACGATTAGTACAAAACACAGTTTCAAAAATAATTCTTTGCATTGTACCTGTCAATTAGAATCTTTTCTAAACAACTGCTGATGAGTCTTGCAACTAGAGGACAGTTATCACGCCGAACCGTTTCAATTCCTTTACAATCCATCTTGTCATGATGATTTGGATTTGTATAGTACAGACCAGCATATCGCTTCTTACTGATCAATAAATATGGAAAATAAACCTGAAATAAATTAAAATTTGATATAAAGTTAACCATAAGTGAAATTAAAATCTTTTTTTAAACCTTTTCAAACTCTAATTTAATTGGACGAACAAATTTACTGGTTACAAACTGAGCAGCTTCACGACCAAGTTCCATAGCTTCGTCTAACTTCTCGACTCCGAACTGAACCATTACAGAATCAGTATCTCCGTAAATTACCTAACATCGTCATTAACTATTAATCTGGATACTGTATTGATAAATTCACAAAGCAATAATTATATATACTTTTGCGTTATTTTTGTATCCATTTTCAATTGTAAATTTAGCTTCTACTTCCAATTTCGTTTTCTCAATCATTTGTCGTCCAAATGCCGTTACACTCTAAAACAGTCATATAGATAATTATACACATTCGTAGATCAAATCTTAACTTTGTTTTACTTGTGAAATCTCTAAACAAGGCAGCTTTCCGATTTGAGCACCTGTAAATCCATAAACTGAATTTGCGCTAAGTTTCAACGCCAACTGTCTTCCATCTAACACCTTGCGTCGAAATGGGTTTGTTTCAACTTTCAAATCATCTTTTGCTCTTTAGAAACGTCAATAATTTAAAATTTTAAAAATTACGATTTACTACAGTAGTTACTTTTTTCTGGCAGCCAAAAGATTCTCTACAATGTTTGGCAATAAACCTTTACGAACTGAATTCTTAACGAAATAATCCCCAGATGGAGTTCGAATGTACTCTTCTGGGTTCATACTTAAAACAAACAATTAATCATATATACTAAAATCCATAAAAAGTAAATAGTAAACCTGGCTCTTGATGCAGGTGTGAGCAGTGTCGTATAACATAAATTGTGCGCCATCATAATAGAAGGGTATAGAGAATTAAAATCAAGAGTTGAAATCGGAATTTTATAAAATCTATGAAAATACTTTCATTAAATTCAAAATTTTCAAATATATATTAATCACAAACATACCCTTGTAACGGTTCGATAACTGTAGCGCCTGTAAACTCTTCTCCGTTATCCGAAATGCTTCTTGTCGGAATTATAAAGTCGGTTACTTTCGCCTATAAAATTAACAGCTATTTAATAAATAACTGTATACATCGTAAACAAGTACTTACCGCTCTAAGTAACTGCGAAACTACTTTGATTTGCTGTCCTCTAGTTAAAAGATAAGACAGTGGAACTCCTGTCACACGAGCCATTTCCATGTAATTAATTACACACATGAGTTTCTCCAACAATTTCAACGGTAAGAGAGCGTCTTTCAAACAGTAAATAGCCAAACGACGTCTAGTCTGTTCATTACCCATCTGAGCTTACCAAATATATTATTAGTAATACATCAAAGGCAAACCAACAGTATGACATTTTTACTTGCAAATCAGTGATTATAGAATGTTGCACATCTTCCTTCTGCTCTTGTAAAAAATGAAAACTAACGGCATTCAATGTATATGAACGCAATTTATAATCTCTGAGAAGTACCTATAAGAAAAAACTCTTTATTTAATACAAGAATTGTTTTGATTTAATTACTGCTTACCAGTAATAAGTCGAATTGAGTTCTTCCTTCAATATTAATGATTTTATTTTCACGTTTACCCAACTGTTTTGAATAGAGCATTGCCGTGCGGATGTTTGTTTTGATGTTTTTAATTCGTCCAAGATAAGGAAATGCAGGAATGTTAAGCTGAGCAGCACGATTCAGCAAATAATTAAAATCAAAGTTTTGAATATTATAACCAGTTATAATGTCGGGATCAATTTCTCGGATAAAATCCGACCATTTCTAAAAGAATATTTAAATACATTATTAATTGAAAACACTTTCCGCTGCAAATGCAACTTACTTCAAGCATTTTTCGTTCATCTTGATAAGACAAAACTTGACTGCCAACAATTGGGGCGCACGTATTCAATGTGAAAACATTTTTAATAATAGGCTCTGAGTGGCCTTGTTCAATTACCATATTTGCAATTTGAATGACCGGATCTACTTTAGGATCAGGGAAAATACCTTTCCGTCCAGCACATTCAATATCAAAACTGAGAATACGAAACGGAGCTGCTTTTGCCCAATCTCCTTCTGGTGCATGAGCAATCATGTCGTCTACACTCACGTCTACTTCCAACTGGCATCTTGAAACGCGTTTGCTGCTACTTGAATTGGTGCCTTCACTTTCACGAATGACATACTTTCCAGGTGGTACTTCAATCCAACAACAACCAACAACGTCTTTATCAACCATAAATCTGTTTAAAACATTCATTATTATCTTGTATAGTACATAGTACTAAATTTCTGAATAACTAACCGGATTTCGAAATCTATATTTGCCTCGTAAAACGACCATGCAGAATTGGAGAATCCTGCTACCATTCCTCTGTCAAGCAAACGCTTACAAGCAGGAATTAACTTTGGAAAAGCCACTGATACTTTAAGAAATGGAATTTTTCCATTACTCTGATAACCATAAATATCTATAAGCAAAGAAAACCGTATTAGAAATCTTTAAAACTTCTTTTAACAATTAAAACAACCTTCTTTCAAAATGATATCAATCGCTAATACAGCATGACTTAATCGTTCCTTTCCTCGATGATCTGCAACCGCGGCATTATCCAGCGCTTCCTATAAAATATTCAAGTAATTTTCGCCAATTATTATATTCTCAATCGGATTATTTTACACGAAATGCTCGGCATTGATCAGGACGAAAATCTTTCGGACAGGAAACATAAAAGTACGGCGTAAAACCATGAACATGACACATAATACTATGACCATTTTCGGTTACTCCAAACATTCGAACAATTGGCACAATCCCAGTAGTCGCACCTTTCATTCCAGCTCTTGGTTCACCTAATTAACACTAATAAATATAAAAACTGAAACACACTATCAAAATAATATACCAACCTATGTAATGGTCGAGTTCAATCTGCTGAAAAATAAGTGGCTCTGTTTTAGTATCAATAGGGGGCACACTTCGCCTGGACCAAGCGACACTTGTAGATACATTCTCAGGTCCTTCTCCTGTGAAAAATCACTCGTTACTACAAAAAACATTTTCTGCCACATTGGGAAATGGATAACCTAATGTGGCGGCATCGAAAAAATCATCGTCAACTCCAACTAATTCACCGTCATCAAATACTATGTCGTCATCGTCATTACTTCTGTGAAAGTTTTTGTTTAATAGCGTTATATTTTCACATCGTAAATAATAAATTACTTTGGTTTTTTTGCAGCAGGACCTGCCGGCTCAGAATTTTTACGTTTATCCATCACAGATGATTATTATTAATACAATGTATTATGATCTGCAAACAAAAACGAACAACTGATGTTGACACTAATCTAGTCCATATGAATGCGAGTTACATAGTACAATACTACAGTAATTTAAATCAAATTACCTTAAAATTTCAAAGGAATACTTACTAATAATTGTCTTAATTATATATACGTTAACAATCCTTGAAATTTAGGTACTTTTCATTATAATAACAACGATTTAGTAACCACAAAACTGACAAAAACGAAGATCAAAACATTCGACCTGTAGAACATCATTTCCCGCCAATATATTAGCGCGTAAAAAAGAGCATGGGTGGAGCCTAACCCATCCCATGTTCAAATGTTGATCCCATTGCATTAGATAAGTATCGATGGGAAAGACCAATAACTGATGTGACATTTGGGAATGTTTACTTGTTTTGTTTGTTACGGTATATAAAAGTTAAATTAAAGTTATTAAATAATATTATTTCTATGAAAATCAATAAAATGATAGAAAATGTTTTATTTAAAGAAATAGTATACTTTACCAACCATTAATTTACATACATTTAGGCTTTTCTCCAGTGTTGCATAAATCTGGGAAAATAAGTGCAATAAAATTATTAAATCCATCTTCATAGGTGCTTAAATAATACTTAACAATACGTTGATATTATTCAAAATCAATATTATGATAAACATATAAAAATACTATAAGAAAATTCAAGATAAATCAAGAATAATGTACTCTTCAGTAAATATTAGATGATGTCAATTACCACTGGATTCTAATTTAAATTACGAAATGACTAAACCTCTAACAAGTAGTCAAAAGTAGTTTGCCAATGCCAGTATTTTAAGGCACTAAATATACGTTTAATTGAATAAAGGCAACAATTTAAAAGGCATTTTTTTCCATCAAGTGTTCACGGTTTCCAAAGTGCACACAAATTAATTATCGTTGATTTTTCCCCCCATTTTTTCTTTCATTTTGCTTATATGTTTCATTACCCATTAAGTGCTTATAAAATGAAAAATTAAATAAAAAACAAATAACAAAGTATTTACATAATAAAAATAAATCACAAAAATATCCGAGAGCAAAAACTTGCATAAATATTAAAACTAAAACCGCATTTGATTTTGCTCAAAATTGAAAAACGAGATAAATAATTTAACTTCAACAACATTACAGCATTAATTTCTTTGTAATCGTATATTCGACATGGAGAGCTTTAAGTATCCAACAATTTCCATGACCGGCTGTTGTAGAATTTCATAAGAAACGTCCTGCACTGTACATATATCGAGATTATCATGTTGAGTGGACAAAATGTCTTGAAAAGGAAGAGTGAAGTAGAGAATCCTAGTTCCAATTTACCGGTACAACAAAAGATCAGCAGTCTCACAGTTTCATTCAATAAGTTTAAATAGCACACACGCAAACACCATCCCAACAATCTAATAAAAACAACAAACAATATTCATTAAATTCATTTGAAAATATGCCAAACAACACTTTTAACTGCCAAAATCCATAAACTCGTAAGTTCATAACTATATATAGGATGTCATTAAATGGCACATACTGTTATTTAGCAATATAAACACCACAACATTCGCTTTGACTCTCAAAATTAGCTCTTGTCAACTATTAAATGTTTGAGAAATGACACATGCTCACAATATAATATCATTATAATTGCAAAAATTAAAAAAAGTATATGAGCATAAAATATTAATCATGCAATTATTGATTAACCATATTTCTGTTATTAACATTAAATGTTTTCCCGTGATCAAATCAAGTTTAATTGGCAACTGTTGGGCAGAAATTCAAAATGCAATTTTTATTATTTTGTTTTTCATATAAAAATTTACCATTTGACACGAAATCCCAACTCCAACACCACCCAAGATGAGCGCATGTCCTTGAATAAAATCAACAGCTGCCTGGTAACAATCCTATTGACAATATAAACACATTAATTTTTTAATTATTAATACCACTGTATCAATAACGAAATTGATTTACGTGATCATGAACTGTCTTATTTGATGGTGGTGTACTTTGACAGGTACTTGCATCGACGAAAGATCCATCAGCATTTCTTAAGCAACAACTTTCAGGAACTTTTGGATGATTCTCAGAACCAAAATATTCGTTTGATTTCCATGCATCATATGCTGGTTTGCCTTCAATGGCCACTCCACAACATTTCAGCTGCGAAAAATCGTTTATTTATTTATTTTTTGGCAAAATCTAATTTTGTTTGTTACGCAAGTATTTACTTTAGTTTGAATTGTGTCCCAACTTCTTTGTAATTCTGCGTCTGCATCCCAACTACGGATCTTGATGGTACCAATCATTGTTGTTTTAGCTGTATTTCTAACTTTATCTTTGAAAACGTATCCCAAAATTCCACCAATCAGCAAAATAACAAAGATCAGAAACAGTATAATAAAGTACTGAAAAAAAATTAAAGAGTTTTAATGTCGGTATATTAATTCAGTTAGATTTCAAACAATTAATTACGCTGAGCAGAAGGCATTTAATTTCTCTAACTGCCCCTAAACCTCCAATGAACGAGATGACAATTATCGTAGCTCCCATTGCAATTAGGATATATGCTGAACTCATGTATAAATCATTGCCTAAAAGCTTTTCCATATACCCCTTGTCCACACATGTCCATATTCCAATGGCTAAAACTGCAATTCCACCCACCTACAAAGTAATTACTTAAATTAAAACAAATCGTTTTCTACAAATAAATGTTTGTTACCAAAATGAGCAGATTTGCTACCGACATTGTAACTTTGATGCATTTTCCACAACCGTTCAAACTCATTTTTAGCTTTTTTCGTACTGAAATAAAAATTAAAAGCATCTGGTGAATATTACTGCAATGGAAACGATGACATAGAAAATGACATTAAGTTTTAATAATTAATTAAGAGTGGCACTGAAAACGTAAGAGCGTGTTCAACTTTGACCTAAATATGTTATGAAAAAAAAAGTCCACACCCAAAGTGAAACCAGGGTCCAAATTAAACAGCTAAATTTAGAAATGAAGAAGGATAATGCGCTATTATGTGATATTAAAAGGATGCAAGTTGAAAGGCGTGGTTCAATTTTGCGTCATCGTCGTTTAACCTTTTATATAAATATAGTTCCATCAATTACTTTTTAAAAGTTACCTAAAAACCAAAACTTACGAAAAACCCGTATTCACAATGTAAAACCCCAAAGAAACTTACTAATTAAACTACTGTAATAAGCAACTTGCTTGACTAATTAATTATAGCTTGGTTTTACACATGGTTTTTCACAATTTGAATAAAAATAACAAATCGTAAAAGATAAAACATTAAAAAAAATCTTAGTTCTAAAAATAGATCATGCTACAGAAGCATTCTTTTGATTGCAAAATTACAAAGACTCGTCTCACCATATAATTACAATTGATACTAATTAAACTGTCAACACTGCATCAGTTATGATGTCGATTTTCACTAAGAGATTATGCCGCTTTATCAATATGCAAATACTGTAAGTTTATTTATTTTAATGATCGATCGTGGTAAACAATAGCCAATTGTTCGCAATGTTTACAAAGCCATTATACACGTCCTTTTCAGTGTATAAACATTCCCAAAAAAAAAAGTTATCGAAATTACGTCATAAAGCACTATGAAACGGGGGGTTTTTTTTGTATTGTTTCTTGACGTCAACGTGTGATAATCGAATTAGTCTAAGGCCTCTAAGCGACTGTACTGTATACTGACTGCATGCAATGATAAAAATGTGGCCTCTTATGCATATTATTATTAAAGTAGCGGCATAATGGCAAAGTGAGAGAGATGGGATAAAAAAAGAGCAGACTGAAAGAGAACCACACCCCAAATTATCACCCAGGACTTCTTAATAAAAGCTCCCATTTTTACAACAAGATTCCATTAAATTAAGCCGCCCAAACCCTAGATCTATTGTTACCCCTTCAAGTATTTTATTTACGTTGAAGAGTAGCAACGTCATACAGTATATGATACATTACAAGATATTAAAAACAGTTTTTGTTTGTTTTTTTCAAATACAGTAATTAAAGCCAGTAATTAATTACAATTTAAATTACAAACAATGTTGTATACATGCAAAAAAAATCTATATTGCAATGGGGAAAAGTGTATATTAAGTTTTAAAAACCAAAATTTGACTTCTTAAATGGAAAATATATCAAATTGTCAATATGTCAAATTAAAATAAAGCAAAGATAAGGATTTTTAACCATTTTATCGACTGCTTGTAAATTAGAGACAAGCAATTGGATTATTGGAGTTGAGTCATATAAATTGGACATAAAGTCTACTGTGTAGTTGCATGTCTGATAGACCTGATATTAGTTAATTTATTGCATCATTTTTCATGTCACGTCAAAAAGACCCAAGTATAGGATTACTGCCACGCATTCAAGAAACCCAATAATTAACAAGTGCAACAACAAATATTATTAAGTTGACTATATTTGCCAACCCAATGTTGATGAATGCCATTGAGAACAACTTCAAAACTGGAAAAGTGAAAGCACAACAGAATATGTTTTCAAAAGAATTAAGAAATTGTTGATGACTTCGAGATTTTGCATTGAAAATAAATTTTGCTATTAAAAATAAACAAAATTGGTTCAACGTTTTTTTAGATGTTCACTGGCACTTTTAGCAATATCAACAACAGTGGCTGATGTTGCAATATTTTTTATCTGTAAAATTTAAAAATATATACATTAATGAAGGTTTGAGACCAAGGTTGGTTGTAATTAACTATGGACTTTTTTTTAAATATGAAACGTTTTCCATCTTTTAAAATTTATTTTTGAATAAATAATTTGTTGGTTTTTTTATGCAATTCAGCAAATGACGTTTGTTGTTGCAATCTTATTCGAAGGCCTTTGTTATCTTCAAAGTTTCAAACACATTCAATTTTTTTAAGCATCACGTTTCTAGTTTCAACCCCTCAAAAACTCAAGTTTGCAACACTTTTTCCTAAATCTTATGAAGAATTTAGCAATAAATTTCCTTCCTTCTTTGAATAGCTTACACCGACCGATAGGAATACGATTAAAAGTGAAGAAAATGGGGGAGGGGATAAAGACGAATGGGGGAAAGCAAAAGTCATTCGGCGTCGGTGTTCATTGAATCGTATGGCCTCATTTTCAAAATATAAACACTTCAGTCTGTACAATATTCAAAACGTTTTGCTAAAAAACTATTCATTAGAATGATATCACTGAAACAAAATACCGCAAGAATTACATTAGAAAATGAAAACCATTCACAGCTTAACATCAACAAAATTCAAAATTAAAAAAAAAAACAACAACAAAAATGACTTCAAGTTACCTGTTTGGTGATTTCAGGTGCAAAAATAATAATCTCCGGTTAGCGTTGAAAAAGTACTTTAGTCTGGTAGAAAATATTTTATATCTTTTTTTTTTTTTTTGAAGACTGTTTTTTTCGATTTTAAAACTTTTTTATTTGTACGGTTCAAGGAGGGCAACGTCGATCCATGGCCCAATTATTCACAGTCTGCACTTAACCACGCATTCCCCAATACAATACTCCAATAGTCCGCACACAATTCTTACTTTCTTAACGTGACTTACTTTGGTTTCACCAAACACTATCCAAGAAATTGGCAGAAGAGTTCCGAGTAAATCTCTACAGTCAGTAAGTTAACTTAACACCGATATGTGGCAGGCAAACATTGACCCTTTTTTTATAATATAAAAAAGTTGTTTAACTCACACACACTAAAATACAACTGAACTGCCAAAGCAACAACCACTGTTCACTGTTGGAAAGAAGGCGATGGGAATGGCAGGCATTTCTAATTGGGTCATCACCACACTGCGCCATCAAAACCATATACTTTATTACCATTCTTCATACGTCAATTAATTTGCATGACTTAACTAAATAAATGCTGTCTTAAAATAGCGTAAAAACATGTTTCACAAATTAAATAGGTATGCAGTATACAATTTGTTTAAAGTTATGAAGTTATAGTGTTGGTACGGCTTACAAGTCCTTAAAGCTTATGCAGTATGACGTCATCCCTATACAATCTTTAAGAAAGGTTGTTAATAAACTTGCTACGTGTTATGAACTTATGATGTCTCTTACGTAAAAGTTGTATGGAAAATTCTTACTCAAATTATTTTATTTTTAATTTTTTTTAATTATAATTTAAACTTCAATAATTTTGAATTGAAATGAACATGAATTTAATTTAAAATAAAAATAAATTTAAGTTAAAATCAAAATAAATTTCATACTCGTATTAACAAAAACTACAATCTACAAATTAAAAATGAAACAAATTTTTTTTAGTAATACTGAACTATTTTTTGCAATTTTTAATTAGTAATTATTGATTAGTTTTAATTATAACTTTATACTGTTTATCACTAACGTAAACATTTTTGTTTTAGTTTTTTACTATTTTTTTTTCTTCAAATTAACACTTGGAGCAATAACTCTTAATGTCTTAATAGTAATTACTCCACTTACTGTAGCTTTACTTTAGCACTGTTAACTTGACATTAAAAATTTATTGGGATAAATTGTGTGATTTATTATTTATTATAGTATACATTTCACTTTGTCGGATCGAAAGTTTCGATTTGCTAACCTTGGAAACATAAAAACAAAAAAAAAATCATATAATAAAAATAGTTGTTAGTTTTGAAATCGATTAGTAAGTTACTGAAACATATTTGCGTTTGTTAGTTTAGTTGTGCATGGTCATGAGTATTGGTAACGCCTTTTTAGGCGACCAATTATTTGTTATTAACAACTGTAAACGTCTGATTAAAATGAACAAATAGCAACAGAAAGTTGGAATCCATATCCGAAATGACACACCGTTTCACTAAAGTTTTCGGTAATTTTGAGGCCAGTGTGGCCATGACAACTAAGTGATCTCAATTTCAAACGTTTATCAAATACACAAAAGAGTGACGAAAAATCACAGACAAAAGAAATAATCAATTCTTTCCAGCTGACGACCTCAATGACGTCAAATTTGCTTTGATTTTTTTCCTCTATAACAACCTGTACATTGTACACTGAAGGGGACAATCGCAAGTTTACAACTCAGAGCATTTCACAAATTCACACAATCGATTAGCGTAGATAATAATCAGCAAAAAAAATAATAAAAAAGGAGGAAAAAAGTGAGAAACAAACTGCCATAACATTAACCTTCATGTTTAAGAATAAGATGAGACACAGCTAAATGACTCACTTAATGTCAATTGCAAAGTTAAACACTAAGGTATTTTTAAAGAGAAATTTAACAATCCAATCACTTGTCAAATTGCTTAACTGTTACAAGATTTCCTTCAGGATTTTCCTGGCACCGACTGGGAAATTATCAAGTGTTAATGCAAACACACAAAAGTCTACAGAAGAAGTTAATTAAAATTCACATTTTTTTCCTGCAATAAAAATCAATTTAAGTTAAGAGCATAAGCCACTTTTATTTACATAAGCTTGTAATTAAGTGGTGGGAAATTACTATTAGATTTTGTAATAAATAAGTGCTAATTTAAAATAATATTAATAAAAAAAAGTTATTTTTTGGTAGGCGTGTCTACAGTGTGCTCTAATTACGGTTTCAATGCCAAAGAGGAGCTCCTCCCACTATCGATTGATTTACTTAGATGTCCCAAGTGAACTGTTAATTACAAATGGATTACAAACGCATAAATCATTCAAAAAGTATCTGAAAATGCTTAGTCACATGTGAAATCGTGATGTATTGTAAATGTAGATTGTCTGTTATGCAATAACACACATTAGTGCACAGTGTACATTGCGATGCAATGTTGGGGATATTGTAAATAATAACTTATGTACGCATGCGTGTTTCATGTTTACACAATATTAGTACCCCTCTTCTAAAAACAAAATGGAATCCCTCTGACATTTGATAATCAAATCGGTAGATTATGTTTTGCATAATAGTTACTGGTTACATCAGCATTGGATTTGTCCAAAGGGAACGCAAGCCACGCCCTCTAAATAAAACTGCTCTTCAAAACAATAAAAAACAAAGTGGGGAAGGGGTAGGGATAAATGGTTAAAGAAAAAAATAGGATGGTACAGTATATGGGTTGGCCTACTATCCTCAAACATCACCTAGGTATAACCATTACCATCTAATTAAAAGTCATTGTTATCTCTCTTTATAATTAACTGTGCGCCACCATATTACTGTATCGATAAACCTAATTTAGTCCTAACCTAACCCATCATTGATTTTATCTTAAAATTTAAATCAACAGGTTTTAAAATAACAAAACTTAAAATTACTTTTTTTGATATCCTGTGAATTTTACAGCTAATAATTGGATAACTAAGTTTATGTTAAATTTAATGTTGCAACTTGTATGAATATTTTTATGTGTTTTAAAGTGCCACCTGGTGAATAGACATTCCAACTTTTATAAGTAACAATGCTATTAAAGTATTAAATTAAAATTAGAAATTGGTCGTGGTTTATAAAATTAAATTTCAAATTGGGTTGCAATTTTAAATTTAGTTTAAGCAGCTTTAGTTTTGCCAAATTTAAAATTTATCCATTCTGTTTCAAAGTTGTTACTTGTATTTGATAAACTATAAAATGCAAATTGGATAAAATGAAAGCAGCCCCTCAAAAAAATTAGCGTGTTTATCGCATAAAATGAATTAATCTGATTAACATCTTGATTGGATGTGTTTTTTAGCATTGGGTGTGGTTACTCTCTATCTGTTCTAGTGTACGCTAAGTTAAACATAACCTAATCCAGGTCATCTTTTTTTGCTATTTTTTAGAAATATGATTTGCTATGCGACATAACTTGCACTTATTTATACAATGATTTAACACCATGCGTGCACTGTCATTTTTTATCTTAATAACGTGCATACAAGTATCCGTGGATGTAATAATTCAGCACTACAGATAAAAGGATGCAAACACCGGTACTGTAGAGGAATTCAATAATGCCCCATCCTACTTCTATAAACTAGGGAAATACGAAACCTTTATTAAAAATGATTTACACCACTACTGTAAATCTAGCCAACCATAAAAAGATAATTTAAAAAAAATTAATAAACATGACCATTGCTTGCCATTATTACGTGAGCTTATCCATTTCATGTAGCTCCACACATTTCAAATTTGCATTTTTGATTAGCTTCTTTCTTCAATTGGAAGTTAACTTAATTATTGGATGTTTTATGTGTCATTAAGTTACATTGGCATATGTTACAAGTAAATTTTTAATAGGATCATGAATTTATAATTATATTATCAATTCACTGTATCTATTTAGTGTTTAACCTACTTAAACTTTACATATATAACTTGCAATATTTGAAAGTAATGACAGTGAGTCTCCTGGGTATAAATTTCACTTTCCTCAATGTGAAAATCTGATACGTAAAATCCGAGTTGCATACAAATAACCAATGTCATTCAAAAACAAGTCAAATTTCCCGCAAATTTAAAATTGAGGAAAGAAAACGCTTTTAAGAATGTACAGCGAATTGCACATCGAATGCTCATTGTTTACCTTTACCTGGATGTTACAACAGGTGATTTAAGCTAATAAAATTGCGCAAAATTATAAATACAGTACCGCATATTGATAATGAAATAAATAATCATGTTAAATAAATGGATGCTATTTCTAATAATGAATAAATAAATAAACAGCGCTACTTACTGTAACTTATTCCTCATCACAACTCACAAGTTTAAATTTCAATTTAATTCTGTCGCTATTAAAGAAGAATACTGTATTATAATAATTATGAAACGTCATTTGCTGTTACTTTTAGGAAGCTTCATGATAAAAATTAAGGATACAGGATGTCCTACTGTTTAGCGATCTAAAGTTAACTTAATAAATCAAACCGCATTTTCTCAAAAACAATAATAAATGAAGAAAATATCAATGCAAAACTGTCAGTCATTAAAGAAAAATAAGCAATTGAAAACTTTTTGCTTATTGATTTTTAATGACTTTTAATAAAATTTTGAAAATTAATGATTACAAAGGAAGCTGCCCCATAATGAAACGGCACTATAATACACGTATGTATTGCAGTTCTACATGCAGTCCCCTTTTAACTGTTTATGAAAAAAGTACGTTTTCTTTTTAATTTTTTACCGCTAATTGATTAAATTTTATAACATTGTATTATAATTTTATTAAATTAGCTTAATCGTGTATTCATTTTTGATTTATTAAGTGAATATTTAAGATTTATTGATAATTTCTTTACACCTTTTCATTTTGAAAACAAAATACAATTAATAAATGCTTTTCAATTTCATTCTCAAATGATAGTACTGTATATTTTTATTATAAACTTAAAATATTTTGTGAGAAAATAACAAATCATCTTGGATTGGGTTAGTGAAACTAAAATCAAGAATTTCGATTAGATTTTGATGCATAATGCATCGAGAGACTAAGTTCTAGTCATACAGTTCCTCTTTCATAAGAAATTTAATCATTTTTAAATTTGATGATTTTGTATTTACTTGTTATTCTCTGGAATTTATTACCATAAAATTTTCAAAATTTTAAAAGTTATAAATAAATTCCTACAGTACATAAGGGTCGATAGACATAGGTCATTTTTTATATGACTTACAAAATTAAAACGTCCATCATAGGTTGATGAAACTTTAAAAAAAAAATTGATGGAGGTCGTGACTTTTACAAACCATTTTTGTAGATTTTTCTATATAATATTTTCTGTAAATATTCGGCGCACTTAAAAGGTGAATGAACGAATTGTGACACTTTAATTTTAAAATTAATGGTTTTCCTCTCATTTGGAAATACTTTATAATTTATTTGTTATAATGAGTATGGTATTAATACTCTTTGTTTTATTTTTTTTAATGTTACATGTAATATTACATATAAATATGTGATTTTCTTTTTAAAACTTACATATTAACATGGTCCGTCTGGTTGGTTTCTTCATACATTTGATCAGCTCTACCTAGCCTTGGGGCAAACGGACTGGCCCTTATATAAACATTACCATTACTTCCTCGCCCTAACCGAGGACTAAACGCCGCCCTTTGCTCCAACTGTACAAACTCTTCGGCTGAATCCAATTGCTCATTTTTTTTGCTTGATGTTAAATCGTCTGATTCCGTTTGACTTTTCTTTCCCAATCTTGGTGTCATAGCTCTACCTAAACGAGGATTAAATGCCATTTTTTTGTCTACACCTACGTGAGAAATAATAAAGTCATTGTATTAATTTGTCTACTTTATTAAGAACTATTGTCCACCTTTATAAGCCAGAATTGTCCACGGTGATTTTCTTAATAAGTCTTCGATGGCCATGTAATTGTATCTGGGGGAAGAAAGGGACCTTCCTCTTTGTTCGCCGGGGAACTTAGGGCCTGTTGAAATGGACCTTTTTCGTCGTCCTAAATGAGGGATAAGCCAATTGTTCCGTCCATCACGATACATTACAGTGTCATCGATAACTACAACTTCCATTGGAGTAAAAAACGGTAGCATTGAATAAGGCTGAACTAAATAAGGGGGACCATCAGCACGTCCAATTCGAGGAACCGGAATTTGGTCCTGTCGTTTGTCATCACTCAGTACTATCAAACCTAAAGAAACAAAAGTCTTATGGAGTAATTGTTTAAATCGTTTTCTCGTCGTGCTTAGACAAATACAATGTCTCTTTAAATTATAGCTACAAATGTTTAAAAAAAAACATTAAAAAAATAATTTTTTAAAGGAGAAAGTAATGTTCTTTGCACGAAAGAACATTTGGACAGTCAAGTTTAATTGAATAAGTTAACATTTTAGACAGCTTAACCTTTAAACAATCAGTCTAGAGTCTAGACTGACTTTCATTGAATGAACATCAAATATTTTATTCACTGAATTTTAAATGGTAAGTTGATGCCTATGCGCTACGAGCTCAGTTTAAATAACTGATAATAACTATTGATGAGGAAGATTGACAACACTAGAGTCTATTGTATTTTATAAAAATGGTTTGCAATTAACAAATTAATCATTTACAGTTCATAAAAAAATTTTCAATGCAGTTCATAAAGCAGTTTTCAATATTTTATCAATACATTTGAACAAAATGTCAATCGCTTTATCAAGTAACTAATTTTACAAAACAATTACAAAATCTACCGTAGATTACAGTTAATTGCTTAATTGTCTAAAAAAATTACATTTTTTAAAACCAGTGATTTATAATGGACGCAATTGTGAGTTTAATAAGCAATTGTACCAATTAAAATTACGATGCTAATAGCACAAATTTCCAATTAAATAATTTCATTTAATTATTTCTTAACATTTCAATCAATTTTGCCGAATGTTAAAATTGTAAAGTTTGTTACTTACCATTAGTTCCGCAGTAAAAGTAGTTAAAGATGGTTAAAAGCGTTAAAAGTGATGACATGAACATGATAGAATCTTTAAGATGCAGTGATATTATATTTTAATGCTTATATGTGCTTTTCCAACGAAGACTATCAGCTCCACTGAGACATTTCTACATTTCTGCTGCTATATTTTTGTTCTTTACCTTTAACTTAGCCACGCCTCTCAAAGTTTGAGTGCCCAACATGACGTCACCATAACCAAAAAAAGAAAAAAAATACAATCACGTACAAGTCGGAAAGTTGTCAGACAACATTTCCAATTGAAAAGTTAAAAAAATCGAAATGAAATGTAAATTAGGTTAAGTTCGTTTATAACTTTATACGTAGGTGTGATATATAAAATTCAAATAAAACTCCACCTACTTTACATCATTTTGGAGTCACTTTCATTCAATTGCATCGAATGCAAATTGCCTCAACTATTCAAGTCACGACCAAATCTTTACACGTCGATTTCTTTTTCTTAATAAATTTTTGGTTTTATACACTGTGTATATCCATAAACACTATAAACCTGTCCTTAATGACTAAATTGCCAACTGGGAATTATTGTTGTTGTCTCTGCTATTATGGTTATTATTGTCATTATCACACAATCAGCTTCTAATACAAGTAGGAAAAAAAAAACAGAAACTGATGTTTTATTTATTTTAGTCACACTCATCTAATTGTCTTTTCAACTTCCCAGCTCATTTTACAGAAAGCATTACAACTACGATGAAAAGAGAGAGAAAAAAAGAAATGCTTCTTGATTTCGTTGAGATTAAATGTTTAAGGATTAAGTAAGATTTGAAACGGGATTTAACGAGAGAAAACAGAAATCTTACAATAGCACAACGTAATTAAGTTGATTTGCTTTTTTTATTATTTTTTTTCTTGTATACAGCTTTTAATAAGCATCAAAGTTAATCCGGGTTAAATCGTTAAATTATCTGAATGCTATTTTAGTCATTTGCCATTTTGCTTATTTTTCAAGCAAAAACTTATGATGCTCGACGACTGAAACAGCTGATTAGATTTTAAAGTTCCATATTTATTTTCTTATATATTGAGAAGCCATTTCGTTATTGCTCCAATGCATCTTTGCTATTAAAAATACAGTTATGTCTCAGTGCGCCTACTTTACTGTCAAAGTCTATGAGCAGTCGATATTTTTTGAATTATCTTTCGGTAAATATTGATTTTGTCATTGATAATGTGGGTCACATTTTCCCCTCCTCGTCCTACAGGTACATTTCCTCCCACCCCACTCCACCACTCTTCACTTTCCATTCCAAATGCTCCTTTAGGCTCCCATAATGCATTCTGTTTTCTTAAAATTTAAAATTTGTCCACGTTGTTTTCATTTCCATATAAAATGCGAATAAAATTGAACTGTTACGCTTTCTTTCAAATGATCTTCCTATGGCCCCTTCGGGCCCCCCAAAATGCAACTTGTAAATGACATGATGGAAGATTAACGATATCTCTCACCGATCTAGATACATTTCCGCTGATTGTTATTCATTGAATTCTTGTCTTTTTATATCCATCACCTACTCCAAAATGCCAAGTCTATATGCAGTGTAAAACTTCTCAACCAATCGTACCACAGTGTGTATAACTTATATTATGTAGTACATTACAGTATAGATACTGTGTAAGATAAATAACATGAGAATTGGATTTTATTACATACTGACCTTCGCAACTACCGTTAATTAATAATATCCTTGCTAAAAAGACTCAAATACAGGTAATATCCTTTTATCAGTAATTAACCTTAATTGTCTTTTATGTCGTTTCCGTTACTTATAATTAGGTAAAAGCTTTTGTACTTGCAATAATATAAACTTCCAGATGGACAGGTTTTTTCTTCCTGTCCTGTCGTAAATTTATTACTTACAAAATAATAATAATTTATCTCATTTGCTCTGTATATAAATTGACTCACATTTGTCACTAAGAAGGAGAAATATTACATTTCAATACTAACTTCGGAATAAAAATAATACTTTAAGAGTGCGCAGCTTTAATTTTTCTGATAATAAATACTGTACGTTTTGCTTGTTTGAACTAAGTTTAGTTTTGTCAATTATGATGTACTTGTAATGACTAGCTTGTGAAAGTCATAGTGACAATTTAAAACATGAAATACAAGTTATACAAAATCCAATAGATAAAATTTTTGATTTAGTTACTGAACTTTATAGGCTGCAGTTGGTTTTGATATGAATAAAAAACCACCAAACAGAAATTTTCCACCAATCAAAATGCAATATCCAAAACTATTAATTTCTCTGCAAACAATATAGAATTTCAAGATTTTTTTATGTTAAACTTACAATTAAACATTAACCTGAATTTACCAAATACTGTAATGTCATCGTTTATTAAAATATAATTAAGTTTATCCATGAATGAATTGTCAGAAACACTATACATACTGTAGCTAATAAAATATTTTGTAGTTCATAATATATTTAGGAAAAAAATAATATTTTGTCATGATAAAGAAGCCTCTACGGTACAACTACCTGAAATGTTTACATCCTGTAATTGTAATTTTAGTATCCATTTATTTTGATTGTTGTTACAGTAGTAGAATTTCATTAAAATCAATTGGCATTGCCGTAAAACTAATTAACATCAATATTGTGTAACAAAATGTAATTGAGTGTTAATGAAGCAATTATATAATTAAATAATTAGCATCAAATGCGGCGTTTAAATTATTCAAAACGTTATTTGCTATTCCTGTTTAAATGTAAATTTAAATAACAGAAAAAACAATTAAAAAGCTTTTACGACTAATGTCGTTTTTAGCAGTGTCGATTGCCATTGTAAAATTAATAATTTTTTAACTATTGATGTCAATACCCGGTACATTATTGGATAAAAAAAAATCATGACGCAGAACATGTTTTTGCCCTTCACTGAAAAAGACTTGTTTGAAACTTGAAAACTTAACAAAGTAATTGTCGATTGTGGCAATGATATGTCAATACAATCTAAAGTTTGTAACTCTACAAAGAAACTTACCAGTTTTATAAGTTGAAATCATCCATTAATGTCTGAAGGAGCTGCATGGTTGTTGATTCTTAAAAGCAAAAGATTCTTGAATTTACAGTCACATAAAAGATAATCAAGATGTGTGCTCCATAAATGACACAAGTAAGAGATGATTTACTCAAAATTGATTCCAATCTTTTACGGAAGCATTGTGTGAGTTGACGTAACTATAGCAGAGACATCACCTACGCCAAAAGCGACACATGTTTATTGTATTAGCTGTCAGTCTAGTCTCTCAAGACTGTAAAATACCAACGGAAGATAATAAATTACATCCAAATTGCACGAGTTATTCCGAGAAAATTTACAAATAGTTGACGATTGTTAATAACCACTTCCTGGCTGTTACCAAACCTACAAAAATTTAACGGCTGTTCCTAGAATTCAAAGCCAATTTATACAGTGCTTATTATAAACATCAAAATGACTTAATTTCAAAAACCAACATCGTCCACTCAATGAACAAACAAACAATCAGTCTATTGTTTTCATATTTTTCTTATTGTTAAATTGTTAATTTTGTTTTCTATAAACATTATAAATCTAACCTGAATTGTATTGGCATAGTTAATGTATCATGATCATCGACATAACCTTTATTGTCCTTTGGCTACATTTATATAGGCGTGTTTATATGATGCCAATCGTTTAACCAACTACAAGGTAGCCAAGGTCATCTTTTAAAAAAACAACAAAATTATTAAATAATACTGCGTGTCGGCAACGTCAAACGATGATTATACGCAAGGATTACGTTTTGTAAGAGACATGATGAGCTGGAAAGTAATGGCATTATATCAGTGAAGATAGAATACCGGGTAGGTCTTTTAGACGTTTTCTTTTCTTTTTAATATTGTTGTTCAATGTCCTGTCTAAAAATCTTCTCCTAATCATAAGTAAATGAAGCTTTGATTTGATGAACTAGTGTTAAGTTGTTTAATTAACTTCCTTCGACAACTTTTGCTGCAAAAGTTTCATTGTTTGAACTGACCTTAAAATCCATAATATTCTTCATTTAGTCCAGGGTGGTCTAATGATCAGTTAGTCTATATACATGTACTTTCAATAATTATTCCTCGTTCCCTTTATCTATCTACGCTTTATCTTTGAAAACTCCGCCTATTTTACCTTCAAAAAAAACATAAGAAAATAAAGGTCAATTGGTCTTGGTAAAATTGTGTGTAAATTTCAAGCGAAGGCAGAAGAAAATTGAAGAAGGTGAAGAAGAGATGCCAGAACTGTTGTTGTGGGTATACCGGGTGTTTTGCTAAGTTGGAACACTTTTTTATTCATGGCAAGAAATAACGCCATTGGAACTGATATTGGTTCGTCTCGTTTCTTCATTGACACTTTTTTTCTTTGTACCAAGAAAGAAACAGGACAAATCGTCATTAAAACTGATAAGATTTAATCTTATATTTTTTGTTATACTGTCAGAAGTAGTGTTTCCAATTTAGAAAATCTCCCGGTATAATTTTGGGGGTGAATGTCCTCCCCTTTCAATGAGCCTCCAATTTCATAAGATGAAGTGCAGTATATCAACAACATAGGACAAATAATTTTAAAAAATAAAAAAAAAAATGTTTCAAAAAAATGAAAGCATATTTTTAAATTAAGTTTTGTACGTAAATAAAGATGACAACATTGAAAATTAAAATGAGGTTGGTGTGGTCATGTTATTTCTTCTTCTTTTAAGAAGGAAATTGTTTTCGGCCATTGAAGCAAAACCGTCCATTTCAAAAATAGGCGACCTGAATATCAAAATAGAATATATATATTTTTTGTTAAGATAACTTTTTTTTTTTGTAAAAAGAAAAACAAGAAAGAAAACAAAAAATATTTTTGAAAATAACTTTTGAAACATTTCTCTTACATAACTTTTACTTGTTGGAATTCATTTTGAGATGTATCGGTGCAGAAAGAGAAGAAGCATGGATAAATAAATACTCTACGGACGACGACAGTTCCGCCTACTTCAACCAGCTGAAACGAAAAACATACATGCACATTACAAGTAGTACACACATGGCAATTACAAGGCAAATAAATCAATAGAGAAAACCTAACTCCAACAAATACTTCAACATTTTGCTACTTTGTTTTGGAATTTTTAGTTTCTTCACTGAGACTAAAACAGCACTTTTGCTATGTCTTTTAATTCAGTTCTATTAATTTTTTTTCTGTTAACACGAAAGAAAACCCGCTTAACACAAAAAAAATTTTGCTTGTACAGCAAAAATGTAGAAAAAATTAAAATGTTAAAGTTTTTATAAAATTTAATAAATTTTTTGTTTGTTTTTTTTTTTTAAAGAAAATTTTAAATTCCATTGTTTTTCTTAAATGTATACTTGCAAATGTAAATAGTGTTTCCAATTTAAGACAAAATTCCTTTAACACGAAAAACAATTTCGATCTTGACTGTTTCGTGTTAAACGGATTTCACTGTATGACCAATATAAACTGCTAATGTATTTAATTTTTTCTGCACTTTGTATGTCAAAATATTAAAAATTTTTCTTAAATTCTTTTATGTGAATTTTTGCTGTTTTGGTTCCATTATTAGCACTGCTGCAATCTGAAATATTAAAAAAAGTCTCCAATTAATTCGCATTTTCAACGCTATATTGTATTTCATTTTCTAAAGATTAGAAAGTTGAAATATCTGTTGCAATCATGAAATTTGACGTCATCATTTGTTGTTTGCGTGTGGGCGGGGTCATGACCTGCAGAAGAACAATACCTCATCTCGCTTGAAACATCAAATAATAACAATAATTACAATGGTGTTCAAAGTTGGTGGGCAATTTTATTATTATTATTATGAACAATATGAACTTTAATTTATTTGTGTTTATGTGCTTAATATGTACATAGTGTGCTGTGCTTTATAAACGCACGTATATTACTGTGTGTATAATATATAAAAATAAATTTTTAACAACAACGAGCAACATTATTGTTTTGATTGCTGGTTAATTGGGTTATTGTAGTTTTGCTTCGATTAAAATTCAAAAAAGTGAGCTATTCAAATACAAGTGGGTCATCCGCTCGATTTGGTTTTATTTTTGACTAGGTAAAAATAGATAGATACAGATTGAGATTGAGAAAGAGCAGGGCCAGGGGCATATAGTACAGGTCTACACGAGTCAAAAAGTCAATGCAATCATCTTTAGCCATAATTTTAAGGCTTTTAAGCCGTTTTAAAATGCAGTTTATAAAAGAAAAAAAAATTTCATCACTTTGGGAAAATTGTTTAGTTAAGATACAAATCTAAAAGTAATTTATAACTTACAAGCTTCAACCGAGTGTCAAAAAGTCGAACTATACGGATTATCAAACAATGAGTTATTTTCCATCTGAAATTCCTCCATTGTTTGTTACAAACCGTTGAAAAACGCAGCATTTTTTCAACTGGAAAGAAATTTTCCCAAAAAGAGTTGGTGATTAATTTTTTTTTTTGGATAAAAAGCATATTTTTCATGGTTTTCATTATTAAAACTATAATTTTTCCTCTTAGATTGCAGTAACTATGACTGAATTACTGCAGCGCTATTGTACTTTGTAATTTATTATTTTTAAAAAATAAGCCATTATTTTTTTTTTGGTGAAACTTTTCCTTTTTTAATAGTTTCATCTGTTTTAAACGTGATTGCTTTGTCCCTGAGCCATGCATGCTGAGGTAGCAGTAAAAAGTTATCTTTATTTTAAATCTAAAATAATAAAATTTGTTAAAGCTAATACTAAAATATTTTTCAATTCAGCTTATTTCTACAGAGGGAGAATAGGGAAAGGGTTATACCAGCGTGTCTAATATGACATCATCACTACTACTGTGCAACGAACTGAGTCCAGTGTCAGAATTTGAATCAGTGTCACCATGCGTTTCCTTATCCTTCGTATTTACATGGTCAACCACATTATCCTCCTGTTGTTGTATTTTACAGATGTTTGCTATTACATTTTCCAATTGTCTGTGCTCATCTTCAGCCTCTCTTAAATCACATTCGAGATGCCTTAGAAAGCAGTGTTTGTCCTCTAACCACACACTTAATTTGGCTAACTGCATCTCATTCTCTTCTAAATCAATTAAATTTCGGTTATTAATGGCGGTCATTCGTTCCACCTTGTTTCTCACTTCTTCTTCACCTTGTGACGACCTCTGACCCTGCATTTCACTATCCAGCTCAACGGTTAGCCATTGCAGCGTCGATTCTTCGCGTTCCAATCGCTCACTCAACCGCAGAAGACGCTCGTAATAAACTATACAGCGTTGCAATTCTCGCGTTTTAATTTCATCTTCCACTTCTATTTCCGCTTCCTGCTCGGGTTGCGGATGATGTGGATGCTGTCTGGAAGCTAAATACGAGTCTAATAGGTAGTTGGCGCCTATAGTCTGCACGCGATTGGCGTGAAGTCTTTGCTCATATGTTTCAATCTGTTCTTCCTTAGTTTCTAACCTCTTTAATTGTTCTTGAATGGTCTCCCCTTGGGCAATTATCACTTTCATCAATTGCTCCATCGACTCACTATAACACTTCCTTGAATTCTACAATCAAATTAATAAAAACGTTTAAAAATCAATTACTAATCAGTAAATCAGGTCGATTAGTAGTAAACCTATTCAAAGTTTTAAACAATTAAAACACTCGTGCATGAATTTTTATTTGTAAAAAAAATTTAATTTACATTTTTAATATTTTAAATAATCCACTTTTGGTGTAACTGATAAAGGATGGCTGAAGTTTTATTACAACGATAATACTAATGAGAAATTTTTTTGATATTATCATTCAAAAGTGTTGAAAGTTGAAATATTATTATAACCATAGGAATGCTGGCATAATAAGCGTTGAATAAAACTAATTTAAAATGCACCAAAAAAGTTACCATTGTGTATGGCATTTGCAAATAAATCTACAGTATTATTTAAAATTCAGCATTGCAATATAAAAAATGTCAAATTTATCAGTTTTACATAAAATTACCATATCAAAGTGATGCTATTTTGTTTTTTTATACCCCGAATATATATATTTTGGCCAAAATAATGTCCACAAGGGCGTTATTTTCTTTTCAAAAATAACTTGCACATCAACGGAATTTTATTTTGTGATTTCAAAGGTAAACTTTTTTTTTACTAACTTATTCATGTTAAGAGGTCGCATATTTGCAATTTCAAATATTTGACGTTCAACTGTTTTATTAAAATGATGGCGTTATTAAGTTACCTGCTGCTGAAGAGAAGCCAGCTTCTTTGGATGAATTGTAGTGGTTTTGGCGCCGACCACTTGTCGCCATTTGACTTTAGCTTGAGGTTTCCGTCGATTCGTGGCTGTCTTTGTGGTTCCATGGTCAGCCGATGTCCCTGAGCGATGTTTATGAGTGACCTTTAGACTGAGTTTTACGTTGGCCTGCTCTTCTCCCCACGAGTTCCAGGCCTTCAACACCTTTGATTTTGGTTCCAGTGGCCTCTCTACTTTCCTCCATCGTTCCACAATCACGTAATTGGCGACGTCATTGCCACCTGCAGCTGCCGTGCGTTTATCGGCTTCTAAAAGGGCCTTTATGACATCATCGCAAGTGGTTTTCTTATTAAGTCCAGTCACCCATTTCTTACTCCCTCCGACCCACACTGGAACCTCACCGCTCATCACATAGAACCAAACGAAGAGAAGTTAAGAAAACCTGCAGAATACCAATACAAAATATTTCAAATTAAAAACATTTTTTTTACTGAATTTATAAACCGAAAAATTTTAAATATTTATCTAACATAAATAATTAAAAAGTTCACTTTCAAGCACCACCTGCCGTCAGTTAAGATCTAGAAGACCCAGTAGCATCTCAACACCATTAAATAAAACATTTCCAGCAACTCATAAAAAATCCAATGCAAATGTAATGGCCTGCGGGCTGCCATTTTGTGGTTACAAACCAAAAAAAAAAAAATCGTGATCGAGACATACAAATCAAAAAAAGTCGTTGTTCCCACTACTTATTCGATTACATGCCACCAGATGGCGCATCAAAAACATCTCATCAACTTGATATCAAAATCAATTACTGTAAATTCAATTCAATTACAAAATTACAAAAAAATTAAGTGTGGGTGTGAATTGTAAAACAAGGCGTGAGAGCGACACCTATCTGTGAAAGGATGCGTCATCGTCTTCATGATTAACAATGAGTGTGAAGATTGAAAAAGCATTTTTATAATGAGTAAAAAATTGCTTTATGTCTTCGACACATATAAAAAACAATAATAATAAAAAAAGACAGCATGGAGATACTGTAGATGAAGGAGATATTTTACAAGTTTAGTTAAATGTTATCTTGGTATTGGTACTGCTTCATGTTTGCCTTTCATTCACTTAATTAAAATTAAAAGCAGCTGGATAATGCTTATAAAGCACTAATTGGTGAGAAAATGTCTTTCTACAGGATTTGATAATTACCAGCTGCCATTCTTAGTTTAACTTAGACAATATGGACTAATGCAAACGATAATATCAGCTGTAATTTAAATTAAACTTGCTTAAAAAAAAACCAACCATACAGAACATAATTGAGTCAATATTTCTCAGCTGTTATAGCCACTAATTAAATTTTATTTGTAAACCAAGACACTAATTATAATTGGAAAAAAGAGTGAAAATGCTATTAACCTTGAAACAATTTAACGTTCACTTTTAAACAGCTGTAATACTTTATTGGAGTAGACTTCACAGCTGAAATTCTGTATAAATGTGTTTGAAATGTTTAAGTGGTTACCCTACTTGGTATTGTGCATTACCAATAACACGTTCAATTTCTTAACATGTTAAAAATCTGTTTCTGTATTCATAATTCTACCACCCGCTAACAAAAGTTTAACATGTTGCAACACTGAAAAATAAATACAGTAATATACCCACTGCTTTAAAGTCCCTGTGCAACAAAAAAAAAAACTGCTAAAAATATACGGTCACATTTAAATATGGATTTGACATTACCATAAAAGTAAATAACACTAACACGTTCAAGTGATACCATAATAGTCTCTATACACTACTAATCTTACCTATTGCATACTTAAATTTAAAAGAAAAATATTTTTTTTCTTATTGTATAATAAGTACTTAAAATTTCGCATTATTTTACTATCCATGTTTTTTTTCTTCTCATGTTAGTTCGTACTTTATAAGCTTATTGAATAACATGGATCAACTTTAGCAAGTGATTTTGGATTTACTAGACCAAAAAGAAAACATTCTGCTGTATTTTATTAATGCAACATTGATTTTGTGAATTTCATACATTTTTCATGTTTTGATTGTTATAAATCTTTAGTGCATATATCCTTTTTAAACCTTTTAAGTACAATTTTATCAAAGAAAAAAACAAGGAAAAACGGTGCAACTGTATCTTATTACACAAAAACCTTTGCATTAGTTTTTATCAATGCATGCTTATTGATTAGTTACAATTTCCATTTCAATTTTTTATGAAACAAAAACATCTGGAAAATTTCTTTTCCTGAGTAAAGACAACAATTTTAAAGATTTTAACTAGCAGATTTGGTCCTGTCGTTTGTACAGTATTAATTTTCATATAACGTCTCACTGTTTTATACAGTGTGAAAAACAATTAAGTGCAAAGTTGTTTATAATGATCATTACTTTAACACCTTTTTTTTGTAAAATAACTTAATGTGCTGATGCAGTATCTAAATGGAATTTGCCACTGGAATTTGTAAATATTTAAGTAACCTAGCTAGCTACTATAGTACAATAGATACGTTATAAACTTCCAACTGTCTTTTATTATTTATAATAATAATAGTGTAATTTGTTTTAGCATAAATTAATGAAATTCTTCACTTTGTAGCCAGGGACATGTTGCTGGATTTTATCACTTCATAACAACTGCGTGTAATTATTGTAATAAAATTTAGTTTGTAAAGTTGTAATAGAAAATGCTGTTAACTTTAATTTTTGATGAAAAAATAAATAAATAATGAGCAAACATCCCGTGGTTTTTGTTGCCAACTTAATAGAAAATCTAAAATAATAATAATTGACACAATGAACAGCATTTTTGCTGTGCAATGTGGGGTTTAAGAGATTTGCAATGAATGATTTATTTGTAGGTTTTGCAATGTCTTTTTTATTATTATTTTTCAGTGCAATGTTTGCGGTGATGTCGAATGTTTAAGTGAGTATATTAAGCAATTTTCAAAGTAGTTTATTTAGAGAAAATGTTTGCATAAATAATGCAAATGTTTTTTTTTCTTCCTAAATGACAACTGAATATATTAGCTGCCATAAAAAGTACTTAAAAAATAAATAACTAAAAGTCAAGTGTGTTTTTCGTCAATTTTTAGATGAAAGATAAACCAATGAGCAAACGCTGTGTTCTTGGTGAGCGCCCCCTGTAGACCAAAAGATAAATAAATAAAAAAAAACATTTATTTGAAAAACATAAACTGGGTTTCCATTAAAACAATAAAAAATGATTTAAACACAGAATTATAATTTCAACGGTTCAACGATTGGAAAAATGCAAGCAAAGCATGCATCGCTAGATGTCGCTGTAGCATGAACAAAACTTCTTAATGGTCTTAAATCTTAATAGTCTCTTGTATTAAATTTATCATCACTTAAAGCGCAGGTGAACTACATACAGTACAGTCGATCCTATTTCCAAATGAGCCATTTTCACCATTAACCAAATCGCATAAACAAAAACAATAAGTCATATAAAAATTGCCATATTTTTAGGAGGTGGTTTTGACGGTTTAAAAAAAAATAGACGCATGAATGAACGCGTTCAGCAACAACGCTTGAATGATAAACACGGTGTAAGAAAATTATTTTTTTCTTTAAAAAATATAAAAAATTGCCTATTTTTTTCTATTGGCAACGTTTGCTGTCGATGGCTCAATAGGAGCTTTGTTAATGCTTGACTGAGTTTCCTATGAGAACTACCGCACCAGCTTTAAGTTCTGTCTTACGTTTTACGCATCGATTGGCGTCGTGCGAGCGGAAACACAACCCACACACTCATGTCCCTTAATCTTTATCCCCACCACCTTCACTTTACAACGAATGAATGAGAAATTTGATCGAAAAAGAATAAAACATAATAATAATAATACATTGATCATTCTTTAACGTAAAAGCCCACACTCAAAGATTCTCTGATAGCTCTTATCCATCAAGTAAATCCTTGTTATTACAATTAGAAAGTGAATTATATTTTTTAAAATAAGAAAACAAACAAAATATCACAATCTGTAAACCTTCGTGTACAGTACTGTAGTTTTCATTGCCATTTTTATTTAATTTTATACTTAAGTAGCATAACTTACATGTACAAGAAAATTTCTAATTAAAATTTCACTAAAAAAAATTCAAGGAAAAAGCTCTCGTATGCTAATTACTGTACTTATTGCAGGAAATCACAGTTTTAATAATCATTTTGCTTCTGTAGATTGCATGTGAATAAATAACTAAGTTATATTATGTTTATGTGGTATAATTAAGTAGACAATTAGCTGACATGATTTAGTGTTGACTGTTCCAATTATTTTAAGTTTTTTTTTTGTGTGTTTTTGCTAGTAAAAACTTTTTTATAACAACTTTAAATTGAAACATTTGCATTTTTTAGCCAATAGGCAACATTTTTTAAAAAAATTTAAATGTAAATTTTTAAGTTGTAGATTAGTATCTGCTTATGTTGTTAAAATTTAACAAAATAATTAAATAAAATCTTTTTTTTTAATTTTTAATGCTCTATTTAACCATTGTACTAAATTACTCGTACTAATTAAGCAAAACGTTTTCCTCAAGATTTTGTAATAAACATTACAAATAATAATAACAATTTATTTCATAGTTAAAATATTGCAAATTTCTATTTTATCCAATACAAAAATTTCGTTTTGCTGCTTTTGTTATTTGAGTCAGCTGAGCTATTGAATGAACAAGCAGAAAACACCATAAAAAATAAGTCTTATTTATTTTTTTTTTTACATTTAGCAATAAAAGAATTCTATTGTCGCAGTCTTAACGTTGCGAAAAAGTTGAAATTAAATTTGTTTCACCTATAAGAATCAATTTACGTTTATTTTTCATCTGAAAAATTCGTCGTAACTTTTTCTTTGAATAAATGAGAAGAAGTAAAAAAAAAGAAAAAAGAGTATTGAAACTTTTTTTTAGTTTCAACGAGTGTGAGCTAGTCCTTAAAGGCGCGTGCCACGTGTAAGAGGTGAAAAGTTAATTGGAGTGGGTGGTGTGGAATGAGCTCACCCACCCACCCCTCTATGTAACTCCAAGCTCCGCCCCTTATTTGTTTCCCTTATACAGTTTTCGGTCACTCAACTTTCCCTTTTCTTAAATTCCATTTTCAAAGTATATCGCATTTCGATTTTTATGATTTTTTACACTCAACATTTCCCCTCCCCCCTTCCCCACCATCATCACTCACAAATTATCAACCCATCTTGATTCCCGACGCTTTTATATTCCCAACTTTATATCCTTTTGTTTATAATATGGGTGGTATAATGATATCATCGTCCAATTAGTAGCTGATGACATAATTGCTTAAGTTTATCAGGCTGACAACAAGTAATTCTTCATTCAAAGTCAATGAATGCAACTCCTAAGAAACACAAATCGTTTTTGAATTACCAGACTTAACACTCCAAATAAGTCCTCTTAAGTTCTTTAAAAAAAGAGAATCGATATGTTTAAATTTGCTCTATTGAACTACTTAAAGCTGTTAATGATGTCAGATTGACATGAACGTGTAATATACTAAGTGACCGCTTTTGTTGCTCAAAACACGGCATATAGACAGCTTAATTAGCACCAATCTCCATACAAACTATACAAGTACTCCTCAATACAACAACTTCTTAATTGCATCCCATCTTACACGTACTATATAACAAGTTTGATCTAATTGTGTTAATTAATTAGGTCAACGTTCTTACAAAAAGCCTAATTGAAGTCTGACAATGAAAAAATAAATATATACGGTATACTGAATTATTTTAAATAACTTAAGTTATGTCACATAAAACAATTCAATCCTCAAATTTACGACATTCTTCTATCCAAGTTAAGTTCTAGGGTCAAACGAAGGCACACACACCCAATTTATTCAATAAAATCCAAGTTTTTGCTCTTAAAAACAATAAGAACTTCACATCGAATTTTAGTTGCTGTATTGTTTAAGTTATGATAATTTAAATGGACAGATAAGTAAAATTTATTAGTAAGATCGATTATGCTATTTTATTAAGTATAAAAAATTTTTTTATTTAACTTACCCGCCAAATTTTAGTTAAGAAAATTATTCCTATAGATGGTAAATTAGGTTGATGACACACACGCGAACTTTTGCTGATTGATTATTGTAGTTGTTAATTAAATTGCATCGTAGTTATAAGGTGATAATCGTCACGTGTTTGCAGGTAAAACCATGTAATCACTGTGTAAGTTTGAAAATCACTGCGACGTTTACTTTGATGTGTCTATAGCACAAATGCAGCTCTTCAGTCAAGATTCAGCTCTTCTGCTCTTTTCCTTTCCTCAGCACCGCCTGTGACGCCATCATTGCATCTTAGCCAATCGCCGTTTGTCGGGCGTCCCTCGTACTCTCGCTCCAATTACACAACAACAACACTCAACAGGTCTAAATAATAATAATAAAGAAAAAAAAACAATTGACTTGATGAAAATTAAATCGTAAAAAAGCGGGAAATTAACTTTATGCACAATCACTGGACTGATTGACCGAATCTAAACGCTTCTCACGAATTCATCACGTGGCTTCACATTAATTTATGTCATTGAATAATGTTACTGTATGTCGAAATCAATTTCATGTTAAAAGTTTTTTATTTGGACAAAATGGATTAAGCAATGTGGGAAGACTAAAGTTTTACAAAGAAATTTTCTTTATTTACAAAAAAATAAGGGCTTTGAAGTTATTAATAATGACAAGGCGGAGTTGAAAATAAACTTATGAAAAAAACATTACGAAATTCAAAATGTCTGACTAACACGAAATATTATTCTTCTAAAAAAATAATAAATATTTTTAACTTAATGTTAGCCTTGAGTAAAACTTGTGTCATTTGATTAGTAGTTTTGCTTAAATATATGGTCTTTATTTAAATTCGTAAACAATACTACGTTTTAAGCCATGTATTACCATTTCAATGCAATTTTAAACGAAACTGGGTTTCTTAAAAAAAAACACATAAATTATTATTAGATTAATTGCAATAAAATTGTGTGCAACTTTAAGTAACAAGCAAGGTACCGTGCAAACTAAATTTGATCCCTAAAAATCAAGCTGTCTTAATTTTGACTGCTGAAAATCACAGTAGACAAATTTGGACACTGTAGCAGTGGTTTTCAATCGTATATGTAGGGGTTTTGGCTATTGTACTTAAAGATTTTGAATAAATGTTTACAGTTTTTATTAGTTTATTTTTTGTGTACTTAACATATATCTACTAAAACCTTAATTCTTGTTTTTTGCTATTTTGTGTTTGTACATTAATAAGTTAGTTACGTCCTTCAGCAACGTCTCATAGTTATGTGAAGGACGTAATGATATTGCATAGATATTCATCCCATTTTGAAAAACAAAAATGAAATTATGCAAATAAAGCAATTGTCCTTTGAAGCTTCAGCGCCGTAGGTTGTTGCATAGAGGTTGATGGCTTTCTCTAAAATATTTTTTTTTTCTTAGTAAATCAAAGAAAATATCCCCATTATTATTTTGCTTAGTGACATTTTGCCTTTGTGTGTGTCTTTTGTTATTTGCGATGGTTTATTACATGTTATTAGGTTGTCAGTGCGATCTGACGTCACAACCTAATTATTATTTGCCAGAATAATATTTAGAGGCGTATCTCAACTTTCTCCCTTCTCTTCTCATTTCTAAGTGACATTTAACCTTCATCATCATCTTCCCTCTCTCACCTTTAACCTTTCATATACGGCGCCACCTGGGGCTCAATTATCGCTCCTCCTCCATTCCACTCACATTACGTCATTCACTCTTACGTGACGATTCTGTTCACTCATAAAAAACACTCAAGTGGAAACAGTTTCAATAACAAACAACGGAAATGAATTTGCCATTATTTTGTTTGAATCTTTGGCTCCCACAATATCTGAATGCACTTACTTAGCTGCTAATTAACCTTTTGAACGATCTGTCATAATATTTTCCAGCAGTTATAATTGTGCAGTATAGCTTTCAACTTTTAAGCGCTGTAAACTCAAAAATACGTTACAACAAACTTAAGTGTGGTTTAACTAATAAGCCAATAATGACAAATGAAAAAAAAAACTGCTGTATCATTTACGAATAATAATATACTGTATTATATAATAATACGTCTCAATTTCACAATATATTTCTCTTTTATCTTGTGTGCATATAAAAAATTGCATAATACACAATCATTTACACATTATAATTACGTTTATTATGGGAGCCGGTTGTTTTAACTATTTTTATTGCACCATAACAACAATGGCGTAACTAATGTGACTTGTAGCATCTTTAGCTTGTGCCAAAATCTTAACACAAACTTTGAGGAACTAAATAGAAATCTATATAAAATTTTTACAAAAAAAGTTATTCTTATATGCAAAAGCTCGAATTTTTTACATTGCACTATTCATTGAATAATAATTATAAGTAAAGCTGCTGCTAGTGGAGGAATGGTTTCACGAATTCCCCAAAAATTATTATATTTGACATCGGGATTTAGTCAATATCAGATTCAGTAGTCTAGCAGAAAGCATGTTGTATATACGGGAGAATTATTTTGACTGCAATAAAGAATTTATACTGTATGTACAGTGTATTATGACTTTAAATACGCCAAACATAATCAGTGGCGACAATGATGCCAGTGAAGGTTGAATATTGCAGATGGGAGAATGCTTTTTCCTCATAAAATTTCGTTTTCATCATACAAATTAAAATCCACTCTAAAGCAATCAACCTAATCACACACAATAACTAAATATCTAAAATTTTAGTAAAAAAAAACTAGTAATACGCCATAAACAGTCAATACCTATTTTTAAAAAGAATGTCAATAAATAATGATGTTTTACAGCGTGTCAAATGACGTTTGACATGTCATATGTAGTTTCTAAATCAATTAAATTTGAAAAACAAAATGATTGACTTCAGAAACTAAATTTAGCAATCAACCAGATATCAACAATTTCAATGTGCAAAATGTCTGCAGCTATATCGTTTATAAATTAGAGTAGCAATCTAAATTTCGGTTTTCCAATGATACAACCAGGTACAATTGTAGTTCAGCAAACATATGGACTAATTTGAGTTAAATATTTACCTTAAAATGATCCTGTTTTTAAATTTTGAAACTGTATTTCCATTTGCTGTTGTTACTTTGCGAGCTATAATCTCAATATCTGATAGTCGAATGTAATTAAATGGATTTCATGCTATAAAGAATTAAATTTCCTTATTAAAATCTTTCTATTAAAAATAATAACAATTGTTTAACAAAATAAAAACTCCGAATGTTAATTAAATATACAATTTCAACAGAACAAAATTAAAAAAAAAATTCGCAGTAATTTTAGAATCAATTCAATCAGCAGCTGCCAAACTAACATACTTTGGTTTGTACCTCAAAAAACAGTAGTTGGTAAAGGAACCGCAAAAATTCCATTACAATTTGTTTGCAAAACATTTTTGACGCCATAACCATTAGAATGGCGACCGACAATTCTATGGGACCTTTTGCAGCCAAGACTTTAATGAATTTGAATCTTGACCGGCAAGATCAAAAGACATCTTTAATTTTACCCGGTAAAATATAGAATTTGGCAACCCCTGAATTAAGTTCTAAAGCACCACCTAATATTGTTACATTTTTTCTACGCTTGTCGTTGGAGGGCGCCACTGCCATTGCTTTGTTGTGGTTGTTGATGACAATGAACGCAATGAAGACACACAGCACATGCTCCAATAAGTTTGGCCAATGCGGCTTTAAAACGGAGGGCGTGGCCTAATTTCATCTTCATTCTATTGGTCAAATGGTCTTCAGTTAACATATAGAGAGCACCACCATCAATTGATTGATCACGAAAAGCCTGCAATTAATTTCAAGTGCAAAAAAATTAATTAACACTTGAAACTTAAATAATCGCTTAACTCTTTTTATATTTTTTTTTACAAACCTGTACATAATCAGCGCAAGCGTCAATTCCACTAACGAATGCACATACATCATCAACATTCCATTGAATCACAGACGACTTCCTATCTCTACATGGACAATTAACTATACATGCGTGTTGTTTACGTTGATTAAATGTGGCGCGTGTATTTGTTTTTTTTATGGCGTCAACAGCGTCCATGGATGACCTTGATAGGTCAGTGAACGACTCAGACGACGCCCTAGTAATATGATTGTTATTGTTAATATTGAGACGACCTCGTTGACCGGTCGTCCGTGACAGAAGTCCAATTGGGTCAGCGGCCATTGCAAGCCCTCCACACCCATCGACATTTCCCCGCCATCTTTTACTACTATTAGGTGCTTTAACACTTAAATCCAACACATCCTCAACTTCAACACTGTTACGCTTGTGTCCACTTCCAAAACAAATTGCACCTGATGATTCTGAAGCAATTGCTGAACTGGCACTGCGCATCATATGAAGTAACATTTGAGTTGAACTAAGATCGACCATTGGCCTTAATAACTGGCCAGCGTTTCTCTGATGGTGATCCAAAAGTATTGGTGGTGCACTATGATTGTCACTTTTACGTGTGACGTCATCAAGGCCATGGCTATCCATGTTGTTGAGTAAAGGAGGTGTTGAAGATTTTAAAATCACATCTCCAATTCGTCCAACTCCTTCCAATTTTTGCACGAAGCCGTTCACATGGCTCAAACTAAAACTAGAAAACATTTTGTTTCAGTAAACATCAAAAAATACAACTTCAGAAAATGTATTAGTGATGCAATAGTGAAATTTTACATCTAGTGTGGCGCCTCAGCTAAGATACAATGAAAAATCAATTAATCGCTAATGCAAGGTCTTTATGACGTCATACAAAATTATTTCGAAAAAAAATCAGGTGATTTTAAATGTCATTGTAATGTGAATAAATATTTTAAATGTCAAACTAGTTTTTTTAAATGCAAAGTTGCAGTTCAGAATCCTCTACTAGAATTGGTTCACTTAGTTTTTTCAAAAAAAAAAATATTCAGGAATTTGTTTTCTTCCTTTTTTTTTATCTTTACAAGTACAACAACAATCTTTTTTGTATGTAAACTTCTTGTTTTATATTTTAAATTTTTTTTATAATTGTTTTCTTAATTAATATTTTAAGAAAATGCTAGTTCAGTAAAGTCCAAATAAAATTTACGAAACTAAAAAGGTTGTGTTGCAAAATAGTGTAAATTTTGGCCAAAAAACAATTATTCTTAGTTTAGTTTGTAGTATCCCCTCAAAGTTTCAAACCCTGAGCATAGTTTCAGGCTTTAATTGAAAATCCAACTGCTTGAACTGCTTTTGTCTAACTTGTCATTTTGTTGAAGTGATAATGATGGCCATTTTAGGAGTTTTCACAAAACGGTTCCACAAGGTCTAAGCGGCGCAAAGTGTAACACAAAGTTTGGAGAAAAAAAAATTATACAGAACGAGTTCAGCTTATAATTTTTGTTTCCCACAGGGAGTGGTCGGTTTGACCTTTGTATTGACCCTCTCATTTGACCTCTCCTTCACCCTTCCACCCACCCCAATTGTCTCACCTTTCCTCCTGCTCTTCTTCAGCTGGATTACGATTATTATATTTTGCTGCTAAACTCCTCATAAAATCACTGTAATTTCTTCCCATTTGTTCCATTTGTTTCACAATCGGCACTCTAGTAGTCTGTTTTTGATGCGGATGATGCCCAATCATGTTTCGGCTCATATTTGCTGGTTTTAATCTAATTATAGTCTCAGGTTCCGATTCAGAATTTGAATTCGAACTGTTAGAACTGTGCCTTTTTAATTTGTTAACTTCCTCGTCGTTCTCATCTGGAGATACAACCACTTCCTCTTCCGTACGACAGTCCTCATCTTCAGTTAGTTCAGTCTTAATAACCGAAGCCATCACGAGGCACCAGCATCCGTATGAGATCGTCTTCCACAGCCAAATGAAGCCAAAACAAGACTGAACGGTTGGTTGTACAAGGTTCAGCCTTTGCCTGAAGCTAAGGTAAGGCAACGAAAATCTCTTTTTAATTTTCTTACTCTCTTTTAAAAGGTGGAGCAGCGGAAGGTGATGACCTCTCTCAGCAAGTCGCAAACTATCGTTCCGGTCTCCTTCATTTTCAACCCCTTCCTCTAGTTTACTTCATCTAAATAAAAACCGGTAAAACAATTGACATCACCACCAATAGCAAATAGCGTTGTTTTATCATCTAACAAGATCAAATAAAAAAAACAAACTATAACACCAAACTATTAACAATTTCCAATATATGAAATTTTCAAATCACATTATTTTAAACTGAAATGATAATTACGTTTACCTGCAAAACACTGAAGCAACACAAAACTCCATCAATTCGTTTCTACAAAAATAAAAAAAACGTTAAACAAATTTCATGATAAAATTGTGCAAGTTTAAAGCTTGTTTCAATCATAATAAACTGTAACTTAAATTGGTAAACATCAAACAGTAAGTTACTTGTTTTCTGATTAACTTATTAAGTGATTAAACCACAATTGCAAAACATCTTATTGCCTTTTAAGTTGCTTAATTGATATCCATTGATGGTTGACTTCAAATTATTTGTTTATATTTGGATACCTATAAATATTATACGTTAATAATTCAGCATTTACGCCACAACAAAAACAGCAGCGGTGATTTTGCTTTCAAAGTTGTTTGCTGAGCATCCTGAAGGAAACTCACCTGTGGTGCTATGTGCTCTTTTTCTTAACCAATCGCATTCTTTGCTATTTTCTTTTCATCGTTGACCTCGTTGATGACGTACAAGGCGTTGGCCTCACATATTCTGCTCTCTATCTATCTTTGCTCATGCTTCTGCTCGACATTTTTCGTCTATTTTACCTTTGTGGACCAAAATACGCTACATTACATTCATGGCATTACAATAACATTTTTATAAATTCCCCAAAAGGTTAAAAACTTTTTATCATTAATTATATGAACATTAAGCAAAGTCGAATATTAAAAAAAATAATTAGATTTAAAATAGTTTACACAAGTGGAGCATCTATGAAACTGTGAGGAAGTAATGAATCAATCAATGTTTTATATAACTTAGTGACATCAACCGTTACTGCTCTTTGAACTAAAGAAATACTTGTAAAACTTTGAAATACTTGCAAAATCTTTTAAAATTTACGGCAACATAATAATAGCTGTCAAAATCCCAAATATAATAATTACACTACTTAGAAAATAGCATAATTTCATGTTATTTCAGTAAAAAAAGTTACATTTGAAAAATTTTACATCTAATTCAGTCGAAGTTCACCAGATTTTTCTTAAAATTTTCTTAGTTATTGGGAATGGTTAAATGGCCAACAACTGAAACAAAAACAGTTGCAAGTTCAGCTTATGTCTTTGTAAAAAAGTTTACATCGGTTAATAATTATTGTGCTTTTGAAATCCAGTAAGTTTATGATATTCTAGTTAAAAACACTTAAAAAAATGTTTTGCAACATAAGAAAATCCTGTAATAACATCTACTTTATTTGCCATTAATAATCATTATCAGTGTTTTTTAACGGAAAAGGTAACATCCGGATTTTTTTTTACCGAAATGGTGTTTTATTGTGATTGCAAATTGAAATAAGAAAATCAGTTTTTCAAATATGCAGTAAACAGATGCTCCACTGTATTGGATTGATCTTAATATAAAAAAATAATGATTCTATGTTCACCTGAGATAAATGAATGACTGAAAGAAGGGCGTGTGATGTCTCAGCGTGTGTAAATGTCTCGTTGACCTTCTTGCTCTTTCTTTAAGCAACCATTTCATTGCTTTTATCAACAGGCCATCGCCATAACATTTCATTGCATATCAATATCCTGCTTTGATTCCTTGATTTGTAATGAAAATATAAAATGTTAGTACAGTCAAATACACGTATACGCATTACATTAACATAGCTGAAAAATAAATAAAACAGTGAACATAAGTCGTAAAAAAATAATAATAAAAAATAAAACAAAAATATCGAAACAAAAAAATATGTTCTAGCATAAACTTTTTATTTATTTCTACTAAATTATAGAAAACATTTATTCAACGTGTAAATAAATTACAATTAAAAATCAACTTAATATTAAGTTCTATCTGTTTTCATGTTTGCGAAATAAAAACTAAAAACAAAATAATAAAATATTTGAGACCAATATCGATATTTTTCATTACTTTAAAAATATTTTCATTTAAATGTGAGTGTAACGTTTGGAAAATTGGAATGGAGATGAGGAATGAAAACTTTACAAACTATACCAAAAAAAAAAAAACCTTAATAATTATAATATAACGATAAACAAACAAAAAAAAAAACATGTATTGATTAGTTTTCTCTATCAATATTAGTGTATGCGAGCGTAAATAATGGAAATATTTGTACAGGCGCAAAATAAGTTCATGAGACCATTTCAAAATGTACAAATATTTCTTTCTTTTTTTTAAATCGTGGTTTCATCGGCGTCAATATTTCAAACTGCAATGGTGTTCCTCAATTAAAATTGAAATTTGTGCGTTTGAAAAAAAAAATTGACAGTTGATCAACTTTTTTGTCGCTTATAACAACGTCAATTGGGTTGTGTTCATATAATTGGGTCCTCTGTTAACAAGGTAAATGGTTGTTGTATTCAGAGACAGCCTCTGCTGTTGTAATGCCCATTATGTGCGAATACAAAAAATATTGATTTTTTTACAGGTTTGGAGTTGGAGTTTTACGACACAAGAGACGGGTCTGGTCTCCATCCAGTTGCATTTGGACCAAATTTGTAAACCAACCGTCGCCCAATCACAGGTTGAAATACTTGGCTTTTATAGTAATATCTATACACAGTTAACATATTGCAACACATTAATCTCCACCTTCTATATTTGAAACATTTGAAAAATGGAAATAACCCGCAAGGTTAAATTAACTAAGCACAATTTCATATCACAACGAAAATTATTAGTATGCAATTCTATCAATAATGACTATAACACGTTTAAAATTAAATAATAATTGTTAACAGTATAGAAGAATTGGATTAATCAACTTATTATTGGCATAGCACCGTAAACATTAATCATTAAAAGTTAAAAAAAAAAGAAAAAGAAAAAAATCATTCACTTTTAATTTTTTTTTTATAATTTCAGCCAAAAATGATTAGTTTTAATTATTGCAACAGCTATTTTAACTTCGATCTATTAATTTTATTAAATGAAATGCAATGAGATTTTTTACTACAATGATTACTTAGACATGCCAATTTCTTTTTTAATTTTATAGTAATTTTGTAATGATTTGAGCTCCAATAGAGAATGTTTTATTGAAGGGCCAAAAAACAACAGTAGCCCCCAAAAATTTGCAAGTTAACATTAACAGATAAATTAGTTAAAATAATTCATTTATGGAATTCTTTGTACTGTTTGTTTGATATGCAATTATTTAGTTTTAAGTCTGTTAATACTGTATGTTTTAAAAAAAAGATTCCCTGAATCATCAGAAATTGTGCTTACTATGCTAATTAAGATTAAAAAAAGACCTTAACAGTAGAAAGCCCAAATCACCAAAAGAGCCACTATAATAGAGGCAAAAAGTTCTCAGAGTTCTCAAAGTCGTCCACGTGGACATGGGTACCAAAAAACAGTCCTTCACCAACCACAGCCCTAATTGCTCATACAATAGCCAATAGCTAAGCCCACAAAAAGCCAATAAAAGCAGCCAAAACGCAAGTACTTAATAACTTGCGTTCTCATAGTTTTTCGGTGTTAAGTTAGTATTTTCTTTTGAGTGCAAATAATGTATTGCCAGCCATAAGAGGCGGGACCAAATTTATAAACTAATTTCTTTGGGTATTTATCATTTTTTGGGATTTTTTCCAAAATTTGTGTATTGTAATAAGTTCTAATTATTTGAAAATAAGTCAAATAAAACAAGCAAAAGAAAAGCAGAAATGAAAAATAAAAATCAGTTTTAATAAGTTATCAAGCAAAAAAATAATAAGGAAAGAATTATGTAAAAGATTTCTTTACTAACCTCATTGCCCTGCTGAGTTTTTCGTAAGTCATTCTTGGATTACATTTCCGTTCACCCCACAGTCTAGCCACTTTTTCGGAATTAACAAACCGAAAAACACCTTCATCAACGTTTTCCCACTTAAGTAGACTTGGACACGTTTTAGCATCCAACAGTAAATCTCTTATAAATTCCCACAGCCTGCTATTTCGCTGGCCTAATAATTAATAAAATTATAACAATTAGCATATCATTTATTATACATATTTCCATGAAAACACTGCATTAGACAAACAAATTACATAGATAGTTGACTTTTAAATAATTTAACAAAAATGATTGACGTATGGAACTTGTCTCAAAGATTCTATAATTAAAATGTAAATTCAGTACTCGCCTCCATTTTTTCCTTTAATTTTATTAGTTGATGGAGGTCTGCCAGGTTTCCTTCGACCAGGAATTTTACTGTTGGACTCTGAGTTTAAGTAACACAAAATAAAATTTAGTAAAAGCCAAACAAATCAATTAATTTCAGAATTAATTACCTGACTGCATTATGTAGTTATCCTGGTTATACGTGTATGTATTAAACGAATGATTTGATTCTCCTTCAGAATCCATTGGGCTTTTGAGTTCATTGTCGTGGTGCTCCATCAATGGCGTCGAGTGAAAGACATATTCATTACGTTGACTTGTTAAACCATAGCATTCGCTAGATATTGTTGTCAATTGATTGTTGTTATTTTGGTTAACGGAATGATGAACAGAGTTTAAAAAAGATAAGTTACAATGATTATTGGATTGATTGTATGACATTGTGTCAACGTCCCCTATTAGAAAAAATGACAATTTAATAAAAAATTTAAACACCATTGTTAGAAATGACTTACAATTAAAGTCTGGCTGTCCAATTGGTTGTGAATATCCTATCGAATATCCCAAAGTATCTTCTGTGGACACTGTAATTTGATAAAATGCATTAAAATACGATAAAAAAACTGATAAATTTAACTTCATAAAAAACAAGCATTAACATCATGGTTAAACATAATGTAATCTAACATCATATCAGATAAATATCTAAACCATACAAGTTAATCAATTCGATAATAAGCAATGTATTAAATCAATGAAAAATCATGCAAACAAATGTTTAATTATCTGATATTTATCTTGCTAAAAATTATACGTGAAACTTTTGCTGATCTTTTATGTTTTAATTTTTAAAACTAACTTGACATAAAAAAAGTTGCATAATCAAAATTTAACCGTCACGAATGCCCAATGCCATTTGCATAAAAAAACCTCAAATGTACGCAATATTTTCTTAATGTGATATTTGAAATGTTTGCTAACTAAATAACAAACGGACAGTCAGCAACTTCAAACTTACCAAATTCGTTAAGGAACTTTTGTAATTCATCGTAAAAGTAGGCACCACCGTGTGGAAACTTTTCTTGTAACTGTGCTTTGGTCATCTGCACCAACATACTTCCATCTAACGAATCCAAACTAAACCTCAGCTTCTGATAATCGAGTTTATGTAGTTCACACACGCGGCTAATCCACTGGACTAAATTCGCGTGATTCCATAAATTTGGATGCCTGTTTTCATAACTATCTGAATTGTTGTGGCACCCTAAATTAAAAATCCACAAATTAATCACAAAATTCACAATGCAACAACAACTAATCAAACTAATCTTACCTGTAAGTAGTGATTTCCGTGAATTTGGAATGTTTGTACAGTCACTGATCTGGCTCAATGGAGTGAAAGAAGCTCCATCATAGTTGTTGATGTCAGTCATACTAGTCTGATGAACTTGCTGATGACTGTACATTCGGTTTGTATCATATTCACCCATGTTGTCACTGAACGTCATGTATTCCGGTTCACAAATGTCTCCCAACTATATAATTAAAAAAAACTAATCAGCTAAGAGTCCAATAACTGAAAATAAGTGAACGTGAAGTGGCAACCCACACTGACATGAAATGAACAAGAATAATAAAACTAACTTACACTACTGATTATCACGTTCAATTTACATATAAAAGTATTTGTAACAATATGATGAGATTATGTTAAAAATAATAAAATTAAGCAATTTATGTAGAAATGCGGGAAATTGCCAATTTTATGTATACAGTACATAAATAACCACAAGTTATTAGTTTTATTACAAACCACTGAGTGGATTGGTCGAAAACTATAGTTGCTCAACAGGCCATAAAGTTCTGTTTAACTCGCCAGTCAATTCAGAAAATGTAATTACCAGTGTAAATTATTTTTAGAAGTTTATAAATTTATAAAAAAAAAGTCTTATAATAGTTTTATCCTATGGTATTTTTGTTTATCTGATACACAATGCATCTCTAAACTATCAAAATGCCCCACTTACCGTACTTAAGGCTTATTTTAAAGTTATTACAAATCAACATTTTTAAATAAAAAAGTTAATTACCTCTTGGTCGTGTCCCGGGCTAAGTTGTTTGACAATCATTATGTGTTGCTGCTGATGATTAGGAACACCTGTTGTACAATAAAAAAAAATTTTGTTCATTTAGTAAAAGGACTGAATTGTTAACATGGAAACATTAGCTCTGCCTACACAATTAAAAACAAACACTAAAATTGGCTAACCAAACAATCAACTTTCTTCTCAAACTTAAAATGTGTTTGCTGTCGGTATTTAAAAGTAAAGTTCGTTTGCCGATTGGCCCTAAAAAGCTGTGACGTCACAGTTAATAGCGTACATTCACTTTGTTAATTTGAAGTTCAAACAATATTAAAGAGTGTTATTAAACCAAACCCAATTTTTCTTTCTAATATTTTAAATCCAAATACAAACACAAATATAGATGAACTCCAGATGTTTAAATCCGTTACTAAGACTCAGATCATTAAAACAATAGAGTTCCAATTGCAATAGGCGGATTCCATTAATAACCACGCCTACATAAACAACAATAAAAGCCCAGATTAATCATCAACCCAGAAGGAATACTTAAAAAACCCCTCCGGATTATCCCAAGCAATAAAATTAATAAACAATCGGGGTTTTTTCACGAAGGAAACAATCAAAAGACTAAATTAATCATACTTGAAAAAAAAAACTTAAATTAAAATTTAAAACTGAGTCAGCTAGAAATATGATGTGCAAAACCTATAACTATTATTACAATGATTAAGTTCCTTACTATTTCTTCTTTTTAGCATCTGCGTAGGACCAAATCAACAATCAAAAAGTGCAAAAAAAAAAATTATATAAAAAGTTAAGGCAGTTGTCGATGATAGCTTCAAAGGGTGTGTATATGTGTCGTCTGCTCGAAACGCGTGTAGGCCATCGCTATCAGTTTGTTCAGTTATCGACTGTTATTTGCGTTTCCAGCACCGATATCGAAGGCCGTCAACCAATAAGCGACGAGTTTAATTAGCAAAAATTTGCTAACATGTTAACAAGAACAAAACAAAAAAAAAATTGCATTTCAAAAAGATTTTTCTTTAACTTTTTGTTATTATACTAAAGTTAAGTGTGTGTTGTGCTTCATAAAAATACAAGCTAAAATTACACGCAATAACAATAAAGCTGCACAAAGTTAATAATACATTGACACCGGTTTTTGTTATTTAGACAACGCCATTTAGCACATCCTATAATTGAACAACACGCATGCGTTTTAAGATAATTCTTAGAATTTTAGAAACTCGACTATAAACACAATACAAGTATTTACACAAAAAGCCAGAACAAAAACAATTAATTTTGAAATGTGCTAATTGATAAGTACTCTTTTTTTATTTTATAATAATAACTCTTGTTAATTACCAGCAACATATTCAACAAACAATGTCGGCATGTCATTGTCTTTTTAACAGTTTTAATGCAAATATAATTATTAGCAAAGTGATCAGTTTTGAAATTGAAAGCGGTTAAGTAGTTTTGTACATGTACAATTTTAGCATCAATAAATTTAATTCTCCAACATTTGGTGCCTCTAAAGCAAGGACATGAAATTTGTAGTTTGAGGGCCTTCAAGGTGTTGCTGAGTGCAATGTGTAATGTGCGTGGACATATTGTTGTTAAGTTGAAATTCAAAACCTTGGCCGTCACATTGAAAAAGAAAGGCAAAAGGGTCGAACCATAGAAAGAGAGTTAAGGGGGAGGGAGTTGGGAGTGAGAACTAAGAACTGGGAGGGTGGAACTGGGTGGCAGACTAAGTAAAAATAATAATAGTCAGAAATAGAAAAAAAAATGCTTTTGCTAAAAGTTGACTTCTTTATTTTAAAAGAAAATAAAAGCAAAGTTGGCAGCCTTGGCCTTGAATTTGTAGCTCGACCAACACCCAACCACAAAACTACCATCAACACTGACTGTCTTAAACACACGTACGATGACGTCACCATACCATAACCTACACCTATAGCTATAAATCAAGAAATAAATTAAAATCACCAAAGGCTTTACTAATTCTTTTCAAATCAAGAATAAATCACTGTGAAGAAAAATAAAATTTCTTTACAAATTTGGTAAGAGTTTCTAGCACTAATAACATTACTACAGACTATACCGGAAATCGAGTGTGGGACAAGCACTGATATTACAGTATGCCCTGTCCTTAGTATCTAGCATATTATCTGATAAGTATAAGTTAATTCCTTATATAATAATCAAGTAAGTTATTTTTGGAATTTTTTTTGCATCAAATCTAATCATTAAAAAATAATACATATATCCTAAAAATGCATTTCAATCAGTAAACACCGATTTACAATTGTAAACACCATAATCTAGCACTGGAATATCATATGTAATATTTAAAGACACAAGTTGAATTTCTCAAAACATTAATTATTAAAATTACAATTACCGTTAAGTGCTGAGTAGTTTTTGACTATAGCTAATTTATTATTACATAAGCCAGCATAAGTTGCGACAGTATTTCAGTTTTCATTAACCATAAATAGATAAATCAACTCGGTTAATCGCTTTATAGCATAAATGACACTTTTATTTGACGACTACAATTAGCATTTAGCTGACCATGGTTTTTTGTCCAATTGTTAAAAGACTAAACTGCTCTAAACTCACCTCAGATTGGTGTGTTGCATCCGATTACTTAAGTTTTGTACGATGATACACTGATGTCACACGTGTCTATACGTGTGATATTATGAGCACTTTAACGTTATTAGAAAATATAATAAACACGAAGGTAAACTGAGTAGCGTCCAATTTCATAACAAAACACAAACAAACTCCAAAAAAAAAATCAAAATGTTTTTGTTGTTAAGTCTTTTATTCGCACTTTTTAGTTTCGTAATCAATGTCTGTGCTACCGACTAAATGTAAATGTCTGATAAAACAGCAAACGAGAAGTGTTGAAGTCGCTAAGCAAACACTTTATTATATTTAACTGTGACGTCAAAGTTGAATTCTCAGAGGCAGCTGATAAGAGCGCCAATCACAGTCTACTCCCAATCGACCAATCGCAAGCTAGGAAAACAACATACCGGGCTTCCCCGTTTTATAAAACCACGTGTTTATACTCTCCCGCCAAACAACATGACGTCACTACAGCTCAGTTTCACTAGAGTTTAGTTTAAACTTTTCAAAACAGTTTCAATTACAACGCCAAATTTTCTGAGGAAAAAAAACCTCAAAAAAATTTTGTTTACGTCACCAGTTATGGAAAATACGCATATTAAAATAGTTTTTCCGTTTAATATTTCCCAAAATATATCAATATGATTACAGTAAATCAACAAACATTAAATAATTAATGCCAATACACGACTAGAAAAGTGCGCGACCTGCACTGAATGAAATCATCTTACAAAGTGTAACCCAAGTGATTTCACAGAATAATTTTTTGACATCACAAATTTCAAATCTCATAAAATATTATCGTACTAAACGATAGTATCTCTAATGACAACAATGCACACCTCCAAAAATTTTAAAATTTTGGCTTAGCTATTATTTAGAGAGTGTTTACATAGCACGTTGACTGCGTGACGACACAGACTGGGAAATTTCCACTTTACACAGCTTAACAAAATAATATACAGTAAGGTCAAAGAACTATCACTTAAAACTACCGATTACGTTACGTTTAACGTTACGATAGTTATAATAAGATTCATATAAAGTGGGTCAGCAAGATCAGAGTAGTCGGGTGGAAATCATTTGACCTTTTTAAGCCATTAACAACAAAAAGGCAATCTTTAAATGTTAAATTCCTCCATTTTATTGCTTTTTAATTATTTTTTAATTCAAAATGTCGCACGTGCCGGATATCCGCTTGAGAGCAGCTCCGTCGTAGCTCTAACAGTCAAGTGCTAAATGCTAGTCTCTAACTAACCTTGGCACGTAAACGCTAAAGCCACGCCTTTTATTTATTTATTTATTATTATATTATAGTTATGAGTGTATATTACCTTTACAGGCAGATGAAGTGATTAATGGCTGTGGTAATGATGCTGATGGCAGTGGCAATGAATGTGAAAACGAATATGGCTGATGTTGCATACAAGACATAGCCATCGTTTCCTATGAAAACAAAAAAAAGATTTTAATAAGAATGATAATTATCAATTTAATAATACAATATTTAATCACACCGACGTTTACATTCGCACAATTACTCTTTTATTATGTAACACCATCACATCCTCGATCAATTCCGTTTCATCACCCAATTGTAATACAATACATAACAAAACAATGTTATAAAAATAGCAGAAAATCATTTCTAAATGAAATAAATTTATCTTTTTGAGCAGAAAAAAGGACTGAGATTTGTTTAGTAGTCAGGTGTTTACGTCATACCTGACATTCACTTTCTACTTAATTATGGAAACGAAGTTGTTCAGCAACATTTACTTATGCAGCTTCCATTTTCTCTTTTAAATGATATTTGAAATGTCATACACATCTGCCAAATCATAATAAAAAAATTAAGTCTTCAATAAACTGGTCCTTAAAACCTTCAAAATCGTGACTAAAACTTTTCAATTTAAATAAAGAAAAAAACCTGAAACTTATAAAGTAAAATGTACTGTATAATCAGCAACTTTAGAGCCAACACTTACAACTTTTGCATCAAAATCAGCAATCGTAAAATAATAAATAAATAAGAGCTAATTACTATCAAAAATATCAATAGTTAATAACACAAAATAATAACCTTCGCATATAAAACATTAAATTTAGCATAAAAAGCTAGAAACTGAGTCACAAACACTGTGTCAATCAATACATCAGCAAGATCATTGAACAAAAATCAAATTTGAAAAAAAAATGATTAAGTTAACAGTTAATTGCTCAGTTAACAATTAACCTTAAACAAAAAAATACAGTCAAAACCGTTTAACGCGAAATCGTTTAACATAACTGGCTAATATAGAGCAATTATGTATAATGTAAATAGTATATCTCATATCGTGTACTTTAATAACAACACATTGTTTAACACGAAGAAAAGTTTCAGTCCCAAGCGTTTCGTGTTAAAAGAGTTTCACTGTAATTAATTCGGAAAGCAAATATACTCATATCAGTATTCCTGACAAACTCTGTGAATAATAAAAACCAAAATTAATATCCATTATGATTTCAATTTTGAAAATTCTAATAATTTTCCATTCAAAAAAGTTGCAAATCCAAAATTTTAAATGACCTACTACATAAATAAGATAAAAGAAATGAACGGCCGTTATTATACAGCATAATTTCATAAAAGCTGAAAAACAACTTTTAAACCAGCATCTTAATTTTTTTTTTTGAAAACCGCAAAAAAAAATAAGAAAAAAATGTTTTTAAAATAATATAAATTACCATGTTTAATTTAAATGTCAGACATCAGTGGTTAGCAATGTATCTAACGTTTGTTTAAAAATCCCACAAGACACTTTTGTTTTAAAAGGTGGACTGGTGAATCAGCAAATAAAAAGCATAATAAACAAATAAAAAAAAATAATTTCGTATCTCATTTTGAAGGTTAATTAATGTAGCGTCCTTCAATTAAGAGACTAACAATACGCATGCGTATTATAAAGGGCGTTGTCAGGTCAAAGTTGACACAGCTGTGTGAATAAGATATTGCAATATTCATGTAATACCGTATACTGTAGAAGCTGAATGAAAGCAATAGTATCAAACCTGTTTTCGTCCACATTTTAATAAGTGGTGATATGGTGATATAGTGGTAATATGGTGGCGGAAATGAGTGATGGACAAAGGCGAAGAGCTGGACATGGTCACGTGATGATTCACTCACACACGCGCGAGCACACACTCACTCGTTCAATACGCACGCACACAATAGCTGAGTTCAAAGTCGATAAAGTGTTTAATTGTTTTCAAATTAAATACAAAAGAAAGAAAAAGTTATAAATTAAAAAAAACTTCCGAATAACGCTGATTGGCTGCTCCAATTAAGCTAATCACTTCCCTCATCTTTTGTAAAGCTTTAAGATTTGAGTCATTGTCGCCATTGCAAAGCCTCAACCACCCAAAAAATTACACTTATCACCATTAAGACACACTCTTATCAAAATTACTCTTGGCACCCCCCTAAATAAGAAACAAACCTATTATTAAACTTCCAGGTTTGAGTTTGACATTATTGCTGGAAATCAAATACAGTTTAGATCAAACATGACGCTTTTTGTCTGATATTATACTGATAATTATTTCAAAATATACGTAAACATCCTGTTTTTAACGCAAAAAAATTGGGATTTTGAAATGTGTTTCAATCCTAAAATCAATTAAAACATTGTTTGAAATAAAAATAGTGGCAAAAAACGAATGCCTTTTTATAATTGTGTACAAATAACCACAGAATAACTTCAAAGTGTTGTGCATATGGCAGTTAAGTGTGAAAACAAATAAACCTTCACTAAATTAAAAATTCACAGAAAATTGGTAACGCTTGAATTTTCTATTTTGTAAGTTTATTCTTAAAAACTAAGCTATTCAATGTGTCAAGTAAGTGCTAATCTCCACTGGGCTAGTCTATTATTTATATTATTTACTACCTTTTATTTAATTACAGTGTGCAATGTACATAAAATGTTTGACGTTATTTATTAACATCAAAACGATTTTGGCAATGTAATTTCAAGCCTTGTATACTCTGGCAGAGCAGAACCGTGTTCAATTTACAAATTGCATAATACAACTTATCGCATTTGGACCTAAAGATTGATTTACCGTATAATAATAAAAATCGTATCAACGTGAAATACTAATACTATTAATGACATCTATACAACAAAATAAATCAAATTTCTCATTGTAAATAATTAATTTAAAGCCTGGGTGCAAAATCTTAAGAGTTACTGTACCTTACTGTAAGTCTTAGAATTTAGCCACATCATTAAGATCACTATAACAATTACTGTAAAAATAAAATAAAAAGTAATTTGTATAAATGCAATTTATACATTATCATGAGACTTAAGAAAGTATACCTCTTTTTTTGTTGAATTTACTAATAAACATACTCAAAGTAAAGTTACATTAACTGACATTCTTACTCAAATAACACCATACATGAGCTGTTCACTATTAAAGTGAATTAAGTCCTTCAAAAGTGATTTCAAGATATTTTGATCGCCATTTAGGGATAATGTAAATCAAAATGCTTCTTTGCATTACAATAAATTACATTGATTTTATATGATTACATGTATAACTAATTAATTTTTTTTTTGAAATATGGACTTAATCCATTTCGTTGATGAACAGTTCATACTGTATGTGTATTGCAATCGATAACTTTAACACAAAACTGCTGTACTTATAAAACCGTTTTAGTGTTTTAAATAGCTCATTTTTAATTGGTTATTAATTAAATAACATTATCGCAACAAACATCAGTTTCACTGTCAATGATCAGCTGATATGAGGTTAAACGCAATTTGAGAAGTTAAATAAATTCGGTACATAACGGATTGAAAAAAATCTGGGAATACCGAGTATAAATTATCACACTTTTGTTAGATCGTTGCTTGGCTGACGTCATACAAAACAACAACCAACCGCCACACTCTTTACTTTGCATAATCATTTCCAAATTTAGAGTTTCCCTATGTTGAAATTTTTTAATTTAAAAAAAAATATTTGTTACATTCACTTTTGATGAGGGCTTTGCTGTGCATGTTTTTCACAAAAGCAAAAATGTGTAAAAATAAAAAAGAAACAAGCTTGTTTTCAATTTCAACAATAATTGCAACTCACATGGTAACCATAACCGCATAACACCTCCCATCGCCCCTCCACCCCCGCCTGGGTACAGAGATGCATTCAATCAAATTCAAACATAAACAGCATGAATAATACAGTATTGCAAAATCTATATTCTCTACAAGTATACACCTCCATTCTCTTTTTCCACAGGTCAAAGGCCGATTTAGCATCAGCTGACATCCTCCAGGAGGAAAGAGGGGGGGTGGACGAAAGACCAAAAAAAAAAACCCAGGCTCAAACTTTTCCCTCAACCCATCTCCAATCACACGCATACAGTACTTTTATCCACATACACAACTGATTGCGCAATCACAGCTGTTTATTATTCTTTGCTGGACTGAGATTACGTCATCGTGGGAATACCCAAAACAATAATAATATTATAGACTTTCATTGCAAACTCTAATTCATATTTTATGACCGTGAGAGGGCGCTTATTGTTAAAGGGTTAAAGGCGATGTCAGTGCATATCAAAAATTGGACACTTTGGATTGCGATTATAATTATAGCTAACCCATAGAAAAAAGCTAACCTCTGACCTCAGCTCATAATTTCAACTTTTAACCTCACTAAATAAAACTTGTACTGTACAAGACTGTAGTTTACAAGTATAGTAGTGTACTGTACGTCTTACAACACATATTTGATTATTATTTTATGGAGAAAAATAACAAGAATTTAATTGATGATTTAATGTGCATATACAAACGATTAATTTGTAATTACTGTAAAACCAGTAAATCCTCCATTAATAATATTAATGTTCAAAAAATGATTTTTAATGCGAATGATGTGTTAATGTAAAAAATATTCATGGTTATTATCTGAATAGCATCTTTACATATCATATTATAACATGAATAGTATTTGCTTTGCATTCACCTCGTGCTATTTACCAACAAAAAAAAAAGATTGAAAAATGCTAAGAAATTTTAGCTTTTTCATGGAATTTACTTTGCAAATTCGCGTTTATCAATAATTTCCATCTTTTGATATTTTTCATTGCTATTACGCAATAAACCAGTCATTTATCGCTTATAATTGTTGAAAACGAGAAATAAGACAGCTGCATAAGTTGTCAAATTGTTTACTTGACATATATTATTTTGAGTTAAGCGTATTGGTAAAACTTACCACCATACTGAATTGATTTTGGTCCCACGCCGTGGACTCCGTGTATTCGCTACGCATGCGCAGTTATCATTTAGACACGTCCGGTTGCGTTAAGTCTCCGCCGTACTTCCTGAATAAATGTTGACTGTATATTGGTGGACGGATTTAACAACTTGCAAAGACCAAACACACACTAAAAAACGGCGACGTACAGGGAAGCCGGATACACTTTGCTTTAGAAGATGAAATCACGTGGTTCTAAAAACAGATTGAACATTTCATAAGAAAAATTAATAAAGAAACACGAATTAATTTATACTTCTTATTAATTTAATCTAGCTTTCAAACATATCGTACAATGGGAATTAAAAGGCGTTACCCCAACAGCGCCACCTTACATTTAACATTTTAGCATTGCAGAGCACTTTATTAATGAGTTGTCACTTTGTTGTTTAATTGAGGCGAATAACCCATCTTTATAATTCAACATTTTTTTCTCTATACTAACATACAGTAAGGCAATTGGATTTATATGGAGGCATGACATGGCACGCGTCAAACAAATTGTTTCAGCAGAAAATACGGTGCCCTTTTCCTGCTCCACCAACTCAATTTTATTTAACTCCTTGTTATATTATTAATTAAACTAAAAATAGTAAATACTATTCCGGGTATACTTCCGCTCACTTTCGCCGTTTATCAAGCTAAAAGAAAAGCGAAAATGACCTCCCCTATTATGATCTCACCCTACACTTTGTGTGTATACCCTACACACTAACTTATACAGCAATGCAATAGAACTGATGACAAAAGGCGGGAGAAGAGTTTGTTAACACAATGTTTTCCACTTCCCACAACTTTGCCACCACCCACCCCACAACAGGTGCATTATGTGTTTAAACGAGCCAAACCACGCCGTTTAGTTTCAAATGGCGTCATCAATCGAGGATTTTTGCTACAGTGGCGCCCCATTCAACCAGCCTTGAAAGACACCGCATGACGCGACCAACAATAATAACAATTTTTTTTTATCTGTTTTTCAAAATTCTCATCGTATTACAAAATTTACGACTTTCTTCAAGTTTAACTTTGTGCATGCCTATTAGAGCCTTAACACACCCAACATGGCCACCTCAATTATAATTTTAATTGAAATAAAATTTAGTAATAAAAACATTTTTTGTTTTTAATTTTATCATTACGGTGAGTTATTAAATTTTTTTTTTCAAAAGTACAAGAAAAAAATGAAACACTACATAAGGGTGTGTACGTAGAGGTGAAGGACAAGCGTTTCCGGTCAGTGTGACGTCATTTTAATGTCTGCTGGAGGCCGTTCTGCGGTTTTATTTCAATTTTATTTGGGTGGAGCTGATGTCTTATTAAATAAAGAAAATAATAAAAAAAAGCATGATTTCAAATAATATAAAACTACCATCGTTTGAATGGGACCAAATGACATATCACGAACCAAATTACAACGCAAAAACCAAACAAATCAAAAAAAAAAATTAATTAATTTCTCCATATGCAACAGCGAAGTAAAAGTTAAATAATTGAATTAAACAAATAATAAAAGTGGTAAAGTGGGTGTCAAGTTACGTCAACGTTTAGCAAGGTACTGAACGTCAACGTACCAAAAGTAAACACAGTTCTGTGATTTCTTAGAATACTGCTAGCAATTCTATTAAAAAGATAAACTAAGAAAACGGCGTCAACCAATCACGCGTTAGGGAAATAATCTTATTAAACCCAAAGGTCGAACATAGACTATCATTCTCATCAACTTATAACACACACACACACACATTTACAAGCATGTAATGTATAAATCCATACAGTGAGCATATAAACGCACGCAAATGCATAAAAATGCAATCATCACATTATACTGTAGTAATGCAGATAATGTATCAAGATAGTGTAAATTTTGGGATCCACAAAGTTTCTTACAATATTCAAAGTGAAGCAAAATTCAAAGATAGTGAGTATGTCTCAGTACTTTTTAGACTAGTTTTTATTCAAATATCGATGCCACTTAGCATCCTCATTTGCCAGGAAGATGAAAAACTGAGTTTGGTTCAGCTTGAATAAATTGCAAACTCTTCATTACATTACTCAAAATTGCCAATAACATCAAATATTCCCTAAAACTTACTGATAATTTCATATTAAAAGTTAATAATTTAATCGATCATTTTAATTATCTACTTACAGTACATGGCTTAGTTGTTTTCGTGGGTAAATTACAGTATATGCTTGGGAATTTGATAAATAGATTAAATTTAAAATTTTCCTGAAACAATGGAATTTTATGATTTTAGTAGCTAATTTATACTTTTTTATTTCGCCCATCTAAAGTAATAATTTCAGCATTTTAATAACCCATATGTAAATTCAAGCATATAATTCAGCATAACATATTGTATTTTCATTATTTTTTTTTCACATAAAAATGATAAAAATTAATTTTTTTAAATTTTAAATGATCCAGTTAATTGAAATTACGCTGTAATAATAAGTTATTATATTCTATTAAAAAGAATAAATGTGTTAATTATGTTTTATTAATTAATTAAAAGTTTTTTCGTATTAAAAAATGATTCATCTGAATTAAATTAGTAATCAATTAGCAAGCGACTCAAGTCCAAATTACGTCACAGACAGTTGAGTCAATTGCTGGTATATTATGTTTGAACAATTCACTTTGTATCAATCAGACTGTTATTTTACAGTATCTAGCGTTAAATCAACTTTTTTATTATGATATTTAATTGTATCTACGCTTGAGTTCTCCCCACTCAACGGAAGCTACACTATACAAAACGCACGCAAATATTTTCATCTAATTGCTTTTTTAAACGACAAATTTACTGCTTAATTAATTCAAAAGGGTAAATCAATACAAAAAAACTGACACCGGAAATGCTACTTTGAATTATTATTAACTTTTCGATACAAATGCGTAAAAACGCCTTGCACTACTGTTGTTTTCTCACCGATTTTAATTGAATGAAAAACAGTTTCAGTGTCAGCAATTATGCCAATTAATGGCACAAAAATTTCCTTTTACGTTTAATTAATAAAACCAGTCTATACAGTACAATTATAATTAAAGTTTGTGTTTTTTTTCTTCTTTTTTTTTTTGGAAAATTTGTCATCTATGCAACAAAATGTGAGGAAGGAAAACCACCAAGGACTTTTATGGAAAATCAATTAAGATTATAGGACAGGAAATAGCATTTGATCAAAATTGTCTATATGGCCAAGACACTTGATTTGGTCAAACCCCTTCCTAATATTGCCCACCTTGATCCAGTCATACTAAATGGGCCACTGAAGGTTCAATTCATTCACCTTCATTTTACTGCAAAATTGGCATCATTAATTTATAAACCAACAACACTTATAAAGGTACCAATCATCTTAAGTAGACTGTTAAATAAGAGGTAACGCACATGACGTCATAAAGTGTTTATACTGTTTGATTAAGCTAAATTAATATTGTCCTCAAAATCATAAACAATTTGCTCCACATAACCGCATTTAAAATACGTTGACAGCCTTTTAAACAGGAAAAATAAACACCAATATCAATGGAATGGCATTTAAGCCTATCTTAATTTCTCATTACTAATAGCATATGCCCTTTAAAGCTTCAAAGACACTTGTATTCGTGGTTAATTATGGACAAGTATATGTTAATTACGACTGAAATGATGACGTATAGACTTTGGGTAGTGGGTTGAATTTCGTGAGAAAGCAAACACCACTCGAGTAATTGCAAATTAATTGATCTCCAAGTAGTGTGTAATGGGATAGTGATAGTGACGTGACTTCCGGCTGGTTTTCGCTTCACTGGCGCGTTCAAGACAATTTCACATAAATCAGTATGGACGGGCAATATTTTAGTAGGCGTGGTGAGGCCACTCAAACCGATCGAAACCATTTCGCCCGACTTCCTTTTTCCGTTCAGTTTCTTATTCTCACCAATCCATTAATTGTTGACAAAAATTCAATTGATTTTTAAACTTGCATCGCACTTAAGCCTTTCGAAAAAAACTTGAAAGATAACAATTTTTCTAATTAACTATCATTAAGTTTTAGCCAAAAAATCAGTTTTTTTTTTCGGTTCAAACCGTTTAAAAAGCAGTTGACATTTAACCTTAGTTGTGTTATGGGTCAGTTTGATTGGCAGATGACGTTTAGCAACTGTAATTAACGCTCATTTGCATAAAGTACACGCGCAGCGGAGTATGATAGCGGAAATAATAAGTCTACAATGTAGCCTAAGTAGCGGTCAAAGCCCTCAACAATAGAGAGCTCTCATCATCATTATTAGTATAATAATTAGTAATTATTATTGCATGCTCCAACTGGCTAATATACAGTATGCCCATGTGATGATGTCTTATGTACAAGGTCGTTAAATGACTATCACTCGAAGGTCCTTGGTTATTGAAATTATTAATATTATGTTGCTGAGTAACCATTAGCTAAATATCGAAGGCCATTTTAGGCGAGTGGTCCCATGATCCCATCACTGTCATTGTTGTCAATCAATAGAAGAGGCATTGTTAGTGTTGCTCTCAAATCGCAATGACTTTGCAGGGCCAATTAGCTTATTAAGTTCACATAAATCATGTAAATAAACTAAGTTTCTATGACAACACCCAACATTGATTAGTTTAGTCAAAATTAATCCAAATATGGCATTGGCGACTTAATTAGTAAGTACATTACTGTAAAACAACGTAAACTGCCACTTTCTCACAGTTAAAATGCAAAATGCATTAATACACTGTAATATTTAGAAATTAAGTTCCAAGTTATCAGGAAATACACAGCAGTTTGTCAGTAACCATTGTAGCACTTGCCAGAATTTTTGTTTGATGATGTCAACTGGTCATAAACATTAATAAGTTACAAAACTTCATTTCATGGTGTCAATAAATTGACATGGTGACAACTTTTTTGGTTTTCATTAACGAGTTAACAAATGTCGAATTGGCATTTCACAAAAGTAAAACTGTAATTGTAAAAACTTGCCACAGTAATCGTTCAATAATAGCTTGAATCCTGTATCCTAATAATTATGTAAACCATTTCACTTAACCCTGCTAACAGCACTGAATAGCAAAAAAACATTTCAAAATATATGCAAAATGTAATAATGACTAATGCAAATTTAGCCAGTATCGAATTAACATAAACGTAAAAAACCCACAAGTATATTAATTACAAAAAAAGTTTTAAAAATGGTGGTACAGTAATTAATTATAAGCAGTCATCAAGGTTTAGCTTATTTTAACACTTCGCAACAATTAAGCTTAATTAATTACAAATTAAAGTATTAATTACCTGCTAATTAATCCTGGTATCCATTCATGCTCAGTACGGTATTTTCTGCAGGTGTAGCACGATAGATAGTAACAATTAGATAACAAAAAGTCCGTAAAAGGGTTAATCGTTTTGGCGGTGAAAAGGTGCAAGAGAAAGCCGCGTGGAGTTTGGTTGTCGACCGTCGATCGAAACGAAATGACCGCTTTTCAGTTTTCAACTTTTCATTGTGCGTTAAGTTGCTATGACTACAGCGCATGCGTAGACAAGCAGCTTCAACTCGGCCAACAAATCAAGTGGTTCTCATTGGCCATGTACACAGAAGGTCCTATGACGTAACTATAAACATTATAATAAAAATAGTAATTATTTAGGAGTTGAAGGACGTTTACTTAGATACATGCTGTAGCTGATTAGACAAATCTAGAATCTATGTCATTTATGGGGCCCAAACATAACTTTGATAACGACTGGTAATCACCAAAAATAAATAAAAATTTCGCCACGTATAAAATAAATTGAAAATCTTACTAAATCACATCACAATTAACTGCCAAACGTTAAAATCCCTGACATTTGAACAAAGAACTGGTCTGCATTCCTCCTAAGACGTTAATTAACTTTTCTATTTTTGTCTACTTGCTATTTAGGTAGAAAAGAAATTTTATGTAAGAAAAAAAAAACCTAAATTCTCATCACGTGACACGCGCCTCCCCACTTTTGCTTCCGCTATATATTCAAGTAAATGTTGATTTCCGGTTTGTTACGAGGACATGGCTGAGTGGCTATAGTGGCGTGCCATACTTTCATCCGCCTTTTTTGCATGGGATTTTTAATGAGTTTGAAAGTCTTTTAAGCTGTACGCAACTAAACTGTGTGTATATAGTAGATCGGTAGTGTAGTTTAGGATGGGAAAAGATAATTAAGAAACGGGAATGATTGAGTAGGAGGGGTGGGAGGAATAAATAAGAGAAAGGTGGGCCACACCTGTGTCCACACTATCGGGAGGAGGCACCCCTGCAAACCATAATAACACTTTTAATGCCAATTTGAATTTAGAAAAAGAAAATCATCTTTCAACTCACAAATCTAATTTTAAAGTGTAAAAACCAGCTCAACTTAGTCAAATTACTTGAGAAATTCAAACAGCATCTGACAAATGTTCGCAACTTTTGTTCCTAATTTTCCAGCTCACTTTCAAAACTTCATTAAAAAACATATAAAATGACGTAACCATCCATTTGAAGCAGCAAAATATTGTACATATAAAATGCATAAATTCAATAACACCAAATAAGATGCATAACATGAGCATCAAATCTCTTAACAAATAGTTGCCAACTAATTAATAACATTAACCGATCAAATATAAAAAATCTAGATTTCCATGAGTAATATAGACAACCACATTATACGTATCGACATTACGTCATTTTAATTTGCACCTTAAAAACTTATAAAAAGTCGACTTTAACTTTATTAAAACTATCAATAATGCATCCAAACTGCAACGTTATTTCTGGTTATAAGAATTGCTTTACTAAACCAAACTATTCAAATACTTGATTGCTTAACCTCTAACATACATTACTAGTTAATGGTTATCAACTGCCAACTGGACTGACACATGTGGGGGGTTAAACCCACCGGTATTGCAAGTCATATTTACCGGATTTTGAGAAAGTTTTATTAAACCTGATGTAATACAACTGCAATAGCTTGATATTTTGTGATTTTATAGCCAATCATGATAAACATACTGCTGACAAGCATTACTGTTTCCTTTATTAAGCTAATGATTATGGTAATGTTGCATTACTGAATTTCAGAAAATTCCAATGCAGTTAAAACATTGTGATGCAAGTTACTGTATATTGGCCTTTCTTTGTAATAATGATTTATCAAATCTAAATTAAGCAAGAAGTTTATAGTTAAATCTGGTGTGTATTTTTAAATGTCCAATGCTTGGTATTGAAAGGTGCCAACCTTGAAAGTGAGTGTAAATTTGTTATGTGAATCTTAATGTAGACACTTTGTTATGCAAATGGTGCAGTGATGTGTAAACTCAGCTCTCTATTTGCATATTTTGTTCCCTCCCCTTTAACTGTCTGTACTTTTCTAATAGAAAAAAAAAGAACTTTTTATCTTAGAAGTTTATGTTAAAAGGTGTCGAGGCATTTAAGAAGAGTCTTTCATGAATCAAAATGGCCGAGTAATTTGTCAGTTGTTTTTCCCACGCTCATCCCTCCCACTCACAAGGAATTTTTATATATATAAAAAAAACAAACAAAGCAATTTTTTATTTCAGCTACTAAGAAAATATAAAATAATTTTCTTGGCATTAAAGTAAAAACCGATGTTGGCAGTAAATGCGTCTTAAACCACCGCCATGTTGGTTAACGCCCCACCACACAGTCTCCACCATCTTACATAAAAATTCCTTTGATCCTAAGCGCCATCTGCTTTTATTATTTTCCCGCCAAACTATAAAATAAAAACCGTTTCAAAATGGCGCTCTTAAATATAAAATATTTTTATATACATGGAAGAAAAATTACACTTTTAAGAGTCTTTAACCACCCACTAATCACCTAGTCATCCACCCCCTCACAACCACTCAAGGTCAGGCGTTTTTATGCTTTTATTACGCTCACTAATTACTCGCACACATTCACATACATCAAGCAAATCGACGCCTAAAACCATTCATTTACATATTTACATATGAATTCTGAATACTTTTTTAATTTCAGTGAAGTATGCCGAACTGAGTTAAGCTTCAAAATCACATAAAGCGACTTATGAGCCAGATGAAAAACTAAGTTCTGTTAGAACTCCACAAGTCCAAAGATACACTTATCATGGATCCCAATTCCACAAAACACAATGTTTTAAAGCATTGAAACATACTAAATATCGAAATTTTTAAAAAATGCCTTGTAATCCGACAAATGACGTAAAAAAATGGTGGAATTGGCATGTTGGATTACGAGGTGTGCCGGATTACTGGGAAAACGCTCTTTTAAGTTTAAAATAACGTCGGAACAGTCGACCCCGTAGTGCAATTTTACTCATTGTCGTCTTATTGTTTCACTTCTAATCTCAATTTTACATGGCTCAAGTATGTGAAATCAAAAATTTGTTTCAGTCAACAGACTATTTAAAATCTTAAGCTTATTTTAAGATTCAGTTACTGAAATTAAATCTTGTTAAATGTACTTGGCCAACTGCGTCATTTATTTTCACGCATGGTAAAACAATTTAAAAATGATAAATAAATGTGATATTTATTAAAATCACCTTTACGTTAAGATTGCATTGAAATTAATCTTTTATTTAACGTAACGCTTTAAAGTGCATTTTAGTTTTAGAAACAATGCAAGATTGAAGGAAATTATCAATGATTTGATAAATCTAAAAAATGCATTATTTTGGAGAATTTACTGTAAATTTTAAACAAAAATTAGATAACGGTCATTATCAGCATCGCGGCATCACAAGGCCCTAGCCCGGATATTTTTTTACTATTTCAACAAGTGATTGCGATAATTAAACGTTGATTTGATGACATTGTTTTATGTTTAGTCTCATCAGAGTATACAGCTTTATTGCTAAAATTGTTTTAGTTTAATTAACGCACATCATAAACAGAGTAAACTTATGAATCAATATATTTTGACGCTTTGTCTTTCTTTTATGTTGTTTGTCGTGTAAATTCTGCAAAAGTTGACAAAAATGACTTTAAAATTTAAAGTTTAAACGCATTTTTTTAATAATTATAAGACCATACGCATTTTTTCCAAGTTTGCTTAGCAATTTTCTGTTTTTAAAAGTGAGATTTCTGCCACATAACTAATTTATAACTACTTTTTTGCGGCTGAGTTTACATTTTCCAGCGTAATAATTACAAATTTTAAAATTTATCGCCCACTTTGTGTCACGAATTAGTTTTTCAAGAGTTGGGAGACAAATTTTTAAGGTCATAGCAAGTTGCATTTGAAAAGCTTCGGCGTTTATAAATCATTTTGGTAGTGCGAGTAGCGCTCCCCCCTGCGGCTAACAACAAACACGTCGTACAAACAACAATGCAGATAGACTGAAGTGTCGAAAATATAAGAAACGACAATAGCAAATGAAAATTTCAAATTACACTCAAAAGCTGAACTCTGACCCTAAGTACATTTTATTTTTGATGATAAAATAGAGAGGCGTGTTAGTGTCTGTAGCAAACCTCAGGAAGCAAAACAACCATCAGCGTCAACATTGGGAAATAAAAGGCAAAAATAAACTTAATTAGCAAACGCAATTGTTGACGGTGACAAATTTACGATTAACAATCGTTTTTGACTCGCCACTGTAAAAAGCATTACACAATAGAAAATACACTACACATTGGGCGATTTTGTTTTCTTTCTACCAAATTTATGGACTTTCTGAAAAAGCCCTTTCCAACTCAGTAGTAGAATAATTGTTTTATTAGGCGCTGTTTTACGCTGTGTTAGCGCTATAAACAAAGGTTTACTCACCTTTTCTGCCCCCTTTTTCGTTATGCCTTTGAATAAAAATGACGTCGAAGAAAGCTACGCCCACTCCAATATACGCCGCAGGGGGCACTGTATAGGCCATGGGTGGCGCTGACACTTATTATTCCTACTACTATTATTTAAAATTTTTCTTTTTTTAAAATCATTATTATATTTCTCAAAAAATAAAATGATATAAAAGCGTCAAGACGGCGTCCGGTTGATCGCGTGTTACAAAATGACCGTAAAAACGTAGCAAACGAGTTCTTTGATCCACATTTCACATTTTATATCATTTTATGCCCATTTTACGAGCGCATCAATTTTAATTCGTCCTTTAAAAGTCTACAAAATCTGTTAAAAAAAATTATTTTGTAATATTTTTTTGGGTTTATTTTAGCTCACAGGAAGTGAATGATATGCAGAAAAAAACTTTAAAAAAAATATGAAGTATTTGTGATTGCTGTGATTATTGCATTTATTATTTTGTTCGCACGAGGGCGCTGCATTGTATTGGGCTAATTGATAGTTGCACACAGGCTTTCATTGTCCTAAGTTTAGTTGCCAGAGGACGTCTATCGCGTGTCAACATAGCCAGTTTTATATAGAAATTTTTTTAGCAACGAATTCATAAGCTAAACTAGAGTGTTACAAAATATCACAAAAGATACAGCTTCAAGCATTGGTATTTCTTAAAATCTTGACAGTCACACCAAGCAATCCAAAATTACCGTAGCTAGATTTGGTAAATAGCTTTACACTATGGATATTTAGGATGTATTACACAAAATCATGTTTTTAATCTTGGTTTCTGGAGAAAATCGCTTTAAAATGCGTATCAGCAATTAGGACAGGAACACCATTTCATAGCTATATTCAACTAGCACAGTTCAACCACTGTCATCTTATCAAAATTGTCTTTCTATGGCAGATTAGATCATTAAGAGCTCTGTATATCTCATCATTTTAATGAGTTTCTGATAATATTAAATTCCTAAAAATACTTAACAAATATTACTCCACCCAAATTCAAATAAATAATTTAATTCATTAATAATAAGCCATAAAATAAACATTCGTTTTAGTAAATTTTAATGCTGTATTGCGTTTACAGAGCTTCTTAAACAGTTAAATATTTGAAGCAGTTCACTTGGAATGGCATGGGTTACACTAAAAAAGAAGTAGCCCATGCAATGATGTAAAATCCTGCGACACCCAGACCAGGAAGTTTTTTGGGAAACAGCAATCAATGATTACCCAGGAGTGAAAGTGATAGAATTATCCGGAATTCTTAACATTATGGTCAATGCAAAACTGACTATGTAAGAGTTAGAGCGCCCTTTAAGTATGTTCATCATCTCAAAAACATTTTTCAATGACTCAACCGACTGCACCTTAAAGGTAACTTGTGGTATGCTAATTGTTTGGGTCCTCAAAAATCTAAGAACTTGAAAGTGAGTTAGCCAGGTAAAGAAATTTGTGACGCAAATGAGGTTTATGAATGGGTGGAGTGGGGTGTGGTAGGAATCACCCACACTGGTGGCCGTTTGGAAAACGCTAGAGGGCTTTTGCTCACCACAATAACACATTAAGAATAATCGTAAACTTACAATTATGATAATAAGTGTTCACAATGTTGTGGAGGGGGTGAGTGAGGGTTGTGGGTGGAGTCGAAGGTTGAAACATTTTCAGTTACGAAACGACACTTAATTAGCGTCATTTTCTTTCATTTAAACATCAAAAAATATCATAATAACAATAATAAAAAAGTTCAGAGACAATTGAACGAGTCCAAATTACTTTTTTTAAAAAATAAAAATATAAACAAAAATATAAAAATTGTTACAAAAGAAATTAACGACAGCGCCACGTATAACGAAATTTTAACTTATCATAAAAAATGACTCAAAAGTCTTTTAAAGAAATAAAAGTCATCAAATTTTTATAATTATGGGACCTTAAGCTAAATCTTAAAAAATCTTTTATTAACAAAAATGCCAATAAATGTAATATAGCCAACTTTATTGTATCTAGCTAAAATCATATATGTAAATACAGTACTGACAAACTTTAATATCTAATCTTTAGATGATCATTTAATTGATAAAACCTGGAGAAAAAATGTCAAAATATATATATAGTATAGACCAGACAATTACTTAAGTATGCTATCAGTGCATTACGATGGCACTTAAAATGATAAACAAAAATAAAACAATTGAAATGAATAGCAAAGCATCTAAAAAAAAGCTATTGATTGACTAACGTATGGCTCAAATTAAAAGATAATGCAATAAAATTACAGTGCAGTAAATAAAACTGATTTCTAGCCACATTTAACGTACTATACCATAGTTTATGACAAAATTTATATTTGGTTTTCCATTTGGTCTTTTGGAAGTTAATTTTTACAATTCAAGCACTGAATGTAGCAATGCTGCTTTTGCACTGAAAGTTGAAATGCTAAATTTCTGCATTGAATTTTACTATTTTAATTTTTAAAATAGATTTTTTATTGATTATAATCCCATAGTTGTAAAGTGCAGATCATATATAGTATCAGTCAAGTAAGTTATGTTAGATAATGATGATAGGGCGGTGTAATTGCATTGTGCCCATTGCATTTTTTGCTCTTAAAGGGCTCACTGTAAGGGGTTTTTCAATGTTCATCTTATCATAAACCACGCCTTGAATTTCCTATCAAAATAACATTATATTCAAGGTTTTATTATCTTATTTTTTTTTTTGCTAGTTCCAGCTCAGCTATTGTCATAATTAATGTCTCTGTCGAACACCAGGGTCGTTTAATCACATGTTCAGTGCAGCGCCACCGGTCCACTCAACCACATAGCGCCACCTCGTGTCTATCTAATTTATTTATTTATATTTTTATTTATGTCGTTTAATTGTTTTTTCAAGCGTGTCGCCATCTTCTTACTTACTTACTCACCCCCCCTTACATCCAACCACTCAGGCTCAACTGGAGGGCGTTCATCATCAGTTCCACCATCAAAATAAGTCAAGTTGAAACCGGAAATCAGCCTCTCCCTTCAAAATCAAAGGACAATGGCGTTTTTCTCTATTTTTCTTTAAGGTTTAAAGGTGACGTCAACTTCTCTTAACCCTCACCTCACCCCCCATTTCTTTCTACAAAACATAATATTAATACAAGTGTACATCCCCCACCATGCAGGTCATCCCATATCCCTCTCTACTCTAAACACAGGTCAACACACACCCACAACAACAACGACTATTATTATTATTATTCCACTGTTATTAACAATTTGACGATGATTAATTTTGTAAATATAAATAATGACTTGACAAAGGATGTTCATAAAGTAATGAGAAACATTCCTATTCAAGCTTATTACAATGAGTCTCGTCACTTTTGAAACAACCTTAATTTGAATAATTACCAATAAAATTAATTTGGAAAAACATTTCAGTTACCACCATTGTAATTAAAATTTTAATAGTATTGTAACTGGTAAAAATAAGGTTGAAACATTTTTATACACTATGTTACTACAATCTTTAAAAAGTCTCTTCGATTTCGACATAACTTCTTATACAGTAGAAGACAAATATTTATAATTAAAATTTTGTGCTATTTTTGCATTTTTATAATTAAGATTTTGAGCCCTAGTCATGTGGCATTGTAACTTGTTAGTTACATCATCAAACATAAAAACGCTTCTGGATATGTATTCAATTTGGACCAATAAATTCAATGAGCTTCACATAATATTTTATTAAATATTTGCAAGGAAGTGTTTATATGATAAAAAAAAGTATATACTCGTAATACTAGTGCTTAATTTTATAAAGACGTTTTACGTCAATTTGTAGGAAATGACGTCCAAATGTCAAAAGAAATAGGCTTAACTATTTTTCCATTATCACTTCCTGATAATAAAAAAATATTTTTTTTCAACTTTCAATAAAAGTACCAAAGTACATAATATACAAAATAATACATTTGTAATCTAATCTAGCTTTAGCAAAATAAACTTTCAATAAAAATATTGTCAATAAACATTCCTAAATGAATTTTTTCCCCCTTTCCCAGCTTGTTGTTAGCATTACCGTATAATGTACTGTATATAAAAATTCAAAATAGAGAGAGAAAAAAAAAGATTGACCTGTCACCTTATTAATATGCCATCAATATGTTAAAGCTAAAAAAGATAGGCGTAGTCAATGTTAAAACTATGATTTATGATTGTTTGTATAAAAATGCATCTGCACGAAGATAGATGAGGAAAAATAATGAGAAAATCGGTTTTTCAATACGAAAAAAAAACAGAAAGTGTGAAATGCGTTTTTGAGAGAAAAATTTTCAATACAATTGATTTGCGAATTGAGCGTGAAAAAAAGCATAAATCACGTTGACCTTTATGAGAGACATGCAAATTAGTCCCAAGCAGTTATCACCAGATGACACACATTACAGAGCCTTCCGTAAACGCACTTGATACTCTTGTTAAACTAAATTATTGTTCTTTGGAAAAAATATATTTCCTTTCATTTATTAGCTTTTCCTCAAACAATTAGTTAACCACCGTTAAAATATCTGCTATTAACGACAGTTAACGCGCGCTATGAGCCATAAATAAATCTTAAGTAGCCGAAAATAGATAAAGCATTATTTCAAAACAAACAAATTTAATAAGGTATTTAACTTGCTATCATTCTAAATTACCAAATCCGAAGATTAATTCAATGCCTCTTTCACTTTAAATTGTTCACATATCGAAATTTCAAAAAACACAATAACATTATTTACGCTACTGTTCTACCATCTAGCGATCAACTAAGAAAATAAAGTCACAATATTAATTAAATTAAAAATCGTTTAACACAAAACTGAGGAACTGAAATATTTCTTCGTGTTAAAAGAATTTTGTGTTAATCTGATTATCTTTGCATTATCTTTTTTAGCATCAAATTGACAACAAATATCGTCCAAGTGTACGCATTTTAATCAAGTTGTCCAAGTGAAATATTTTTGTGTTAAGCGATTTTTGTTTCGTGTTAAAAGAAAAAATGTATGAAAATATATAGTATTTAGTCGAAACCGCACAATTATTTTGCGTAAACCTATTTTTCATGTTAATAAACTGTTTTCACTGCATTTAAATGCAATAATTTTTTTCAATTCATTCATTAATATTGCAGACTTAAACTTTAAGTATTTCAACTGCATATTAATTTCCTTTAAAAAACCTGAAATTATTGTACTGTTTTTAAAAATAAGTAAAAATTACAATAACGTGTAATTTTATATATTTTAATCCTTATTTTTCTGAGGGGAAGAAAAAAACGAGGCAAATTATCACTATAACAAATAAGATTTAGTCTTGTTTCTTTATTGGTCCTATAAAAAACCAGTGTTCCAATATGGAAAATCACCCGATATAATAAACAATTAGGATTTTAGAGCATTTTCATTTTTTTTTTTTTTTTTTTGAATAAACTGTTGAATTGATTAGTAAGAGGGTTGTAAATCGCTTTAAATCCGCAAAAGTCATAAGTGAAAATCCGTATACATTGTTGACGCACAAATTAAACTTTAATCAGGCAACAGTAGGATCTTTTAATTGAATTAAAAGATTTTATAGTGATTCACTAGGATAATGACTACTACAACAGTTTGCAGTACATTGTTGTTTCTACCGTATAATACGCAATGCCTGTCACTACAACCGGTAATACTAATCACCACAGAAATTCAGGCCTGTTCGTCTTTTAATAGAAACTTGAATCAAAACAGGAACAAAATCTAACTTAGGTTTCTTATAACTTTATGACAAATTTACCCCGGATTTGACATTAAAAGAAACTAGCAAAAATCATCAGAAATCGAACTAGTTCTTGGAACTCGTAATAAAATAAACGGAATTATAAATATGTAGTCATGTAGTAGCATAACCGTATTATGTTACTACATGACTTGTAAATCAGAATTCACCCATTAATAACGGATAAACTTGGAGTGGGAGAAATGTCCTGAATATTGTTAAGTTATGATTAAACGCTGATTTGGCGTTTAATAATTCTTATATTACGGTACCCTACTCCAAATATGAACTTTTTATTTGTAAAACATATAGTATATTATATTGAAAACTGTCATTTGTGTTTTATAAGTAACTTTTCAGTATTGTGTTTTGTGGGATCAAGGAATCAAAGGCTTAATTCGTTATAATTTTAAAAAGTTAGCTTAACTTTAGTTATTATATAACTAGCAAAAACTAAAACTGAGAAATTATAAACAATTGTTTAACGATCTAAATAAGACTTGTTAAAAGATTCAAGAAATTGATAGCACTGATATAACTTAATACAGAAAAAAGTACTTGTTTAAAATTGATAAATACAGTACAACTGCACTTTATCAAGCGCTTGGTATTTCAACGCCCTCTATCGCCAGTATAAAAAAACGAATTCTCAGGTAAAAAGGTAGACTATTCGTAAGGAAATTTTTGTCAGCTGATACTTTTACTATGTATAGCACCATTAATTTTTTTGCAACTAGCATACTAACAAATAAAGAAAAAATCAATTAAAATTCAAATGAATAATTAAATATTCCAATGAAATTAAACTTACAATTTTTTTAGTTTCAAAAATTATTTTTTACTAAATTATTACAAGACACATTAATTTAATATTATAATTATATTTTTTAATTGTTATCATATCTTATCAGTTAAAAAAATCATCAAAGATTATAAACTAATTAAAGCCTGTGCTAATCACATGAATTGTCAAGTTTACCCAATCGCGTAGGGTTTGCTGTTGTCACTGACAGCGTGATCTTTAAGCAAAGTCCACAATATTGAATTCAAACATTATCCAGGTACAGTACTGTTATTATTATCACACTTATTCGGCTCATTCTACTGTGCCACTCAACATTTGTAAAGATAACTTGCCTGACATTGCAATAATAAAAGATGTCTACGGGTAAAAGAATTGTTGTAGCTAATAAACCTCGAGGAAGCCCTCAACAATCGGATTTTCGTATAGAAATTCTTGAAAACGTTGGTTCTGACCTTAAAGACAAGGGTAAATATGAATAATAATTTTATCTACTGTAAATAAAAACGCCCACGATCATCATTTAATAGAAAATTTGTATTTTACAGAATTTCTTTGCCAAGCAGAATGGATTACAGTAGATCCGTACTTGAGGTAAATTACAGCATATTTTTTTATTATTATTAAAAAGCTTTAAACAATGTTTTAAATTGCAAAGCAATATTAAGCTTCCTCATAGTTGCTTTTTTATCGAGCACTCGTAACCATATCGCTTTTTTATTTTTGTAAATAAATTATCTTGGGAGTTGGACGATGGCCAAAACAGCGTTACGTAATTTAACACTGTAAAGCACTGTATTATATGCAATTCATTGCATGGTTGGACTTAATTAGCAGTGGTTGCACATCCACGCAATAAATCTCAAAATACAATGTAATAATCAAAGCTGGGCTTTCGCATTCACAGTAATTTGAGCGCAAAAACATTATACGCACTCTGAATGTAAATTTCAAAATCCTATACATTAGCAACAGGGTAAGACTACTAATTAAATCAATTCAATCTGAATTCAAAGTCAAAATGCTGCCTTAGACTAAATAAAAAGTAACAGGTTGAACTTGGGTGCAAGGAGATAAATTCAGATAACCTTTTAAAAGTATCCTAACAAATAAAACGTTTTAGTAATTAATAATAATTATTGGTCAATGCTAACTATTCGTCATTTATTAAAAATGCAGATTCCATTTGGGAGTTGGAGACTCAGTCCCAGGAGGCCAAGTAGCAAAGTGAGTATAATTATTTCATAAATAGGTAGACCAATAATTTAACCACAATATCTGAGTTTGTAAAGAGAATTCATTAAATATTTACAGTATGTATTTCAATACTTTCAAAAAATACGGTAATTGACTGGATAATGACTTACTAGTTACCGTGTGGTTAATTATCTTTGCAATAAGTTGTGTATACTGTATATAAATAGATTATTCATGTTATATTTTTGCGTTATTTGTTAAGAGTGATTAAGAGCCGCAATGATGACTTTCCAGTTGGAAGTTACGTTGTTGGATATTTAGGATGGCAAACGCTAACAGTTGCTTCACCCAAATCTAAACTAACTCTGTTACCTGCCGAGATTATTGAAAGCAAATTAAGTCATTCATTGGGACTAGGCGTCCTTGGGATGCCAGGGTAACTATACGTTTCACTTGTGTTTACATTCTTTAGCGATTATGCTTAATCATCATTATTTGCATAAAGTTTGACAGCTTACTTTGGTTTCCTGAAGTTGTGCAAACCTAAAGCAGGTGATGTAGTTCTTGTAAGCACAGCTGCAGGAGCAGTCGGGAGTCTTGTTGGACAAATTGCCAAAATTAAGGTAGACAAACTCTCCGAATACATCTATATTTCAGAAATTTAAAAAAAAATTATTATTACAGGGGTGTACCGTGATCGGTTTTGCTGGTTCAGATGAGAAAACTGAGTGGTTAAAAGAACTTGGATTTGATCATGTATTTAATTACAAAAAAGTCGACGTTGAACAAGCACTGAAAAAATCCGCTCCAAATGGCATTGACTGTTATTTTGACAACGTAACATTTTATCCTCTTTACCTCTAAACGAATTAAACTTGTGACAATCATATTGGGGATAATTTCATGTAGGTTGGCGGTGAATTCAGCTCAAAAGTTTTGTGGCACATGAAAGATTTGGGAAGAATTGCTGTTTGCGGTGCTATTTCCACGTACAATGACTTGGAAGAAAAAATTACGCTCGGTATATTCGTATATTATAAGTTGTATAACAATGAGATTGCAGTATTTTTTCCATGACTATTTCAGCTCCATGTGTTCAAGCACCGTTAATAACAAAGCAGCTGACGATGACAGGATTTTTGGTCTATCAATGGGAAAATGAATACCCCATAGGTTTAAAACAGATGGCTGAATGGCTAAAAGAGGTGTCAAATATTAATGATTATTACTGCAAATTATAAAGTGTTATATTAACAGTACGGTGTGAATTAATTTCAGGGTAAAATTAAGTACAAGGAGACAGTCACTAAAGGTTTTGAAAACATTCCCAAAGCTTTCATTTCATTATTTCAAGGGGAAAATATTGGAAAAGCTATTGTACAAGTCTAATTCCAGTTTAACCGATTGAATTGAATGCAATCAACGGATTCTGCCAATATTGCTCACATATCACATTTGATTATGATTTGTAATGAGAAAAATGTTGCTTTGTGATTTATATACTGTTGCAGCTTTTTATCGATTGTTTTTTGCCTGCTACTTTATTCGTTATTTTGAATATCAGTAGTTAATAAGGCTTGCACCATATTTGTAATGTATACAAATTTAATACTTTAAATTTTTTTTCTAGATTAAAATTATACAGTAACGCTTAATTAGCCAGACGGATCATCCATTATGATGTAGATTAGCTGTTCTAACATTTATATGATTTACAACTGTTTTTTAATACAATAATTCAATGCTGTATGCTTTTTATGAAACAAAATGCAGTAGGATAATAAATTTTAATTACTATAAACATGTATTAAAGTTTTAACTTCAAAACATTGTCAAAATGTCAAATCAACAAGTTGTTGATCAACTTGAATATGGGATCTTATTCACAATCAAAAACACTTTCAGATTTAGCTTACAGAATTAATACAAGTGCAAATTCAACGTCAATCCGTTAGTTGATCTAATCAAGTTAAATTTATATTTCTTTTACTTGCCTTTGTTAATAAACCGTTAATCTTTTTCGGGTTTGGCCAAGAACTTTCCTTTAAGTAATAAACAAAACACATTTCACACGCGAAACTCACTAAAAAAAAGTTCAAAAAGTTTGTTAGCAGATAAACAAAGACTCAGCTGCAGCTTCTCCGCGCGCACAAGGCCAACGCCCTCACAATGACGTCACATGAACCGCAATCCCGCAAATTTTCCAACAGAAATTTTCAAAGTAATTAATTTTTATTATTTTAAAAATAGGCAAATGGAGGTAGAAATTTGGGATAGAAAAATATTCATAATGATAAAACTCATGATTTCAGGTATTTAGCACTATAATTCTTGGTTTTAAAAAAAATTAGTATTTAAATAATTGATAAATTTATATCAATTCAGTGAGTACTTCAAAAACAAATATTTTTTAAAAATAATTATTTACTTATCTAGCTTTTAAGAGATCTTGTTTGATGTTGGATCTTGAAATTGACAATTATAATAATCTTACAATCCCATCTCTTTAATCATCTGCTCTCTCATTTTAAACTTCTGAATTTTTCCTGTAACTGTGGTTGGGTATGTAGTCACAAATTTGATATGTTTTGGAATTTTAAAATGCGAAATCTAACAAAATAGTTATAAGAAAAAATTAAAATATATATTATCATGTTAACTTTACTTTTCCACGACAGAATGATCGTATGTTGTCTTCTGACAAAGTCACATTCGCTTTCACACGAATCCATACGCACAATTCCTCGCCCATTCGTTTATCAGGAATGCCAATCACCTGTAATATCAGGATATTAAAATGACACAGACCAAACTTTTAATTTTAAAAGACGACGTTTTATTACATGAGCTTCAGCAATTTCTGGATGTGTATGAAGAAAATCTTCAATTTCTCTTGGGTAAATGTTTTCACCTCCTCTTATAACCATATCCTTCTTCCTACCAACAACTTTCACATAATCGTCAGCTTCCATCACACAAATATCTCTTAAAAACACATCAATACAAGTTTAAGTTAACAATATATAGATAAAAAGACTTTCATAAATACTGTACCCCGTGTGATACCAACCAGTAGAGGTCAGTACTTCTTTAGATTTTGTTTCGTCGTTCCAATAACCGATCATTGTATGATATCCTCTTGTACACAGCTCACCAGATTCGCCGATTGGAACTACCTGGTTATCATTATCCACAATTTTAACCTAATAAAACCATATTAAAATGTATTTCATTTTAATTCCAATTTTGAGAGCTTGCCTCGACATGATCAATCGCTTTGCCCACTTTAGTTGCTCTGGTTGTTAAACTGTCACCGACTCTACCAGCAGTTATCACTGGACTTGTCTCAGTGCACCCGTATATTACCTTAAAAATGAAAAATCACCTAAATTAATAAACGCTTATCCAGTGAATTTGTATTACTAACAATTAAATCTTTAGCATTCATCTTTTCTACGACTTGCTTAACTAATTCTTCGGGACAAGGGGCTCCTGTCATTACACCCGTTTTTAAAGAACTATAGTTGTATTGATTAAAATTAGTGTGATGTAGCATATCAACAAACATAGTTGGAGTCCCGTAAACCGACGTACATCTGAATAAACACGTTTATAAAAGTAAGAACATAAATGAAAAAATAAACCAATTGTACTTTTCTTTATGAATCGCTTGTAGACAAGGCTCAGATTGAAAGATTTGTGCTGGTAAAACAGAGCAAATTCCATTAGTCAACATGTTTAATGATCCAACTACACAGCCAAAACAGTGATAAAGTGGAACCGAAATGCACACTCGATGATACTATAAGCAAATAGACATGATTATAAAATGAATATTCAAACTAAACGATTATGAATTTACTTCTGAATTGTAGCCTAAAACTCTCCCAATTGAGTAAGAGTTATTTACAATGTTATGGTGAGATAAAGTAGCACCTTTTGGATTGCCTGTTGTGCCCTAAACGAATGTCAATTTTTAAAACGTAACAGGTAATATTATTAGTCACATTCTTACTGATGTAAACTGAATGTTGACAGCATCGTCCAAATTGATCTTGTCTCTGATTTGCAAAACAGCATTTCTTTCAGTTGATCCACCAGAATTCATAACATCATCAAATTTCATTGTTCCACTAACACATTACAGAATTTTTTTTTAAAAGATTAGTCAGTTTAGCATTTTAATAAACATAATTTACAAACTTACTTAATGCTTTTGTCGGATATCAAAATCAAATATTTCATACTTGGCACTCTTAAAAACAGAATTTTAAATTTAATTTTGAAATGATTATTGCAGATTTATATAGTTAACAAACAATTACTTTTTACTGGAAATGGATTTAGAATTAGATTGATTTACTTCAGGTACAACAGTAGAAAATATTTCGTAGTAATTCTGAGATTTAAACGACTCATCAGAAATGACTGCGCTAACTCCAACCTTATTTAGACAGTATTCCAATTCTTTTGCTTGATAAGCTGGATTAATATTTACCTAATAACATTTTGAAATTCAGTCATATATATTTTGATGTCTACACTCTATATCATTAATGTTTTTACCAGAATAAGGCCAACTCGAGCTGTAGCAAATTGTGTTACAATCCACTCATAACTATTAGTTCCCCAAATGCCAACTCGATCGCCTTTTTTTAATCCTAAACTTAAAAGACCAGCAGCAAACCTATCTACCTGTAAAAGTTTATTATATTAAAAATTGAAATTGGGAATATCAATTATCACCTTTTTTGTTTAAATTTGACACTCAAAAGAAAAGGAAATCAATTTTTTAAAACATTTAACGTACCGGGTATATTTTAAATGATAAAAAAAACTTACATCTTCGCGAAGCTCAATAAAATTTTTTCTAACCCCCTGATGGCAAACAACAACTGCTTCTCTGTCGGTATATTTTTCAGCAGCCTCATCAATTAGTTTACTGATACTTGAGCCAAGAAGCTTGGTAGACGAAGCACCATGAGAGTAACTCCATCGTTCAGAACTTGATACAGCTTGACTGTAAAACTTAATATGCCTGCACACAATATTTCAAACAATTTTAATACCAGGTTAAACGATTATAAAAATAATTACCTTCCGATCTGCCATAAGCATTTAGAACGTACTAGTTGTCGCCACATCTTGTTTGTAGGCAAACTAAATAACCACAGAATAGTATTTCAAAATATTAACTCCTAGCTGTTTTCAAGCTAAGCAAACAATGTCAAGTACTGTGCAGAGCTATGCATTCACTTAACAAGCCAAGAACAAGGGTACGAATCCTTATAAGAAATTCAAGCACATTGCAAAAACTAATTAATAATGCAAACCATCTGCAGGAAATAGTTAACTTACTCTAATTAACGATTAATCTCCCCGCCTTTATAAAGCTAAGGTCGTACAATGGGTACATGTACAGTAATAAACCAAAACAATTTATTCTCTTTGCATATAAGTATGTCGTTCTTGATAAGGCTTTGTACGGTTTGTGGTCCACAGCTAAATAATAGTTGATAAAAGTAGAAGTATATTATTGATAGATTCAATTTCAAGTTTACCTAATTGGGTCATGGTTATACAGTACAGTAGAAAAGTTGAAAGGCTTCTATGCTCCACCTATATCCCAGGCACCAACCAGTCAAAAAACATTGCGCCATGATTTGAATTTGAACTATAAACGAATCTCTCGGTTATTTTATAGGGATGTTTATTTCAACAACTGATTTCAAAATAAATTAAAAAATCGTATTTTCTATACAAAATGAAAGTTCGATGCTTTATCTGACGTATATTTCATGAAAATAGAAAGGGTAAAACTTTTTAAGATACCGGTCTACTGTTCCAATCTGACAACACTATCATTTTATACCGGTCTCCTGACAATCTGGGAACAATACAACATCAATTTGATATAAGGAACTGTAAAATGGCTCTTCAATTAATTAGAGTTCATTTTAATCTAATGCCGTTTAATTTATTAAGTGGAGATCATGATCCATTACTCGATTAAGTGTTTTTGTTATAAGTTTGTTAATTTAAATGTTAAATTATACCGTTCAACTGTTATCAGTTGAGTAGACACTTGTTAAGTTCCATGGATGAAGAGGACGATTATTTCTTTATAACTCAAAGTAATTATGTCAATTATGATGATGAAAATCTCCCTAAACGTCGAATTGTAGCCAAATACATTTCCACAGATCATTATAGTCGTGGAATACCTGACATGCGAAGATGTAGTCAAAGCCCAGTGTACCAAGTTGAAGATGAAAAGAAAGTTGATATAGAAAAGCAATTTACTAGTCATGAAAATTTATCTACAGTCGCCAAAACAGAAATACCTGTAATCACTAATGCGACAAATAGTGTCGTTTCAGGATATGCTACCAGTCGACTTATGGAAAAATTTAAAAATAATTTTATAAAAACGCAACCGATACTTCCTAGTGGAAACTTTGTGGATAAAAATGCAGTCGAAATTGGAATGTGCGTAAAGGATATTATTGAAGATATTGACTCTCAGTTTAACTGCGAAACGTTTTATGGTTTACCAAAAGTAGTTCAACAAATTTTAGAAAAAGAAAGAGGAATAAAACAACTTTATGGTACAGTGAAGTACAATAACTGGTTTGGTGTAAATTATCTATGTGTTGATTTATGTTGCAGAATGGCAAGACAAATGCCTGACTCTAGATGCTGTAAGCAACAGACGAAACCTGATTTATTGTCTTCCAACAAGTGGTGGAAAAACTTTGGTTGCAGAAATTTTATTATGGCGAGAAGTGGTTCGGATGGAGCGAGATGCTATTCTCATTTTGCCATATGTGGCTATTGTACAGGAGAAGGTAAAGTTACAAACATACAATTAACGATTATATTTAGTAACTATTTCGAAAATATATTTTAGTTTCGATTAATGGAAGAGTTTTCGATCAAACTAAACTTCTTTTTAGAAGAATACGCTGGCAGAAAAGGACACATTCCCCCGACATTACATCGCAAGAAACGGACATTATATGTGGCTACAATTGAAAAAGCAAACATGTTAATTAATTATTTAATTGAGACGAAAGCAACTGACAGACTGGGGCTGGTAGTTGTTGATGAAGTAATTTTTTTTTTAGATCTTTTAAGGAATTGTTATTAAAACAGTTTGTTTTAAAAGATGCACATGTTGGGTGATGGAGATCGAGGTTGTAATTTGGAAATGATTTTAACTAAACTGAAATTTGCATTTGGTAACATGAAATTAATTTTAGTCGTTTATAAAAGGATAATGAGATATATTTGTTTTGTTTTAGAGACAACAATGATTGTTGGAATGAGCGCTACGATTGGTAATTTACCTGATCTCAAAGAATTTCTAAATGCGGAAATCTACACTGGGGATTTTCGGCCTGTATAAACTTATTTCATTTATATCATTTGAGAAATTACTGATATGTTTAAAATGAAATATTAATGACAGGTAGAGTTGAAGGAATACATTCAACTTAACAACAAAATATTCGAAATTAATTCTAAAGCCGTTGAAGAAGAACGAGAATTTGTGTATAAGCGAAATTTCCCGGTTGGAACTTATTATCCAAATAACGAATCTAAAAGAATGGACCCAGATTGTGTAGCTGGTTTGATCCTCGAAGTTATTCCTTCGGCATCCTGTTTGGTGTTTTGTAAATCTAAAGTGAACTGTGAAAACATAGCTAAGCTTGTTTGCAATATTTCTAATTTCACTCAAATTAAGAAAGTTCTGTTGCAACATAAACATCAAGAGAAAATGAATCTTATATCCGAGCTGAAGCGTGATAATTTCAACCACTTGTGTCCTGTATTAAAGCAAACAATTCCATATGGTGTAGCTTATCATCATGCTGGTCTTACAGCAGATGAAAGACTGCTGATTGAAGAAGCGTTTACTGATGGAACATTAGTTTGTTTAGCAGCCACTTCCACTTTAGCTGCTGGTGTAAATCTACCGGCACAAAGGTACTATTTAAAATTTACAAATGGTAACTGTACATGTTAATGATAAGTATTTACGTTGCAGAGTCATTGTGAGGGAACCTCGCATTGCCAATACCTTCATATCATGTTCAAGGTTTTAAATTAATTTAACGTTAACATAATTATTGTATACAATATAATTTTGATGTCTGTTGTTACTAAGGCTGAAACAAATGGTTGGAAGAGCTGGTCGTGCTGGACTAAACGAATGTGGCGAAAGTTTTTTAATTGTTCAAGAAAATGAGATTTCAAACGTAAAGAAAATGTTGAGTGAGGGTAACGAACCTTGTATGTCTTCGATGACTATAAATTCAGGAAAAGGAGTTAAAACATTTATTTTAAATGCAATTAGCATCGAGGTAAGTTTATAAGTTTTGCAGCTAATTTTTGGGTATAATATAAATGTTTCATAGATGGTGCAAACGCGAAGAAATTTATTAAATTTGCTTTCTATGACTCTGCTAGCTGTGCAACAGAAACAGTTACTTGAAACATCGTTGGAAAAATTGATGGATGAAGCCATTGAAGAGTTAATTAAATCGGATTTTATTGTTTCAGAACCAAATGATTCTGATTGTAAATATATTATCAACAATTATGGAAAGGCTACTTGCAAAGGTTTTTAATTTTATTTTTTAACCGAAAACAGTGTATATTAATGTAATTTAGTATTTAGGTGGTTTAGATTTGGAATGGGCCAAAATGCTAACCGGGGATTTGCAATTAAATCTTCAATCATTAGTTTTATATAATACTACATTGCATTTACTGTATTTGGTTATTCCTTACGATCAAGTAGATGCACTCGGTTATTTGTTTGATCCAAGAGCGTTTGTAAATCAGGTAACTAACGACTTAATATTTATTCTAATACATAAGATAGTAAGGTGTAGTTAAGAACATGCCTTTGAAGTTTATAAAGCCATGTTTAAGCCTGCACCAAAATTAATGTGCTCCAAATTCCTGCTGCACTTATCAGAGAAATCGATATTGTTCAGTCTCATATTAGAGCTACATAATGAAACAATTCAGCTACAAATAACAATTAGAAAATCTAACTTTACTGTAAGCTTATATAAATTTTAGTATTTCAAACTGGAACCTGATGAAATGAAAGTGGCTGAAGTTATTGGTATAACCCAAGGATTGGCTGTTAGCATTGGAAAAGGTTGCAAAACGGTAGTCATTTCGATTGTATTTTTATTATTATTGAAAACTAAGAAATTCATTTGATGTAGAAACTAAATACGTATACGATTCAGCGGTTCCACTTGGCCATGGTACTCAACAGGTTGTGGAAAATGGATCCAATGTGGGATATAGCCAACACATTTAAAATTCCTCGGGGCAATCTTCAAAATTTTCTGTTTTCATGTTGCCACTTTGCTCAAAATATTCTGCAGTTTTGTCAAGAATTGGAACATTTGACAGCATTTTGTGATCTTCTTCCCGGTTTTATTCAGCGATTATATCACTGTGCAGAGCCTGAACTTCTACCACTAATGGAATTGCCAGCTGTTAAGAGGGTTACTATACCATTAAGATAAAACAATGAAAGCCCAGTTTTCTAACTGTTTTTAAATGTAGGCTAGGGCTTCGCAGCTATTTAAAGCCGGCTACAAAGACATTCAATCAATTGCGAAAGCCCAACCAGAGGAAATGGTTAAAGTCATAATTCATTTACCATTGAAAGTTGCACGAAATATTATCAAAGCAGCTAAGGTATACATGATTTAGTATTCGGTTTCTAAAGTAAAATATTTTGTATATAGAATCAACTTCGGAAGAAAGTCGAGGAACTTGAAGAAGAACTTGAATTAATGAAGAGTGAAGTCCAATCAACAGCTGAATGAACTTTAAATTTATTAAACTTAGTTAATACTTTTTATTTATGCTTATAATATATGTGTTATGACTATCTTAAATGCTGAACTGAAAAATTCAAACTACTAATAAATTAATTTTATCAAAGGGGGATGGTGGTTGGATATAATATGAGCATTTTTTCTCCGGAGAATACTTTTATGCCAAACGCAACGTTTAAAACAAGAAAAATCTACTTTAATTCAACTGAAATACCCTTACTTCGTGTGAAAGTGGCGAATGTTGCAGATTCTCTTGCTGTATAAAAACTTTAAAATGTAACAAAGACAGAGCGAACTTGCAATTAAGGCACTGGGGCCATCGCCACTTCAAATAACACTATGATGAAAGATTTTAAGTTTCACAAACTTCGAAGTTCGTACATCTTCCAAGGGTGACCTTCAGTCCAAAAATAACCCGGGAAAACAAATTTTATAATTCCTATGACAATTACGTAACGCGGGATTGAGGAATAGTTAAGATTATGCGCAAAGCATAAACAGAAAAATACACGCGAGTTTTAAACTATTACTTAATCCCTTCTAGTCCTTCTCCGACGTGGTGATCTGAAATGTGAAACAACACATAAGTAACTTGAAGAGAACTATTGTTTAGTCGTTTATTTTCACTTACCTTCCTGATCTTTGCTCTTCCGCAGGTACCTAAGAGAAAAATATTTATATAATATGCGTTAACACAGTAGTAAATATCAAAAAAACCTCTTCAATTAGTTCTTCGCTAGCTTCTTCCTCAACTTCGACATCCTCTGCTTCATCAGCCATATCACCAGCTGCACCACTATCTTCTTCCTCCTCCTCCTCCTCTTCTTCTTCCTCCTCTACTATTTCTTCTTCATTGTTTATTGGTTCCTCTGGTACCGGTTCTAAATTTTAGTAAAATATATTACTCATTTTTAAATACGTCTTTATATGCAATGACAATACGTGGCTTATTCGTTGATTGCGCAGGGCGAGTATCAGGAGATGATAAATCACTTTTCTTTGCTTTTCCTACTTCTCGTTTGCTTTTAGATTTATCATCTGATGAGCAGCAGAAAACTACTATGAGCACAATTGGAAGTGCAACAACTACCACGTAGACAGCCCAAAGCCATGGATTCGCATCAGTGTATTTAACGATACGACCAATCAATCCTTCCTATTACATAAAAAGACTTATGAGACTATTGTACAACTTTTGAGTTCATTTAATGTGTTTTGTACCGCTGCTTGGTCATTTTTCTTCACTTTTAATTCAAAAGTGTCCTTTGCCCAATTATCGGCCACCGTTTTATCGTCAGTAATGACGATATTATCAAAATAAATATTATTTGACATCGACCACAACTCTAAACCAACTGCCCCCTATAAATCGACCCAATATATTGCTCATATCAACGTGTTTTCTTAAATAATAACGATTATAATCTTACAATAGAAGCCATTTTAAATGGCTTTTTATCTTCATAAAAGTCAGGGTTGGGGATTTTTCTTGGTTTCCATTTTCCCTAAATAAATTTACTTATGTAATGCACGCATGAAAAATCTAATAAGAAAAATATTATTTACCCTGTAATTAGGATTATCAATAGTTGGTGAATACCATTTTCCTTTATAATTGGGATTATCAATCACTGGGGTTTTCCATTCACCACAACCAACGTTTTCACATTTTGGATTGGCTATAAAACAATTGGTTAATGTTGTGACTACATAATTCTTTTTTTAAAAAAAAACCTACTTATTTGTGGAGCTTCCCATTCGCCATCCATATCATCATCCCTTCAGACACCAAATATAAATTAACTGACATGATCATATCTTAAAATACTTATTTGATTACCAATCAGCAGGTCTGGCTGCGTTTTCATCTGGAATTGTCTCTGGTTCGTCTTCCAACCAATCAGCTGGCTTTACAGCATTTTGATCTGGAATTTGACGTGGAGCATCTTCATCCCTGTAAAATAACAATGTCATACAAATAATATTACAACAAAAATTAACTCAATATTTTACCAGTCTTCTGGTTTCTTAGCCTCTGGATCAGGAATCCTGTTATCACAATACACATTAATCACACATCTTTATCAACAAAATTTTTAAATCTACTTTTCTCGTTCATCCCAGTCAGCAGGCTTCTTGTCATCTGGGTCATCAATTTCAGCAGGAGGATTAACAGGAGGCCTAAGTCACCATTAAAAGGTCAGTTTAAAAATAAAACATCATAAAATGTTTAAACCTACGTAAAATCTTCCAAAAGATTTCCTTCGTTAACTATATTGTTGTCCACTAATATCTCATAGGAATTGTCAGGCCTTATAACTAACAATAATTAATGATTAAAACAAAATTATATCGTAAAATATGCAATAGTTCGGTAATTCAGAGTTGAGACTTACCCAGAGTATACAAATGAGGTTTCTTGTCTTTAAAAAATTCTTCAATTTTACCAGTTGGTGGTTTACAATGTTTCTCTGTTATCGTACCGTTTTTCGGATTTTGGTGACGGAAAATAAAATGAAGCTAAATATAAAATTTATCTTATAAGCAAATATTTAAATTTATTAAGTAAATAAACTACTTTGTTGTCATTCCCACACTTGTCAGGACCAAACATAATTGTATACGGAGTCTTATCTTGAAAGTTTTTCTATGAAAGAACAAACTTGTATAGAAGGTATACTTCTCATTATGGTTAAATTTACACTACCAAATTCAGATTCTTTGAATCAGAAATCAATTTCAAGTAAGCTCCACCACAATCTTGACCGTTTTGAAAATTTACTTCATATCTTCAAATAAAGAAATTGTCATTAATAATGTCAAACAATTTTGCGATTTAAAGATGAACTACTTACTGCAAGACAAACGGTTGTTGATCAAATACAAAAGGTCGATTAAGTTTAGCTGAGATTGCATGATGGCGAGCTTGAGACTAATAAAACCAAAAAAGAAATATTTCGTTCACAATTTGAACAATTTTAAATATTAACAATCAACTTACTTTTAATACTAAACCTAAATCCCCTTTAAGGGCGTTTTCAACAGCTGATTCAACCGCCCATTCACCTATACACAAAGTAACGTTAAAATTCCACTTTAATAAAACTTAAAATCTATTTGCTAAATACCGTTATATTTGGCAATTGCTTCATCTGTGTCGTCTTTTTGAGCTTCTGACAATACCCATCTTAAAAAATACCAGACAATTATTATAATAAAGTAATTGTTTTCTTAACAATGTTTTTAACAATACTTGGATTTATAAGATGCAACGTCGTCAAAACTTTCAGCCAAATAAATGGGGCCAGAGGGTTTAGGGGATACATAAGCAACGTCCTCAATCACTTCTTCAACCTAATTTACAATTCCAATAGAAAAAAATAACATGCATTATTATATTATAAGGGTGATCGATCGACATGTCAATTATACCTTTATATTATCAGTATCCGCTTCATCGCCATCATGACAAACGACGATTGTGGGTAATTGACCAAATAATAAGATTAAAACCAATGCAGATATCCAACCCTGCCACCGTAACATTTTCGGCTATAATTATTACCAAATATGTAAGAATTAATACTGAGCAAAATATGGGAGCAACGCAATGGTTGCGATGTAAACAATACGATTTTCTTGCTGATTCATTGATTGAAACTACAGCAAGACAAAATAACTCGACGCCGAAACAAATTAAACATTAAAATCACAGTCTTTGCCAAGAAAACACAACCGTTTTTAATCTACAAAAAATTTCAACGTCTCGTACCCATTGAACTCAGCAATTATGTTAATTTATAATAGCTAATTATATTTTCTCATTTAAGTTTATTGTGTATTATTAACCAGTCACTGTACCAACTATTCAGAAATTTATTTACAAAGTTAACTTAATAATAACTTGTTAACACCATTTTACTTTCGATTTATTTTAGAACTAACGTCCATTGCATAATGCTGCTTTGAGTTTAAGCCTAACAAACATCTTAATTTTTCTGACAGCTATAACTTATGAGTTGCATTACATATTGAATTTAATATAAATTATTCTACTTACGTGAGATCTTAACTGTAATTTATGCTCTTCAAAGAAACCCTAGTTCTAATAAATACTAATCAGTGTAACGTAAATGACCCCAGCCGGCATTTAGTACACATCTACGTTTTTAAAAGAAAAAAATATTAATAAAAACTGTGCAACCTCGTGGGCAATTCCTATTGGTTGTTATCCAACCGTTTTAGGCGTGGTTACGTGGCACTTTTACCATCAACAGCGCCTGATTTCAAATAAATTTATTTTATTTTCATCTTTATTAAATTCATACTGAAGTTTTTTTATTATTATAAAATGTGTGCTTCAGTTAATTTCGCATTATGCTTTTCAAATATTTACAAAATTTGTTTCTTTTAAAAATTGGCAAGTATAAAACGGAGATCACCATTTTTTTTTCTAAAAATAATATCAATAATTGGATGTTAAAATTATAATGACTAAAAAGTGTGTTTTGTTTAAAACTTTAGACTATCTGTATGAAAAAAATCGCCTGACTTTGGGAGTCATTAAACGGATAAATGAATTAGGAAACATTAAACGAGAGGCATTGGCGTATTTATAATAATTAATTGGATGGGCTATAACGTCCATTAAAGCTCCGAGTAATTTCCAATCCTAATTCCCAAAAAAAAAAATAATTTAGTTATAATCAATTGTATATTCAAATTACTGTACGTTAAACTAACTTTCAAAATTTGTTGATGACTTGCCGTTGCATACAAACGATTATCTCTCACAATATCTTCAATTAAAGGACGATATTCAGCTGTTAAGAAATCAGTTATTAGTTTAGTTAAGCTTCATAATAATTAAATAAAAAAATAATCTCACCATTGTACATAACATAATAAATACGAAATCCTTTGGCGTTATTTTTTCCATCGGATTTAAAACGAATCCAAAGTTTACTTGACCTGGCTGAAATAGCCAAGGCCATATCCTGAGTGCGACACGTTTGAAACGTAGTCAAAGAATACGGTGAATCTAAGTTCAAAGCCAAAATTTCAGTTATAGGTAAATAATAAGCTGGAATTATTTCTATATTACGAGATTTTCTCATCACTAAATAATCTCCACACTTGTCGTCAGCTAAAAAGACTTCTGGAACCACAACTAAAACTCTTCTGCCTTTCCCAGGACTTAGCTTCCAAGTGCATTGCGAATTGCTTGGATAATCACCTGGATAATTAGGCGATTCCAAAACACCCAATAAATTGTCCATAAATCCTCCACAAGCTTGATCTTAATTTTTAAATAAAATAAATGTATATTTCAAAGGTCACATTTATAGTAATTAATAAATTGTATAAGATTACTTTTACACTGCGAAACATTAACGGATCCAACATCGTCAGTTGTAGTTCCTACAGGACAAGATGTGCAATAATCCTGACCAACTGTTGATTGATAAGTACCTAATGGACACGGTTTACATTGCCAAATTGAAGCATTGTAATAGTGACCAATATTACAAGCTGTAACCAAACAATTAAAAAAAATTACGTTACAAATATATTTTTAGCATTTTGCTTTGAAGTACAAACACATGCCTTCCGCAATGCAATTGGAAAAGCTAGTAGAACCAGCAAATCTTGTAGCAATGTTTCCATTGCATGATATGCATCCCGTTCGTCCAGTTTCGGATTGATAACTTCCTATTGCACACGCGCTACATGGTTCAAAACCATCTACTGAGTAATATCCCGGCTTGCATAACTCTAATTTAAATAAATGTTAATCAGTTTTTTAATCACATACAAAAAAAATTGAGTCACTTTACTTCCACATTCAGATATATTTGTAGCTCCTGCAATGCCTTTTACTTCAACTGGCTGCAATGGACACAAATTGCATGCTAACTGACCACCATTTGCCTGATACGTGCCTTGAGGGCAAGAAACACATCTGGACTCTTCAACTTCATAATAACTTCCACGCTGACATAAAACTTTTCAATATTGATTAATTATTGTGTATAATGAAACTACATGTAAATGCAACTTACTACATTTATCACCGATTGAAAGATAACCAGCTACACAAACGGGAGAACTTATTTTGGCTTTGGTAGAAGTGCGTATAACATTTAACTGGTTTTTTTCGTTCCTATTTGCATGAAGACTCAAGTTAGTTAAAATCTTTATAGTACGGTATAATACAGTACTGTATTTCGGTTATAAAATTACCATAGAAAAAAATTTCCATTTGCAATTGTATTACGTAATGCACTGCTTAACTGACTACTTCTAGTGACCTTCGGATCCATTTCTAAACTTAGTTCAACTTTAATTAATCTCTGTTCTTCTTTCACTGGCATCACTGTCTGCAACTGTTTACGTAGCTCTTTGTAAGTTGAACACTCAATTTTTATGGAATGCATTATGGTTGCCATCTCACATTCAATTGATGAAACGGTTTCGCCTTTAAAGATCAATCATTTACTTACAATATTTTTTTTACAAAATAATAATCATTTACTTTTAGTTCTAAGAACTTCCTTCAGTTCACAGCTTTCAGTTGGAAAAACAAAACGCATCTTTTCAATTGAACGATAACAACGACCGCCTGTGTAAATTCGAAATTTCAAATTTCCAGATAAAATATAACTTCAAGTCTCTTGTTATTAATACAAACCTGGGCATAAATTAAAATCGCAATCAATTATGTAGCTAGCATTGTTGCTTATATTCTGACGAAAATTTCCTCTGGTACAATCAGCTCTACATCCATTCCATCCACAGTACAAGCTGCCAGAAGTTGATGACAAAGAGGAAAACTTTGAACAACTACTCGAACCTAATAAAAACATAAACTATTTAATTAAAAGAAACTTGCGTCAAATTACCAAATAGTTTCATACGAATGCAGTCTTTTCCATTTGGATGTAAATAATATCCAGGAAAACAATCACACCGATAACTTCCTAATGTATTTACGCATTGTTGCTGACAGTATCCATTATGAATAGAGCACTCATTCTTATCTTAAAATGTAAAAACTCAATTATATGTCAGGTTATTAAGATATGAAAATAATACTAAATATAAACTAACCACCACAACGAGAAAATCCATATAAATCGTATCCAGACCGACACGAACATCCAAAACTTCCAGGAGAATTTACGCAGTTATGCTCACACGTCCCATTAACAGAACATTCATCAATATCTATTAAAAAATAATAACATTATAATTTATTTTAACGCTAAAAGTATATTCAACAAATTTAATTATTGATTTCTTACCCACACAGGTTTTTTCATCTGACATCAATTTGAATCCTTGAGGACATATGCATTCATAAAATCCAAAATAATTTTTACATTGATAGCTGCAACCACCATTTCCCACTAAACACTCGTCAATATCTAATTGCCATTTGTTTTTATTATTTTGATTACTAGATAATATAAAATGCGTTTACCAGAACATGACTTTCCATCTTGATGAAGTAAAAGCCCATTAGGGCAACTGCATCTTACACCAGTTTCATTGTTATGACATCGTTTTTCACATCCACCATTACTAACGGCACAGGAAGCTAATTTAATTAAGTTTTCTAATAAATAAATAATCTTCAAATTAAAGTAACGCTATAAAATTACGTGAGCAAGACTTTCGATCCACTCCTAAAATATACTTATGAGCACAAGTGCAAATTGGCCCATCAGACGTGGTTGTGCATCTGTGTTGACAGCCACCATTTCCAATAGCACAGGATGGCAAACAAGTTTTTCCATCTTTGGCTAAATAATATCCAGCCGTACAAGTACAATGCAATTGGCCGTTCCAACCTTTTTCGCAACCATGATCACAGCCTTTATCTTTGCACCATGAACCCGCTATAAAAATACTATTAACATTTGCACACTTTCAACATTATTAAATTACTAACGAATGCATGAACGTCTATCTGGTCCCAAAGTGTAGCCATCATGGCACTTGCATTCAAATGAACCAACGGTATTTTTACACATATGTTGGCAACCTTGATTATCAACTTTACATTCATCTACATCTAAAAATACAATAAAATATAATTTTAATACTCAATATTTTAAATAACTAAGTTCTTGTTAAAGCGCAAACACTCCAATGTTTTATTAACTGTCAAAGTTTCTAATTGCAATTTAAATAAAAAATTTAATTATCCAATTTGTTTGCATACCCAGATGACCTCTGCTACAGCACTTATGGAAATTAAGACACAAGCTATGATGCAAACAGTGCAAATTTCAAAAGCAAAAAGTAACTTAAGAAGCTATAATTACTGTAGGAGGACAAAAGTTTCTTACCAAAGCAATTTCGTCCATCCAAGTAGAGTTGAAATCCAGGCAAACATGCACATGTGTAATTGCCTGGTAAATTCTGACACAAATGGACACATCCTCCATTTCGAACTTTGCATTCGTCTTTATCTAAAGTTTCCCCCCAAAAAAATAAAATTAAAACACTTTTACAATTTTTTTAATGCAATCAGAGCTCAAAAAGTAATCTAATATTCTAAAATAAACAACCGAAGGTGGCCTATAAATTATGGGAGTACATCATGTGCAGCAGGAATATTAAATTAAATATTATAATTTAATGTTACCTCTGCACTTAGTTCGACCACCTCCTTCGTAGCCCTGTTTGCACACGCAACGGTATGAATTTCGGGTGTCGACACAGGTGGACAATCGGACATCGCAGCCATGTGTTCCCAGCTGACACTCGTCTGGAAAATTAAGAGCTATATTTTTATGAACGACCCTCTCAGCTTTTGGTGGATTTTTTTTCCTCTTATTTCTTTTAACCCTTTCCTTGCATAAAATCATGTCTAGACGAACTGTTCAATGTCAATAAACCAAGATAGTAACTTAAATTCAAGCTTTAATCGGTCAATGATTTTCGACCAATAATATATTACTTTAAAATAATCTTTTTTAATGAAAAACTAATAGATGTCCTTTAATTGGTTCCAATTAAATGAAATACACACTTTTGTAAATAATTAATTTTGTTCACCTTTAAGACGATAATGACGTCGATTGTCCACTTGATTGACAGTCACAACGGTGACAACAAATAATATGACAATCATCCAATTGATTTCTAACACTTTTAACCATTGTTTGTAATGATTATGGCCACTGATCATTGTAAGTATAATTACACTCAAAAGATAAACTACGACTATGATGTTTTCAATTAGCGCTCACTCGCTATGGGGGCTTTCTACATTTAAGTCAATTTTTAAATTTTTTTTTTCTCTTTCATATTTTTTTTTTATTTTTTTCTTATGCACATTATACATAATGTCTATGTCCAACCTCCTCTTTATTTTCCCCCTCCTCCTTTCACCAAAACTTATTCCCTTTCATATCCCATAGTAACCATATACTTTACATTGCATCCTCAATTCATTTCCAACCCACCAATGAGTTGCAATTAAAAAACAACATGATGATGATGAGTGACATCTGGTGGATCAACAGGACAATAACCACATGAATAAAAAATTATCTCCTCCCAAAACTTAGTCATCGCTTAACTTCTCCTGGAGAATTTTTAAATAAAGGTTTTAAATAAAGTTCTCATATGTAATCTAATTTTTTGTAAAGCTATTGGTAAATCACCGGTTCAACATGGGCCATGCAGTCCTAATTAAAACTGTTATAAAAAACAACTAACCTTCTTCCCTTCTAAGTTGAATGCGTACATGGCACAGTCCAGAACCGATCCAATCGCCTCCAACTAATCGATTTAATCCAAAGTAAATTCCTTCATTCTGTGACCTATCGATTGGCCATTCAATCTTTTCTACTTTTCCTTTACTTGGAGTCCATTGCAATTGTCCATCGGCAATTGTTATTAACAGTTTTGTACGTCCTTTGTTAAGAACTTCATCAAATAAACGCGTTAAAGGACCATTTACATCAATTGAAGATGATTGGACATCGTCGTGAATGCTTAACTGACGATTTAATATGTGTAATTCCGATTCAGGTTTTTTGAATGGTGATGTCACCGGAGGTAATGATGATGAGTTTTTAAATAAAGTTCTCGAAAATTTTGTTACATGTAAAGTCCATAAACGTGGTTTTTCAAATTCCAAATATAAAGTTGCTTTGTTGAATGGATTTCCTTGAAGAGATAGTTGAATGACAGCTTGTCGAACACAATGACCACGCAGACCGGATTGAGCAGGAGGAACCAAAAAGTTCACATGACGACTATAACCGGTGACTACACCCGTGTTTAAATCGATGTTAACTGTATCTCGACGACCAGAAACACCTGATTTATATAAACATTAGTCATTGAATATTAACATACAAAAAGTTGACTGCAACCAATTGCTCACCTTGACAAGTCAATATGACCAAATAAAATACGCTGAATTGTGACCATCGCCACCGCCGCCTCCAAGGCCACATTTTCATTCACACCTTTGTGGTCATTGATGCACTTCCGGCTTATCAAAATCAAATGAAAATCCAAACCGACTACCATAACTCAGTGTGGCTTAACCGAGTTCATCTCAACCAAAAAATAAGCTTCTTTTCCATTTGGTGGTTTTATTCTTCAAGTTTATATATCCTTCAGGGAGGTCCCTATCGTCCTCATCCCTCACTAACCACCCACACACATTCCCTCTCGCTACCCCTCAATTTAACCTCTCACCCCTCAGAACTCAGCCACAAGTTATCTGTGACGACGACTTAATTGAACCTAAACCGCACTTTACACAGTGAGAGAAAGGGAGAGAGTAAGAAAAAGAAAGAAAAGTAGAAAAAAAAACTTATCTTATAATATCCCCACCACCTCATTCATAACAGTACTTTGAAAGGGAGCTTCAAATTCACCTCACTCATTCATTCACTCACATCAATTACATATAAACATTACGAACTAAATAATTAATTGCTTGCATAAAAAAGAAAAACAAATCTTAAACCGGATTTATAATTAAATTGTCAAATAAATTTCGTGACTATTGGCATTTTAATTATTCAAGAACGTATTAAAAACATAAATAGACAACCATAAATTGAAAACATAACAAAATATAATTATGAATATTTAAAAGAAGAAAAAAAAAACAACTTAATAAAAATATCACAATTTAATTTAAAGGAAAACAAAACATTTTATAAAAGAAATATAATAAAGGAATTTATGGATCAAAAGTTCCATTCAAATACAATTAAATAAATTGTAGCAATATAGTAATTAAGCAACGATCAGAAGTAAAATCGACTTTTGTGTTGCATTTAATTTTCATCTTTTATAATAATTATTAGAACCTCAAAGCTTTTATATAAAACGTTTTCTGAGCAGGTGAGCTTCTTCACGCAAATACGCACAGATATACAAGTACGAGTAGAACTTTAACTATAAAATATTTAAAAAAAAAAAAAAAAAAAAAGCAGAAAATATTATCATTCTTATCATGTGTTTGGTTGGATGGTGGTACTACGGCTTAATAGTCTCAGGGCCACACACAGCGGCGGAAACAGAATTACAAGTTACAACCGTGTACCTCTTTCCCCCATTCTTAAAACTCCACCCTCTCAAACTGCCTCCACCGAGATACTTTTCTTTATGTTTAAGATTATTGGGGGAGAAAACCACACAAGTTGATAAATTGAACCTCACACAGCGTTTTCTAGACCACACAACTTCATTTCGCTCACCCCAATTTATTCCCTCCCATCAAAATTCAGTTCTCTCATTTGTTACAAAAAAATAAAATTATTTAAACGATATTTAGGGTAGGAGTGCTGCGAGTGCAATTTGGTTTTCTTCATCGAGCTATTTTGAATCAGATTATAATTATTAAGCTCCGCCTACAATATGTAATCAATAATTTAAATTTTATGATTAAAGCATAATAATTAAAGAAAAAATTGAATTCTAAAGCGCATTAGTTTCGCTTTTGTATTTACTTTACTCGAGTTTCGTTGTTGCTAACGATTATTCCTCTTTCTGAAAGTTTGGATCAGTGCTTTCGCAAGCAGCAGCTGCGACCTCAGAAGCATCTTCAGCCTCTTCACTTTCTTTCGAGTTTTCGGCAAAACCTGGATTAGCCACTGGTTCAGTTTGGTCTTCAATTACAATGTCTTCGTAATCTGGTGCCCTAGGAAGAAATTCTTCACCAGGAAAAGTGGCAGCAAACGCATTTCTTGCCTAATAAATTCCAAAAAAAAAAAATGTATTTATACTGTTTAGTGACAACTGTTTTGTAAATACAAGTATTGTATCAATTTTGCAATGTTTAACAGAGACTTGAAAAATTGATAAGTAAAATTTATGACAAATAAATGTAAAAAAAAAGCAGTATTTCAAGGTTGTACATCTGTACATAACTTCATTATGCCACTTAAGTCGAAATGGCGGGTTTGAACAGAATTTTCGACTATCTGCAGCTATAAACTACGGTACTATTTGCTTTCACATGTATAAAACACCAAACACGAAGATATGGTACTGTACAAGAAAATTACTCCAAAATAAAAACAGCCAAAATTATTGAAAACTTTTTACAAACCTCAATAACGGCATCGTCAAAATCCAAAGATGCGTTAGGTCCAGTAGTGACAACAATGTTGGTAGGACATTCAGATACAGTTGTTGCATTTCGTACCAACTGATTAAAAAACAAACACCACAAAACTCGCGGCTTGTCACTCTCGTTTTCACTTTCATTGTATAGATTAAACAACTGTTTGACAGCTGGTCGTAGGTCAGTCTCTGCGTCATTAACAGACTTACCAGTCAGATGAACCACATCTGTAGAAAATAGTAAACAAATAATTAGTAAGTTAAGACGTTTTTAATTTTAAAAAAAATGCATCGCTTACAAAGTCCTTCTGGAGAGACCATAGCTGCTGGGCCCAATTCTAACACCCATACAGCTAATTTCAAATCATCCGATTTTGGTAAGCGAAGCAAAGTTAACTAATGACAAACATTAAAAATGATTGGTAATTTGTAAATAAAATAACAATAAAATATGATTCATGTCAATGTAGATCTACTGTACCTGCTCTTTTTCACCTGGAGAAACCGATCGATCAGTTATTAAGATTGCTCTCGAGATACGACTAAAATCAAAATCACTGGTTAAAGTTTGTCTTAGGTCTTTTTATAGAAACTTTACCTCGTATTGCTAGAATCACTAAGAAAGTTTTTAGGAGCATAATTCGATTCCATTACCAACCACCTATACATCAATAAACAATGAGAGGAGTTTTCAAATGCAATTTGATCTTAAAAGCAACCAACCTGCAGTCGATTCGTTTACCGCCAGTAATAATTCCACTACATCGTTCATCTTTGTCTAAAATCACAGCTTCTACAGACCGTTTTAAGTAATATACTCCTCCAAAAACAGCGCAGAGCCTTTGTAGTAACAGAGATTTGTTTATCATTACAATTATGACATTGCATTTTAAGAAATTAAAATCACTTCAATTTACCGACAAAATGCTTGAGGCAATTCACCACTTCCATAAATGGGCCACAGAAACGGAGTGTTTCCGTATCTTCCCAGTGAACTGAGAAACCTCTTCGTACTTTTAAGACCTTCAGTTGTTGATACATCATCATCAACCATTGCAATTGCATGAAGAACGTAATGTTGAACATTATCTGTCAACTTTCGAGATTTGACAAACTCAACAAACGGCTTGTTCTCATAGCCTATAATATCATGATCCAAAAAATAAATGCGCTACATAAGAATCGCAAGAACAATAACTGTAGCTTCCATTTTTTTTATACAAACCTTCATATTCTTCAGGCTGCGTCTCGTAATTCAAACAAAATGTTAACAATTTCATGAGCATTCTTTTCTCCACAATTGAAACACTTTTAGTGCTAAAAACATCCGCTCGAGAACAAGGAACTTGCTCTAATTTTCCATCCAAATAAGTCAGAACTCGAGTAACAGATTTAAATTCAGCATAACGAGCAATATTGGATGATATAAGCAATTCTACCAATTCACCTCGAGAAAACAATAGCTAAAAAGCAAAATTCCATAAGATACATTTCGGCTTTTAATTACAGTAGACTCCTTGTAATCCGACATGCCAATTCTACCATTTTGTTACGTAATTTGTCAGATTACAAGGTATTTTTTTTCCAAAAAGCGCCGGTCTACAGAGGGTTTGTGGCAGTTTTCTTTAATCAGACATCGTTTCGCAAAACGTTTGTCGGATTACCGCGAGTCTACTGTAACTAGATATATTAGACGCTACAACTAACCTTAGGAGCCAAATCTAAGTTAAATTTTCGATAAAGTGAATCAAGCTTAGCCAAACTCCAACTCACTGACTTGGGTTCGTCTTCTTTCTTCTTATTATCCTGCTCTTCTCCACCCTCAGCTGAATCGCTTTTAGCTTCATCTTTCGTCTCTTCAACAGCTTCCTCGCTAAAATGCGAGTAAAAGTAGTTTAAAACGTTACTCAATTTGCAATACAAAGAAAATCGTTTAAAAACTTACGGAATGTATGAATAAACTTTTAGATTTGAGAATACTTGATTAAGTGCGCAACATTGTAATAGCTTTTCTCCATCTTTAAGTAGCTCCTGAAAACGCCCTAAGTCTTCTTCCTCGGTTTTTTCTTTGCTCTCCTAATACAAATAAAAATATTTAAAAAAAGTTCAAATTCATGACGAATAAAATCACAGAAACGAATAGTCATCGATTGATTGCACATTCATTTGGCATGTTTCATACTAGATTTTTTTACCTGATTAATCCAACGTTTCATGCCATCAAAATTAAACGTAGCCCACACCCCACCATAATAGTCGTTTCTATATTATAAAAGAAATATTGTTATCGATGAAATGGTTACAAACTTAATGCTCTGATGAGCAGATGGAATTAAGCACAATCACCTGTCCAGATGCAATACCGTTTTGCCATTTCTTGAATGCGCTGCTGCTAAAATGCATTCGGGCATTCCTACAAAAACAAAATTTCTATAAACAAGTTTAATAATTAATATAGTAAAAGAATCTGAGTTGTAAAAAATTAAATTATAACACTGATTTGATTACTAAATAATATTTATAAGTCAATTATTGATCATTGACGCGTCGGTAGTGCAGTCGCCATGTTATGATTAGCGGCCTCACAATTATTATAAATAAGTTTAATTTCGACATCTATAATGCTTTTTTACATTACACTGATTGCAGTTTAAACAAAATTGATTGAGAATTTGCAAAAATTAGCCTACCTGTCCCGATTACAATGGTGTCAAAATCAGCTGGCAGTTCATCACCCATTTTCAACCTGCTTACTAAAATTTTTAGCAATGGAATTTTGCACAATACCAACCAAATTTATCGATAAACTATCGTTAGTTTCAAAAGCGGCCACAAGGGTAGGAACTCCTCATTAGTGATAGCATATCGAAATGAATGTATCGATACTGCACTCAATATTGGCATCGAAATAAAAGTATCGATGCCACAAAAGTATCGACAAAAATGTATCGATACCATCAAGTATCGATACGTTTTTTTCATTTTTTTTTCATTATAGAATAGCTAATTGCTGGCTTTTCTACAGTTAAACATTGAAATTTATTGTTAAACACTGTAAGTTGTTGTTATACACAGTTATTTATTATTATTCAAATTTATTTACTGTTAAACACATTATGTATTAAACATTATTATTGTTCAACATTATTTACTGTATTTTACTGTTAAATATTATTTATTAGTTGCTGTTAAATAGTTATTAAAACTCTTACTTTTGGAAACCTACAATCTTAAAAAAATAAATACTATTATTCATAATTTACAAATAATAGAAATAGAATTTTTAATTGTTACTGACAATACAAGAATACAAAATGAAAAATGTTTAATTATAAAGGAATAATCTAAAATATATATTAATTTTACTTTAATTTTACATTTATGAATAGAAATACCTTAAGTAAATAATCTTTTTAATTTTCAAACTTTATACTGTATATGTATAGCTACATTTCAAAA
>JAAFCF010006596.1:31090683-31216310 GCA_013389785.1 Helicorthomorpha holstii | reverse complement strand
AACCTGATTTAAGTTACTTACTTGGTTCCTAAGTAAATGAATATTTATCCTTTGACATTAAATAAAATCCGTATGTTGCGATTTAACATTATAACCGCTTTAACCTTCTTTTACTTGAGATCAAATAAATTGGTTTAATATTTTGTAATTTTATATATGTAATGCTTTTGCTTTTGTTTTTTTTTTTTTAAAATATTGAAATCTTTAAAACCAATGAAACTGCTTTAATACAGAGTAGAGTTTCATCTAAATCGCCATAACTATTTTCATGCAATTCAGCATTAATTTTATACTGTAAAGTTCTTCGTATTACAGTAGTTTGGCAAAGAAAATTAAATTCAGTGAACGATTATAATTATGGTGCTCTTCCATTATGAAATAATGAAAACAGTCGTGTAATTCCTTTCTAAATAAAACAGGAAACCTAAAAACAGTTTTAAAAAAATGAAAACCATTGAATTTATTTTGGTCTGTGCTTGACAAAACATGTTTTATCGTCAGGAAAATTTTAAACAACAAAAGTTTTAATATACAGTATTTATTATGGGTAGAGAAGTTATTTTACGATACAAAGTTAAATACAGCAGTCGAGGAGGTCCATTCGTTCGGATCGAATCCATGCAAGTCAAACTAAAACCCAACTCTTATGCAATTTTTTATTGTATTTTTTGATTGGAAATAAATGTGACCTTTATTTTCTAGCTTCAATTTGAAGTATCATTCTTTTTTGTTTTTACATTGGCAATTTCATACATTTCTTTTCACTTTGGTTGGTGGAATACGAATGTCGAGTGAATCATGACCAAAAATAAGTCTCATTCGTTTAATAGGAGGCCTTGTCAATGAGTAAAACGACGAGGCTTCAAAACAGACAGTTTTCTTGTCATGAATTCCGTTCTGTTCAGATGAAATAACCGGGTCATCACGTTCTTTACTGCTGGACCGCTTACTCTTTTTCCGTTTCTTTTTCTTCTTCTTTTTATGCCGATGTCCGAGTGATGAAGAAGATGAAGTTGAAGAAAACGAGGAATCATTCGAAGAAGAAAGGAAGCCATTTGTTGCTGGCAAAATTTCATACATAGGTTCACCATTATGGCAGCATAAATCATGTTCACAACTGCAATCTTTCTTTTCGCCTATCACCCTAAGTGGAACACGTTTAAGTCGAATGGTTAGTTTTAAATTGCCTTTTGGTTTCACGTCCTCTACCGACGGTTCTGAAACGCCATTGCTTACTACAACTTTAGGATCTGGGATTTTAGCTTCTTCCAAGTTTCCATTCAATTCTTTCTTCTCTTCCACTTTATCAACATCTAATTTTTCCTTCTTCTTTTCATCCTCTTTCGTTTCAGAGCCGGCTGAATTTGGAGTGACAGTTTCCACTTTTTTCCCTAACCTTTTACTACTATTATTACTACTATTAGTACTTAAGGTGTCGTTCGTTTTTCGACATCTACTGTTGTCTGTTGGACGACGACTGTTTGTTTGTTTATCACAGCTGCTAGCAACTTTTCTTTTTTGATTACTATGACACACACCGTTCACTTTAACATCATTTACTTTTACACCGTTAACTTTCACTTTGTTTTTCACGTAATTTCCAGACTTTGACAACCGTAATCGTCGCTGGGTCGCGATTGAAACTTTTCTAATTTTCCCATTTTTCCGTGGCATAACGGATTTAATTTTTTCTTCACCGTTCAAAACACGATTTTCTACACAACATTACAAAATAGATTACTAAATAACAAATACAATACTAAAACTATAATAAGCAGTAAACCAATGACTTAAAAGATTAGAATAAATCAATATTAAGCCTTCCAAAAGTTTCATCCAAAACCGCTAACGCTAATATGCTAATTTTTTAATCTTTTTGATGCCACACAAAATCCTTTGAAAAACCTTGTCAAAACGTTATCTAGTCAACGAGTGAGTACAGTATCCATGAAATAAAAGATTCCCAAAATAAGCCTTATAAAGCTTTGATTGGAAGTCATTTCATCCCCAATCTAATTATTTTCAGTCATCTTTGGAAATATAATCAGCCGTTTAGTACCAAATCAAAAATGAATTAAAATACAGTAAATTTCTTTCAAAAAATATTTTTATGTTTATATTTGCCTATTAAACTAATTTTCTGAAAAAGTATTGCAAGTATTTAAAAAGTTGTAAATTTCAACGATAATAAATTGCAAAAGTATTTGACTGTACTCGCTATTCTGTATACCACAATGTTTTCTCCTATTATTATTAATAATAGCCAGATTCTCTATAACTGAGGTGTTTTGTGTGAATTAGTATTGAGTTCTCTACAGACTACAATTAAGCATAGTCTTTTAAATCAGGTTTAAAATGCAAAGTGGACAATACCACTAGAACGTAAACTTCGTTGAGTTGTCCTCCTCTTGTTATTATTACTATCATTTGTGTCACATTTGTTAGGTGCTGGAGCTTGATGCTTATTAGTGGCAGCATTGTCTTGAACTTCAGAATTAGCGGCAGTGCTTTTAGTTGACAATTGTTTAAGTCTATTCAGACGATTGTCAGTTTCCCTGAGCCTATAAATAATCTTATCTTCGTCTAATGTCGGTTTATTTCGGCTGCTATATGCGCCTTTACCCTTCCTAAAATATTAATATAAGCACACAAAACTTCGTTCATATAACAAGATAACGTTTACCTTTCGCACGTTTCACATTCACAATAGCAGTTGCCATCGCCGAAAAAATCTTCACCGTAGAAACAGGTTATTTCTTCTCCGACTTGAATATCACGCAAGACTTTGACGCAAGCAGTGTCACGACCAGTTGAAACAAACTGTTTAGCCACGAATTAGTCACTAGTTTTACAATTAACAAAAAATATATCAGCTTACCTTGCAATTCGACCTGCAATCATGATTAATAAAAGCTGCCGGTCCTAGCCAAAGTTGAGCACAGTTTTTTCTCGTAGAGTACATAACGCTAAAGTCATTTTTTCCAGGATGAAGTAAGCTGGCTTCTTCTTCTTCGGTCAATTCAGCTATACAACCAACTAGATACTCTATTTTTTCGTTTTTCAACCTGTTAAACAAATCAAGCATCAACTTAAAAACAATCTTTCAATTTCATGACAATGAATGATTAAATAAGCACCAGTTTTTTGTAGAACAAATCTTAGCTCCTACGTTTCCTTCCAAAGAGTAACGGTAACAAGGGCAAAGCTCAAATCCAGCGTCCTTGTCAAACATTCTTAAATACCTTGTTACCTAATTCAACCATAATAAAACTCATTAAACTTCCTTTAATAATGAACTAATGTTAAGCAATGGGCCTATTTACGTGTTCCTTAAAGTGTCTCAGACGTTTAATTTTAGTTAAAAATCCTGGCCGACTATTTTCTGGTGAACTGATTTGTTTAAAAGACTTATCGTATTGTTGATGCTTCTTAAAATCAACAATTATTTGTTTTAAGTCTTCAGTATTCGTTTTTGGTGTACGAAATCTACGGTAACAATAGTTGTTTTATTAGAACGTTAAATTAGCATTTTTTTATGTTCAGTACGGTATAGTATACAAGGTTGAATTCACTCACCTAATATTCATTTTATGTGTTGGAAATCCTAGATATGGATCAATTACGAGTCCTGTAGCCAAATCATCGTTTTCGCTTAACTCCTTTGGCGACATTCCGCTGGAAGATGCGTGCCGAATGGATTTATTTCCACTCGCAGCAACAACCATTCTCACTTTTTAACTATTAATTACAACGCCTAGACAGTCTTCGTTACACAATTTGTTACATAATTTCATTTCTAATCATTAACATCAAATTATCCGTCTGTCAAATCCATTTTTTAGCATCCATCAAAGTTCTCAAATCGTCGTAAACAAATGACGGTAAAGAGGAAAGCCCGAATGTGAATCTGAGTTGTCAACATAAGGCACCGTTAACTGTTACACAATGAACACATTAGATGAATAATTAAGCACATATGCATGACTTATATGTAAATTATTAAACCTGTTGTACGCAAACCTATCACAAACTCAATTTACGCGATTGCCTTTTTTATGCAATTGTGGAAATTCAGGCAATTTTAGTTTTCGCCAGCGATTGCTGCAAATGTCCAGCATTTACACTATACCCTCCGTCGATAGAGGGCGCCTTCACCGTTCATAAACAAGAAAATTTAACACTCCTTTCTCATCGAATACATGTTCATTTTTATTCAAAATTAGATATCAAAATGTCAAGTTGAATTATTAGTATTTCACTAAAAAGAACTTTTATAAGTTTTTACAGTAACTTTCATTGATGACTTTTACTTTGAGCACGAACAAGATATGGTCGTTGACATCATTTTCACGAATAACGGTCGATTTCACATTAAATGTTATCCAAATTCACGACATAAACTGTTTTTATCACCTATATTTACCAAGTTCTCTTTAAGTAAATCTCATAAACGAAAATGTCAGTACAAAAAAATGATGCTTATTCACAACTAACGATGAAAGACTTGAAGACTCTTCATATCACTTTTTCAAACATGGCGATCACCTAGCCAACAAGCAGACACTATAGAAAACTTCAAATAGCACTTATTGTAATCATCTATTCAGTTCAATCCACCATAAACACTTAATAGTAAAGCATCACTATTAACCAATAATATGAATTAACAAAGTGTAATATGGTCTTTCCAGAAGATAAACAATGCCACCAAATTTGGGACTACATCTGATTGCGGATTGATACATAACAACAAATAAATGTGGTTAAGCAGCCTTGTAGGCATTGGCATTGCACAAGCCTATTACACTAATGAGTAAATTATCGCTCGAATGCCAAGTAAATTACCGTTACAATTATTATTTGTGTTCATTCAATTTGGTATTTGTCTAATTACAATAAAAATTCGGTTCTTTGAAATGATATAACCACTGCAGTACAGGAGACCGAAGAATTTTATTATGCTTAGCTCGTCTTGTATGGCATAATAATACAGTATAAGCCTTAGTATTACAACGTTAAAATAGATACTGTACCCGGTAATCAAAAATAATGTTGATTAATAAGTCAATAATATTTATTGGTTAGCTTTTAAGTATTCAAATAAAAACGGTAGTCTTGATTCTTCTTAATCAAATAGTTTGTTGATATAAGTTATCAACTTACAATAACATAAAACTCGATTACATTAATGAATGTAATGTATAAAATCAGTTACCGGTAGTTCAATTTTGTGAACAAAATAAATCATATTTTCCCCGCCAAAAGCGTATATTTTGATTAATCACTAGATGGCACTAGCTACAAACATTACGTAATTTAATAATTAGCCCAAAGTAACTCGACTCAAAACAACTCGCTCTAAAGACAAAAGTACTTGAGAACTTAACCTAAATCAAAGAACCAAGGCCTTTAGATAACATATTTCATTATTATGAAATTGTGGCAAAGTTTAGGTTGACTTTCTCCTTTATAAAAATTTGTTTTTATTTTAAGATATTCCAATTTTTACGTGTTATTTGTATTTTAATACTGGTTGATGTGTAGAGTAGGGATTATAACAATTAAAACTTAAAACTACTAAATTTATTATTATGACTAAATTGTTAACATTACATTAAACACAGCCTTTTAACGATTTATTACTCCGGGTCCATTTTAAATTTATATTATTTTCTTAATATTCAAGCCATTACACCAAGAGCTATTGATAGATGGCATTACTAGAGCTAGCAGAAGTTGAGAATTTCAACAAGAAAGAACTTAAAACAAGCTAAAATGACGTAGTACAAAGCTAAATGGCTTTGAACGACAAATTATTTGACCATATCGTATAGCATTGCTTTTAACTATGTATGAGAACGGCTTTTTAAACGTTGCAGTTACGCTACATATACGCTACCCAAACAGGTAAAAAGTCTTGGCACATGAAAGCGCCAAAATCACTTTTTTTGCATGACGTAATTTGTGAAGGCACGTGACGGCTTCAAAACAACTGACGATATTCTTGCTAGAAATTTCTGCTGGTGTAGTCGTTATTTTGACGATCGAAGTGGTTAATCATGCCTTCTGCATCAAATAAATTGGAAAAACAAGCCTCCCTGGAGGTTGGAGAACCCTTTAAACAAGCTCTGAGTGTGATTGAGAAGAAGACTAGAAATTTGGAGAAGAGAAAGGTAAAGATTCTTGGTTATGTTGAGCTTGTCGGTGCAATGCGCATTGTTCTTCAGTTTCGAATAACAATTGCAATTCTGATGTAATAATGACGAAACCTACTTTTCCAAATTAAAGTGACATAAATGCAGTTTATTAAATAGGTTTTATCATTCAGTTTGAGCCATATTAAGAAAATTTGAAGTAAATAAAAGGTTAGGGTTAACCAATAACGTGGTTTCCTTTTCAATGGCGTGTGCAATGTGCGTTTAAATGCTGCCTTTTTATCCACTACTTCTGTTCGATACTTTTAGGGTTTTATTTAAATAAAAATGCAATTTGACAGCCATATAGACCCACACTTTTATTATGCATTACATTTACTCTTTGGGTCAATATAGCATAGAGGAGCCATTGTTTAAATGCTATGATTATGCAATTTGATTGTAATGTGCGCCGTTTAGATGATGAGTAAATGGCGGCCTCCGCCATATGAAAACTGTTTACTTTTCCCGCTTGATTTGACCGTTATTAAAGATTTTTGTAATAATTTAATATTTGTTTATTTTAACTAATAAACCAAACTTAATTATTGAAGTTGAAACGAGGGCTTTGTTAATAGTTTTATCTGATGGTATTGAAGGAGAAATGAAGTGCGAGAGGGAAAATGAGGACAAAATGGCTGCTAAGGGAGGCTCAAAAAGCGGGTGGGGTTTGAAGTTATTGCGCATTTGTTCAACTACCATAGCAAATTTTTTCTTTTAATTATTATCAATTTAGGATTTAATTTGAATAATATTTTCCTTTAATGGTTTTTAGGCTAGATTAGATCTGTTGAAAACCCAAGCCACCGAACTTCACGACCAACAAAAGGTAAACAATTTTGCGAGTTTGACATTTTGTGTTGCTGTTTCTAATCATTCGTTTGGTGTTATCGTTGTAGGAAGCTTTAAACCGATATGACGAAGTTGTCAATACGTTGGAATTTTCCAGGGATTTGGCCAAACAACTCACTCAAATTTCTCTAGATGTAAATTTACTTTTAAGGATTTTTAGTTATTGCATGAAAATATAGCGTTTTGTAACTACAATACAGCATTTTAAGGGTTGTTTATAAGTCTGTGTTAGCACAATTCAAGTAAATTGAATGGATGAACTTGTAAAATAATTATTTTACTTAAATTGCAAGTTCATTCAAAATTCGTATTGTGGATATTAAATTATAGGCGCTTTGTTAGGATGTTGTTTTTATTTACCATTCAACTGAATTAATAGACCATTTCAGTCGTTTTTAGAAATTTGTGGTTTTTTAAAAATGAAATATTGATTTATAGGCCATCAAAGCACAAAAGAAGCATGCGAAGAGAGAAATGATAGAGCTACAGGCTAGAGAAACTTCGAAGTTGAAAGAAGTTTTGATGATCAACAATGTTCTGAGTACAATGGGAGATGAGAAGATAAGAGACGATTTTCTTAATGGAAAGGATGGAGCCATGGTTGAGTTTTTAATTGAAAGCTTGCGTAATTTTAAAAAAATAATAACGTGGGTTTAAACATAGACCTTATCGGAGGAGTCTCTTCAACGGTTGGACGCTCTGTACAAGATGATTACACCGACAAGAGACATAGAAGGTGATGGGCCGTCGTACGATTCACAGTTGGTTTCTGGGTCTGAACACTTGTTTGCTATCGTGGAGGGGAAGAAAAAGGAAGTTCTTGGAACAACTTGTAAGAGATCTGGTTTTTATTTATTTGCTTATTTTTGAGATTTTTTTTTGTCAAATAGATCAGGCGTTGAAAGAGTTGATATTTGGTATTCACGATTGTGCGTACTTTAAAAAACCCGAAGAAAAAGAGATAGAAACAACTGCGTCTGTGAATGGAGATCATTGTAAGATTTGGAGATTTGTGATCAATGTTTGTTATTTATTGTGTTATAATAGCTGGCAGTGAAACTGAGTCGGCAGCAGTGGTGGTCGAACCTGAGGAGAAATCTATCGAACTACCCGCAGTTGCTGTTTCAACCGATGATGAGGCAGTAGAGGTTCAGGCTGAAAATCCAGTTCAAGAAGATAGAAGCATTCAAGCTGAAGATAATTCCGTTTTTTCAACATTCACGCACACAAAACCATACGGAGACGTATTTCCTGATGCTCAAGGGAGCTTTGACTTTTTGCAGGAATCGCAAATAGATCCTGATTGTAAGTTTTAATTTAAATAATTAACTTATAATTCGCACTGAAGTCCGATAGTTGACTACGCTGTTAATGGTTTTCAATTTTCATACCGGTGCAAAAGTAAAGGTGAAAATGTTTTTTTAAGACGTAAACGTTGTTTGTTTGCTTGAACGTTTTCGCTACATTGTATTGATTTTGTTTGTATGGGCGTTTTCGCTATATTGTATTGATTTTGTTATTTTTTCATGTAGCACCTCATATGGATCCAGCTGTTGTGGCAGCACATCCGATGGTTCCTCCTTCAAATCGCCAGCAAGTGTACTCCAGCCCATCTCAACCCAATGAACTTGTTTCCTCTCCGTATCCAAATCAACCAGTTAACGATTCGCAGCAAGTTATAAGTTCCTCTACAATAACTATTCCAAATGTAAATATTAATAATTGTTTGCTTTTAACAAAGCTTTTAATCAGATATTTATTTTTTATTAGAACCAATCTACCCCAGCACATTATCTCCAAGCAGTTACACCATTACCTGCTGGACATTTGCCAGATTTTAGGTATAAGTGGTTTTTCTTGTTAATGATTTATGTATTTTTAATATTGGGTATAATTATAGTCAAATTACAACACAAACTTATACAAATCAGCATTATGTAGCCTTGCCTGCGTTTACAGCACCTATTTACAGTCCAATCCCACCGCAAGCTGTTACTCAGAATAGTAAGTGTTGAAAAATTGACATAGCCGTCAAAATGTTATAATGTTTGATTAACAGCTATAGTATCAAACGATGAAAGCAACTGGATCACTGATAATAAGAAGCATTACATGAACGTGAATGCAACTGCCTTTGAGTCTAGGTCTTTCGATTCTGGCGAAGATAATGGAGCTATTCGAGATGATTCAAACGCAAATGGTGATCACCAATCACCACAAGCTGAGAATCAGAACAAGTATAGTTCTGTCGATAGCCAAGGTAAATAAAACTGAAATAAAACTTATACCAGCAATATTTTAAATTTAATTTTTGTAAAGGTTATCAGAGTGGAAGTAAAGGCAATTTCCAATCTAGAAGTGGTTATAATAATTATCGAGGGAATGGTGGTGGACGTGGTGGCCCATCCGGAGGAAGGGGAGGACCTCGAGGTGGCAATGGAGGAACTGTAAACAGTGGTAACAATGGTAGAGGTAACCGACAAGGTGGTGGTGGTGGGTATGCGAATAACAACAGTGCGCGAGGCGGTGGCGGAGGATCGGGTAATTATCAAGGATATCGTGATGGTGGATACAACAATTACCAAAGAGAGAATTATAATGGATCTGGTGGATATGGAAATAATGGAGGACCACGAAGAGGAGGTGCAAACTCAAATCAAAGAGGTATTATAAAAGATATTTAAGTTTTTATGTGCATTTAGTTATAGAATTTCAATGGAGTTTGGTTTGCTACGTTTCTTTAATGTTTACGTTGTGTACAGAGTATGCAGCTTGGAATGTATTTACATGCTTAATGCGTTTTAGGATTATCTTAAGTACGCGCTTGTACGATGAATTTTTTTAGTGTAAGACAATCATGGTATTTTTTTAATGTTTTTATAAGACTTAAATGTAAATATAACCTTGCTAATATAGGCAACGGTGCTGCAGTATAATACTTGTGTGCATTGTCTTTAAGATGGATGCTTTTATTTCTACAGTATACTAATTGCGTAGTGCCTGTAATAGAATTTACATTGATTTTTCACTTTTGATTTAATTTTCTATTTGTTTACGGTTTAGGAAATCGTGGAGAATTGAATTCTCGTGGTGGTTCGCGCGGCAGTTATACGAAAGCATCATAAATTGGATTATTGAAACGGTTTGATTCGGTTAAATGGTAAAATGGATTTAATCGGTTAAATGGATTTAATTTTTGGTGTATGTGATGAAAACCTTTACGGCCTATTTTCCAAACTAAAATTTAAAGACATCAAAGTAAAAATTCGACAAGGTGGTTGCCGTTTGTGTGGGATAGTGATGATTTAACACTTAAAAAATCCAAGATTGCGGCGGGCATAATTATTACGGTTACACCACTTCCAACACACAAGATGAAGTTAGAAAACTTAATTAGGGACGCGGTTAGTTTTTGCTTTTTCAATGATAACATTGGAAATTTCATCGTCATCATTTCATTTGTGCTTAGTGATTTTTCTAAACAATTGGTTGTTGGAGTAAAAGGACTTATCTGCAACCCATTAATTATCAATCGCATTTTCTTTCCTTTTTTGTGTTTTTTTTTCTTTTTGAGAATCTGTTGTGAAATAAATCCAGACCATTTGTAAGCATATTTGCAAATATTGATTTTTTAAAACAGAAATCTGTCTTGTTAGAATTAAGTCCAACGAATGAACCTTGTTTGACACTGTTAAACTGTAAAATTTGCAAATGTGTTTACAGTGATATTAACGTCAAATTTTCAATTTGAGGATTTTTGCTAGCGTATTTGTTTTTGCTGTAAAGTAAAATTGTGATAATTGGGTTTAATTCCCCGCCTCACAAACAGTGTAAGTTAGCCTCATTCATTGTTCCTTTGTGTGTTAGCTAAATGAATTTGAACACTGCTCTTTTAGTTTTCAGTTAATTTCCAGTGTTGTATAATTGATTTGTCATTTTACGTATTGATTTTGGTGGCTGCCACTAAGTGAAAGTGCGGGCCTTTTAGTTAGATGGCGAACGTGTTTTTTATAAGGGAGAAAAGTGGGAAGTTTTCTCTCCAGGGAACCTGAGGTTCTTCATATCGCTCGCTATTTTACTGTACTGCGTTTTTCACAAATCCCTCAAGATGTTTGTTTACTCGGCTTAAGTAGTCGTTAGCTCACATTTCGATTACCGTATTTTTTTTTATTTTTCTTTGAAGTCGAAGATGCTGAGATTCTGCTGTTCAGCGTTTTCAATTTCTATTTACATTTCGTTTTGAAAATTTCCGTGTAGATCTAACGATTATTTCTCCTATTAGTTTTCATTGTTTTATTTCGTTTTAATGTTTTGTTTTTGACCATATTTGTATTTCGATAATGCATTTTTTCTTACCAAATTATTTTTTATTTTCTTTTGAAAGCAGTCTATAGTTATAATGGCATTTTAAACGTTTGTAAACAAGTGGAAAGATTGACACCTTCCCGTTGAACATCTGTTTCACATGTTCGCAATTTTTTGCCTTTTGATTTCTAATTTCTCCCCTTTCCATTTCACTTTTATGTTAGGATTATATTCGATGATTTAAGTTGAATTTGATATAAAAGTACTTTGTTTTGCACTTATTTATTTCTTTATTTTGAAATTGCGAGACTTGTAAGATGAGAGCACTTTTTACTGCCGCATATTTTAACTTGGCTCAAAAACTAAAATGTAAATTAGAGCAAACAAAATTAAGTTTCGTCAAATAATATAACAATTGACGACAATTATTGTACAAGTTGAGTTCGTCTTTGTTTCTTTGGGATTTAGTATTTGGAATGTAGTTTTTGGATTTACTCTTAGTATGCTAAAGAGAATGAAGAAATAATGTAAATTTAGATTTTTATGGATGAAAGAAAATCTGGTAAATAGCAAAAAGAGTTTGTTCCGATATATTTAAAGGAAATCCTCTCAGGTACACTCTGCGGTTTCCTACGAGATGGAAAATGTAGTGCTCAGCAATTAATTGTATGGTGAGCATTATTTCTATTCAAATGGATGCTTTTATTGTTTGTGCTTTATATTGCACTACCATGTCATTATCGATTAAGTCATTTTATTAACTACACTTACGGTACAGACTGAATTAAAGTAAGGGGATCAGAAGTTTGTCTAGTGCTGACTAAACGTCCAAAAGCAATAAATTCCAATGAAAGTTTACAAGAATAGTCATTTAGAAGAGCTATGAAAAACTCATTACTATACATGAAAATTGAAATGACAACTATTAAATTTAAATACAGATCAAATTTTATACTCCAAAAATCTTTGTGAGACGAAACGGTTGCTTGAGAAGTTGGAGAGTTAATCTATAATTCCTTTGCTTAGTCACCAAAGGATTTTCATCCCACAATGTTCTATGTACGTTTTCTTAAAATGAGGTGTTTCAGTGCATTGGTTTAGACTACTCGAACAGTATATGAATAAATACATTTGTATACTGATGCAAAACGTATAGTGTTATATTTCAATATTTTTGGGATTTCTGTAATTGAATTCTTGAAATGGTTACCAGTTGGTAGAATCCAGATGCACTGTATAGTCATGTAAGGCGATATACTGTATTGCATTATAAAAATGTAGTACAAATAAACAGGAAATACTGAATTGCATGTCTGTTTTGTGCATTTTAAAGAACTAGATTCTTGCATTCAGTTATTTGCAGAGGTATACAGTTGATGGGAATACTGTAATGCATAAATTAAAACTAATTAAGTTGTACAGATTTAATTGCAGTTACACTTGGTTCTGGATTGTAAAATGTTCAAAAAATACTTTTTTGTTAGACTTTTTTGCACATCAGTTTTTTTTATCGTTTACTGATTTTACATAACAAAATGCGATACATAACTTACATGATACGTGAAACGTCATTTGTTTTTTTTTTCAAAAATGCACAATTTTTTATTGGGTTGATTCAAAGTTTTCTATTTTATAATTATTCAGGTAAAATGTGAAATTTGAGAAGTAAAGCACTGAGCAAAATCAATTCCAACTATGTTACATAATATTATATTGTAGTTTTTGACTTGAAATGGATTCATCTTGCATGGAGCTTGTGATTATATCTTTGATGGGTTTACATAAGTTAGTTGTAATAAAATCCCCCTACTATACCAGATGCAATTGAAAAGGGCAGTCAAAGTTAAAGCTCATAAAATCCTCAATTTTGTATTCGGTCCTTGTGCGCTTAATAAAGTTATCTGTGATTGGCTAAACAAAATAACAGGTAGGGAAAGTTAAACGGGTTTGATGACTTTTGGTTGCGTTGGTGGCTATTGGTCCAACACAATAAAAACGACTGAAAAGGCATTAGAAACGACGTGGGTTGTCGCGGTAGAGCAAGACAAATGGCTTTGAATTAAAATGGAGTTAATCACTAGCACTGTAGTACCGGCACAGCTTAAAATAGAAGTCTTAATTAGCTCATGTTTGCGTAAATAAATTGATTTTTTCAAAAGTGTTTTAATGGAATCATCATATGACGATTTGCTCTATATTGTAAAGTATTCTATAATATTTATAGTACCTGTATGCGCTATAATATTTACGTTGATGCATTTTAATGCTTGATTTTGATTGATTGATATTTATTATATAGGTGTTTATCTCTCAGCGTTTCTTTCCCTTCATCTTAACGCTTGTGTTGATTATACACTATAGATTCCAAACCTTATAAAGTTCTTGTTTTTATAGGGTGTATTGAAGTAAACACTTTAGTAAAAGAGGTCGATGGTGAATCTCCTTTTATGTAAATAAGTGACGTCATCTACTTTATCCATGAGTTTTTAGTGATGGGCGATGTTAAGATGATGCTTTTGATTGATCTTTGCCTCAAATCGATTTAATGGAAGTACATAAGCGTAAAATGTTATGAATATATTGATGCCAAAATGTATTTCATTAACAAATACACGTACTGTATTTTGCGGTAGTCTTCTTTATTAGCTAAGTTGGTATCAGCCTATTAGACATAATGTATCTGAGTATTTCAGTAGCATAATCTACTGGAAAAATACAGTATTGCTTCTGACAGCCATTCAGGCATCAAAAATGAGCTCATGAAATACTGTGTCGATATCTTTAGATTCTCAGATAATCAAACTTAATTAAGTCACTGAAATAATACCGCATGAAATAGTAAGAAATCAGTTTAATAGACTCAAAATCAATTTTTGAAGACTTGTGACTGACCTTAAGATCATTAGCATCAATTCAATTTACTTTCATGGTCCCATTATTCATGTACAGTACTTCGACTTGAATTTATGTTATTACCTGAGGCAACGTCATTGTTGTCATATCAGCGCTATGTATACAGAATGCCACTGGTATTTTCCATATTGATTAATAATTAGTATGTAAAGTGAATTGAACATTACTGGTAGTGTTTATAATTATTAAACCTGGTATTTAGTAGCACTTTACGAAACTTTGGTCGGAATAATCGTGTATGTATTGTCAATCTTAAATAGTTAAATAATTAAGTTGCCAGGATAATAATTTGTGCCACAAAGAAGCAGAAAAGAAATAATTGGCGTTGCTATAGTTACGATAAATGTTTGTATTTGTCAATGTGTGCATGTGTCAATTTAGTCAGCTGTGTATTGATAATGATCTTTCAAGCGTGGATCATGGATGTTGAATGTTGCCTGGTTTTGTTTTGCAAAAAAAAAATCAAATTGCAGAATAAGATTTCAAAATAGTAATTTAATTGTTTGAAAAATTGAAATTTGAAAGCGATTCAGAAAAGTAGATAGACAATTTGAAGAAACTTAAACTATAAATACTTCTTAAGCAAATACTGAACTGTTAATTGAATGGAGTATTTGTTAATGGAGATATGGAAATATTAATTAAGTTTTTCAAAATTAATAAGTTGTGGTAATATGTTGTTAAGTTGTTTACATAGTTCTGAGTATTAAGTCTGAGTTTTAAATGGAAAAGCAAGGAAAATATAATTTACTTAGGTTGTTGTGATCACGAATTTCAATAACAATCAACTTTCCATGCTATTCAAAGTTCAACACCGCTATTTACTGAACGGTGAACACCATTCATAAATCATAGTTGAATTAATTTTCTATGCTGTCTATTCACTTTTCTGTGTATGCCAATTAATCTTTTTTTTTTTTTTTTTGCTTAACTTATTTTCTTATGGCGTCATGAAAATTACGAGGAAATGCATGGAACCTACAAGCCAAATTTTTTTCCATCTCAGTATAAAAAACAAAACACCGCCCATTTCTAATGATATTTAATTTATTGATTACATAGTATGAATTTATAAGTTAAGTTACGATTTCAAATGGGTTTCATTAGTGATGTGCAACAGATTGAAATCAATTTATTGTAAGGTACAATAGGTTTTGTTATTGAGTTTTTAAACTATTCGACCAATAGCATAATTGCCTAACCAACATAGTTGAAAATAACATCTAAAATTAATTGTTTTTCAGTTTATTTGAACTGCAATTTAAATCACTGTTACTAGGAGTACTATTCGTATTGAGAATTTAAGTAATACTTTAAAGTAATGGTTTTGAGTGGTTATTAATAGTCTTTTATACAGTAGTAGTCAACGTATACATTACATCTTGAATCTCAATTATAGGAGAACCTTTTAAGATAACTACATCTACTATTCTCGGTTCTTGAGCATCAATTTCCGATCAAATTTTTAAAACTTTTATTTACTATGTTTGGATTCCAATGATATAATTACGGTTTTTAATGTCCAGAAGGTTTTTAGGAAGAAAATATAAACAAGAAAGTTATTAAAAAATGTGTTGTTTCCGTTGAGACTCAATTACTCTACATAGTAACTTTCTTTGCATCTTTTGTTGTTTTTTTATGTTTTTAATTTAATTGAAAACATTTTCTTTATTTAAATTAGTTTGAGAAAGTTATGAAAATTTAGTTACACTGCTTCTAGTTGTTGAGATAAGTTATTTCAATCTTTCTTTGTGCTTTTGAGAAGAGAAAGTTTGCCTTTTCAAGCCTTTAGAAAGCTGTAGGTGTCAGATGTTTGCACAGGGAGCAATTTCATTGTTTACCATGGGCGCTTTTCTCCAAGGTTTGCCACTGCAACTTCACTCGTATACATCAGTTGTATACAATGGTGTCCAAATCGATCGACTCAACTATTGTACGTACACCCACTATTAATTTCATTAATTTTTTTTGAGCAATTTCAGTCTTACAATTACACTCTTCCACTAAACTAAGGCGCTACTTTTGACAAATTGACTTTATAGTTACCACCAAATCTGAGTGAATCAATATCACTGATAAGGGTGAACGAGTCTCAACAGACAAGATAACGAAATTACTTGAGTAAGTTTATATGCTATGCATAACTGTCAGTAATTATTATCCTGAGTGAAATTGGGTTAAAAAAAAAAGTTGGATGAGTAGATTGATGACAGGGAAATGGGTTTGGGAGATCAAATGGGATAAAATAGTGTGTGCCGATCAATAGGGATGAGGATGGGATAAAACATGTTGTATCTTTTATAAATGATGTTACTTCATCTTTTGACACGTATCATTTTTCCTTTGTTGTCGTCGTCGTTGTGTGCGCATGCGTTGAAATATCCCAAAGGATAGAGAGCGCTAGCGGAGAGCGACAATTGGATGATGGAATTTCGCTCACAATCCGTCACAATATAAGCCTAAATGCCATTGGAATAGTACGGCCACTTGCGCTCAATTAACTCAAAAAATGCCTTCATTGCCATTATCATCAGATCGTCATCATCATTAATTACACGAATCAACAATAATCTCACGTAAGTTAATCTTTACACCATTTTATTACCAAAATACCGATTATTTAATTTGGTTGCTTATGGCATAGAAATATTTTGGTGAAAGAATTTTTTTAAAAAAAGTTATTTTAATTTTTATTTGATTTAAGTTTTTAATTTTTAAAGTACAATTTAAACTGAGTATAAAATCGAAAATGTCTAATTTTATACTTTGAGTTGAATAATTTAAACTTTGAGAATAATTTAATGCATTTATTTTAAGATTAACTTGTTATAAACAGTAATACTTATTATTAATTAATACATGATTAAAATACTCATTAAATTGGTACTGTTGCCGAGTATCATTAATTAAATGTCACTGAATATTTTATTATTGTAGTTTATTTTATCGGTAAAAGCTCTACCGAGTGAACAAGTTATGTTAGTGATGAATAGCATCAATTAATTAAGTTTATATTTTCAAAATTAATGAGCTCATTATATTCTTAAATAGTTGTTTTTGGCCAAGTACACTACGGATAACTTAAGTTAGTTTCCCTCTTAAGTTAATAGCTAATTTGATACAAGAGTTGCAATGATGCAGTGATTTTTAGTGCTGACACTAACAAGTTGACTAAGTTTAGGGTTGGTGTTTTTTATATCTGGTGTTTTGGACTGATATGTTGACAGTTGTGGCTAAGCTTGCCAGTGTCCACTACATATCTTATGGATAAGTCTCATCGCCACGCCTACTGCTTTTAGATCGATTGATAAACAGATTAAAGTAACATAAAAAAAATTTGTGGATCATTTTTGCAATGCTTTCAGCCTTTTATCAAGTGTTTTTTTGCCACTTCATTTTTGTTGGCTGAGTTTCCACGAGACGTCAACTGAACCGTGATAGATGGCAATGCAGTCTTTAATCTGTTTATTTGAATAAATCCCATATATTTTAACGTAGGCGTGGCTCTAAAGTCGAAGTGAACTTTTGTTACTTGTGGTGATGCTTTTTTTTATATGTAATATTTTTTCTTTGCATTTTGCGCGTTAATTAAAAGGATGTTATTTTTGTCGACAACTGCAGCTTTATAAATCGTATTGATGGATAATCGATTGCATTTCCAATTATAACCAATCAAGCATAATAATAAGGCATTCTATATGAATATGTTCATTTCTATAAGAAACTCGTGATTACACTGTATGTTTTTAATGGTATACAATTGCTAATTAATGTTGAATTTGATTGTATTTAATGGAGTTTCCTCAAGTCAGACTTAAAGATAGTACCGGTAGTAGCTTTTATTGATAAAGATTTTACCTGAAGCAGAAAATACGGCAGATTCCTCATATTCAATTGCAGTTTTTCATTACATTGGATCATGTTTTAAAATTAATTATCCACAAAAAATAGACTTGGAGTAGCAGGCAGAATGATATTATTGGATGACTTATGGTACATTAAGCTTGTTATTGAAGTTGACTTTTCAAATAGCAATTTTTCTTGCGGTTGATGACAGGTGGCTCTTCAGGCGAGCATATAGTACATTATATTACCTAGCAATCGATTGTTTCGTGTTTAAAATCGGGTTTCCGGGAGTCTTTCTCTATTGCGTTTCCTGAACAAAGCTAAATCTATTGTGTTTTTAAGTCACGCCTACAACCAAGCCCAATGGGCAATGCTCATACCTTGCATTATAAAGTATAGTAAATGGCGTAATATATAGTGTAGTAAGACACAATCGTTGTGATGGGCTTATATTTAGCGCTCCTTCTATGTAAATCCTCAAAAGTAAATCTTGTTTTTCGTTTCTCTGTCGAATTATCCACGCCTGACTGATGCTTCTCAGCTCTGACTTGGCTCTTTGGACCGGAAATGTATGGTCTGTACATGTACATGTATTTGACTGGAAGGCGGAGTTTTGGCAAATGGAAAGAAAAAAAACAAAAAGAAATCGCAACGTGATTTGAATTGCAAATTGAATTCGATGCTAAACACTGCGCTTGCCATAATATAGTTTTTTCTATTGATTGATTGATAGCATTTTGTATTGCGTGTTTCAGCTCTGTAGGGAGTCATTAATTAAACAAAGGCGCGCGGACGTATTCAAATGCATTTTTAAGTGTTCCAGTCATCAATAGTACAAAATAATGTTTACGAGTTGTAAACTATGTTAAGCATTAGCAATATGTGACCTTAATAGGCGTTTTAAAACGCTTCATCTGGGATAAGTATGTGCTAGTAAAATTACCCCTTAATAGTCCATACATAATTATAGTCATAAGTAGAATAGGGTATGCAAGGTATGCCGTCGCATAAGGGGTTGTAGGATTAAGGACCATAGCATAGGGCGTTATGCTTAACCTCATTCAAATATAATATCTAAACTTAAAAAATAATGTTAGTCTTCTTTCTAAATCCAAATAATTAAATTAAATTTTTATTTTTTTTATTGTGAATTGATACTTGGAAAACCTTATTAACTTAACAGAAACCCAAAGCTCGATTTTTGTTTTTTTTTTAGTCTTATGAAAGTACAGTATTAAAAAAAAACTGTTTAGTTCAAAAAGAAAAACATCAATACTATTCGATTTTTAAAATCCAGTACTTTTGTGCTTAAAAAGTGTCACTTATCAAGAACCGAATTGTCTTGAAGGCCAAATCTAATATTATATGCATTTCGCATACCAATGTTTCTATACTGTATAGGAAATGTTTATTTTGAGATAAATTTAGTCGATTGTAGTCTGGTTTTCAGAGTTGTGACTGTTTTTTTTTTAGATTGTTTTTTTTTTTTTTGAATAATTTTACATCTTAAATCCATGTATTGTAGTTTTACAGTTTTTTAATTAGCTATTGTAGTTATTTTAATTATTTTTGTGTCGTTCATGTTTTTTATCATCATCTTTTTTTTATTTGGATTACTTGTTATCAAAACCAAAGTTGGGTCGTTAATGAAGCACTTTGTGCCGGTACAATGGCAGATTTATTTTCATTGTAGAGTCATTTTTAATTTTTGCTTGCAATTTTATTTTAAAAAGTGAATACTGGTCGTGTTGAGTTTTTCATTAAGGGTACTTGTACTCGAGGTTAAATTGGTACTGTGCTGTGGATAAACACTTGTAAATTCTAACAATGCAAACATAATACAAGTTTAATTAAATTTTTTGTTTATTTTTGTTCTTTAGATGGAGTCCTTGGTGGATTACAATTAATTATTACTGATCATACAATTTAGCGGAATATTCGCATCTAATTTTACCGCCCTACATCTAATAATGTAATGGAGGAAGTGCCGGAAAGTAATATAAGTAATGTTGAAATTGAAAAAAGAAGTAATTGGAGTGTAATTTCATACGACGAGCCGTTAACAGCAGCTGCAGTTCAACGTATAGTGACTTTATGTGTGTTAATGTTGGTGACTTTAGTGGGCAATGTCATAATTATCGCTTCTTTAACTTGTTCCCGTTACCGTGTACGTGGTGGCCGAACCAGTAGTCGAGTAAATATTTTCATAGTCAATTTAGCCGTTGGTGATCTTAGCGTTTGCGGAGTGACAATGAGTGGCGAATTGCTGTTGGTTGTCTTTGGTGAATGGCTTCTGGGGAATTTATCATGTAAGCTGCTTATGTACGCGCAAATAGTGGCATTGGCATCAACGATATTTATCTTACTGGCCATGTCATATGACCGTTATTTAGCCATCTGTCAACCGCTCAGATTTAAAAGCAGTGTGTCAAGAGCCAAGAGGACAATTGCTTTAGCGTGGTTAGCTGCTTTTCTTTTGGCACTGCCACAGCTGTTCATTTTTCTGCAAGTTCAACAGGCCATTCGACCTGATGGTAAACCTGTTTATGCTTGTCGTAGTTTGGGCTACACAGCATGGTGGCAACGCCGTTTATATTTCAGTTTTCTTACCATATTTATACTTCTGATACCCGCTGCGATTATTATATTTTGTTACGTCAATATCGTCCGTGTTGTATGGCGTCAAGGACAGGAAGTTGGTGGAGGTTTATCTTACAGATCCTGTAGTATAAGTGGAAGCAGTGGATTCAACAGCGCTATAAGTTTAAGAAAAACAGGGGCCAACGATAAGCAAATGTCCAGAGCAAAAGTAAGAACTATTAAGTTAACTTTATGTATTATTGTGGCTTTTGTGGCTTGTTGGACGCCATATTTTGTAGTTCATAATCTTCGTGTACATACGCAGTACCGCTTGCAAGTTCCAGAAACAGTTCTGGCGCTTGTTGAAACTTTAGCTTTAGTAAACAGCGCACTTAATCCCATTGTATACGGCTGCTTTAACTTGAGAGTGAAAAAAGCTTTAAGTCACAGTTGTTGTAGCGCCTTAACAGAAGGCCCTAACACCGGATGTAGTAGACTTGGACCTCCAAAACAAAATAAAATGTCCTCCACTACTATTATTATGGATGAACTAAGCTCCACTTACGCCCCGGAAGTGGAGATAAACAACGGAAATAGTCCACTGAATAAAACTAAACTTAAAAAAGGAAGTGAATATGAATGGACGACAACTTCCGGCAAAAATAAAAACGAGATTTACGAGTTGAAGAAACGAAACGGAAATGATCATCGGAACACGGCTTTATTTCATGCTTAAATTTGATAAATTACGTCAAACGCATGCGCGCTAAAAGAAAATTGTTATTGCTATCAAATTATTCAAGAAAAAAATCTCAGTTTAGGTGCAGTACCTCGTTGGCGTTTTATTTTTAAAAAAATGTGTATATAACTTATAAAAAAAAAATTGCCTATATAATCAAATTTATCAATCGATCTACCAATCGGAGTTTTCTTATTTTTTTTTTTTTAAATCGATTTGTTTGTGTTGAATAATTTTCTTACACTTTTTCGTTGCTTTGGCGCCTGATACTGTAATTCATCATGACATTGCATTGCATTGCAGCATCTCAAATCATTTTTCCTCTTAAGTTTAAGCTTCTGCTTAAGAAGAAGGGATGAGGTGAAAGGTCATAGGAATGTGTGGGTGATGTTATTCCTGGGTGACCATGTTTTCATTTATTTCTTTTGAAGTGGGATTATCCTTGTTGATCGATAATATTGATTTAGTTGTTAGAGTTTTGTTGATTTATTATAGCCCTCCACTAACTCTACCTGCTATCTTTTCTAATCGTGATTAATCCTGCGTATGTCTGTTTACAGTCTTTTCGTTTTGGTAAGAAAACTAACTTACATTCATTTGCTATACGTTTGGTATAATTTACCAACAAATCACCAATCCTCATTTTTTCCATTTCCATCTTTATTTTTTTTTCTGAAGAACAATGTGCCCTATCAGTATCTTATTTTTTGCTCTCTCTTTCTCTTTGGTAATAGTAATGAAAATTTATTATCTTTTTTTATTTTTTTGGGAACTTTTTTGCACGCAATAAATTCTTTTATTTTGATAATCTGCTCATGAATGTGACATTTAACTATAAAAATGTAGAGTAAAACATTTACACTGCTTAAATGAAATTGTTTTTCAATCTACAGGGCTAAATTCTCACAATGGCTACTGTAAGTAAAGTACTTACATAAGAAATGCATTATACCGAATAAAATCTAATATACAATAATGGAGTTGTGCTTGGATTATAAATGAGATTTTTTTTTCCCCTCTGAAAATATTTTATCATTTTTTTTATATAAGTTATTGGGTATTTACTCTAATAAGACCAATATTTTTTTGTTAAGTTATTTTTTAAACTGACTTTTTTTTAAAATAAATTTCCTGTATACAAAATACCATATTTGTAAAATCATCTTTAAGCAAAGTCGACTTTGTTGAATATTTTAATACGTAGTTTCATTAGAATTACTGCATAAGTAACTTGTGTATATTTACATTAAGTGGATTGAACTTTGTAAATAATAAATTCGATTAAATAGAAATCCTTGACTGATTTTTATGCTTAAATATATCACGTACACCATAACATACTTAACTCCCTCACTTATTTTAATTTTTTAAAACCAATTAAAATTGATAAAATCGTATCGATTCCAATATATTGTACAGTTTCTTTGAGAAATAGCAGTAATTTTGAAATTTTATTATACATTAAAAACCGCTTAAAACGAAACGGTCTAAATCGAAATATTTTTTCGTACTAAAAGAGTTTGGTGTTAAACGATGCATACAAAAACAAAAAATATATTCAACAAAATAACATTTTTTAGAGTACATTATATTAGATCCACTATTAATATTTCAAGTTGCAGTAGACCCCCGGTAATCCGGAATCTGTCTAATCCGGCGCCTTTTGTAAACCGACATGCAAATTCTACCATTTGGTTACACAATTTGTCCTATTACAAGGTACTTTTTTTGAAGGTGCCGATGTTTGTTTTATAAAAACTTTGAAATTTATACAAATTTTGACTTTACGTTTTCGCCGACGGTGTATAAATTTTGTTTACTCTGAAAAGCGAAATATTTTCATGTTAAGCGGTTTGTATGAAAAGACATAGGAGTTGGTCGGAACCGCAGTATTACTTTGTGTTAACCTATTTTTCCTGTTAAGCGATTTCACGTTAATAGGTTTTGACTGTATAAGTTATTGCTGTATAAATTTACTAAATATATTTTATTTAAAAGACTTCCTTATAATTGAGGCATTGAAACGATGTACTTGTACGTCACTACAGTAATAAACTAAGAAAAGAAAAAGAAATTAAAAACATGCATTACTAAGGTTGCTGTGTATATTCATTTCTACCACATAATCCGCAATCAAACACTAAATTGTATATAAATAATATAATAGAATGGTAATTTAAAGTTGAAAACAATAGAGACGCTCTTAATTGCTTTCTTTAGTGCAAAATATGTGCATTTTTAATTAATAAGTTGATTGTTTTCTTCAATTACCATAATATTATTGTGAATAATTTGTATGGCGTTGTTAATTATGCTTCCTCACTAAACTCAAATGTTTTCCTAAACAAATTTATTATTATTAACCATACTGAGTTCACTGTTTTGATCCTGCAATTATACTGCTTGATATTGTTTATTTTGGTATGTCCAACTTAATGAAACTTTTTAAACGATGGTCATGAAGCTGTATTATTTACTAATAAAATGCCCTTACTTGGTAAGAAGGATATCCGTAGCTCACACTATAATATCCGGGAAAAACATTCAACTTCTGTCATATTTATTAATATTATGATTGCAACTGTGTTGCTGTTCAAAGAAAATATTCAATTTACTATATTAAGACAGCAAACATATTTGACAGTAAGAAGAATAAATGAATTGGGGTAGCACTTATAAAAATTAATACATAAAGTTTGCGTAAAGGAAATGGACCAGAAACATGGTTTACAAGTGCAGTGCACTTTTCACTTTCTGTATCTGAAATGTAAAGATGTAGTTGGGTTATTATTGTGCTTTATGCTTAACTTCACAGTTGCCATGTCAACTGCCAAACTTTCAAAATGTCGATTATCAATTTCTAGTTATTACTGTATAATATAATAGTACGAAATGATTCGTTCAGTATTTTTTGTTATACTTGTTACGTGAATTACTTCCAACTTTAGATCCTTGATTTCTCAGCAGAATATAATCAGCCAAGCCTATAATATACTAAAAAAATCAAGTCATTAAACTGCAATTATCATCTGTTAAGTTTAACAACGGTAAGATTACGATGATTGATTGTGTTTTATCTAGAAATGGTATTAACGAAATAGGAAAGAACATAAAAATTGAATCACTGGGTGATAATTTCATTGCTGAATGGGTACAATAAACACTGTAATAATTTTAGGGTGCGATTTTTTCTAAAACTCACTTGGCAGTATTGATTGTGACAGAGTTGTTAAAAATTTAAATTATTATACTGTATGTCTCAGCTTAAAATCTACTCGTATTTGTACAAGTAATTTGAGACTTTTTAACTTGATTTATTATGCTTGCTTTATTTTTATTTAAACGGTAGAATTTTAATGGGTGTTCTTTAACTTTCTTCTTTAAAGCAATATACAGTATAAAACTGTCAACGAATTGTTTTCTGCTTGAAAAGTTCATAAAGAGCAAACTAAAAATTTGATACTGTCAAACAAAAAGCACTAACTTTTCTGACATTAGAACTAACTTATCTGAAATACAGTGCTTCATGTGTCAAAAAAATAATTATTTCTTTTTTTTTAAAAAAAGAAAAGTAAACCGATTTTTCTTAAAGTTGTACTTGTTTACATCTACAGAAATAATCTGACACAAAGATTCATTATTATAATTGCAGCAGCATCAATCAAATCCGTTCAAATTTCTCTTCTATTGATTCCCACATTTTGTCAATTTGTTTTTTTTTAATGATTGAAGAAACTATTTTTTGACATTACAATTGTACGTGCGTGGATGTAACTAATAACAATAATTATTTATTTGCTTGTATGTCATAATGACAACGATCGATGAAACTGTATAACTTTAAAAGCCAATTCTTATATTTCAATGTCTTAATTAAACATGCTAATTTCTTATTGCGTAGTAAATTTTCTTTTTTTTTTCTTTCTAAGAAGAAAAATTATGTTTACTGTTTGAAATTAATGCGCAACGTTAATGAAAACGTTTTCAGTTTACACAGATGCTGCCTTAGCATTAAACAGATGAAATTTAGTTGTGCACTTTAAGTTAGCGTAAAAATGTATTGATTTTGTGACTGTATTATTCCGGCCGCGTATGGACAATGTTATAATCCGATTTGTGCTTTTTATCCGTGCATTTTAATACATTATAGTTTTCAAAGACAAGATCGTGGCGTGAAAAGATATACTGAACCTCTGAGCGGTACTGCAACTTTTATCTTACCATTATAAATTTACATTACGGTGTTTCCTTTTTAAAGTTCACCTATAATTTCTATATAATCTTTCATTGCCATAATTACAATCAAGCGACCTGACTTCTAATCCTGCAAATTCGTTAATTTGAAGTTGCGTTTGAGAATAACCGGAACAGTAATTGGCCCCAGTCCAACAATCTCAATGAAGCCAATTTTGTGCTCATGTATTTAATAACAAAATGTTACTCTCTTCCGACTTCCCTTGTGTAATTTAATTGCTTTCATAATGACTGTATAATCTGAAATATTATCGTGTTATAGTGCAGTAACGAATAGCGATAGATTAAAGAAATTAATGATGATGCCTATTGTACAATCCAATAGTAACTCGATATTTTTGGTAATTTGAGAACTCAGTTGTTGTAATTTAATAACCCATGATTATTGTGAAGTAAAGATACGGTATAACGACGTTTGTACGTGCAAAATTTGAGAAAATTACTTCATGTTTTGACAGAATAGATCTTTTATGCAAGGAAATAACATTTTTTAATTCTTTAATTAACTTGCTTGTAATTATAGACAATGTTTTCATTTTTCACAAGATGTTTATTATGTAAGTTAAGAACTCATTTAGCTGTGAAAGAAATGACACTTTGTTTCTTAAAACAAACTTGAAGATATCAATTTAATGTGGTTGTTTTAATCGATTGCTTGTTCAATTAAATTATTATCTAGATAAGTTGCTGCATGTGGTCTGCAATTTATAATAAAAGTTGCAACTTTAAACTTTTTATTATTAAAGCTATGAAACGTGGCTATTTATATCCTATTATTGATTACATACGGTAAATATTGATAAAGTTTTCGCTTTGCTGACATTGGAATGTGTATATCAGTAAGTTTATAAAAAATTGTTATTGTCTGTTTTTCATCAAAAATTCTCGTTGATCAATTTTCCACACGTACACACACAAAATGCAATCGGGGTTTTTTATATCGAAATGGTTGGAATTTTATGAGCATTTCGATCCCTAACGTAAAGTAGAAAAAAAATAAAAATAGATGGATCGTTTTGTATGGTACGCATAGTGTGGTGGTAGTGGTACTGTAGTACTGTAACTGTGATCAAAAGGCGACATATGGTTGCTAAATTTGGTTTGATTACGTCATTCCATGCTTTATATTCGTTGTTCGGTACTAAAAAGCTGAAAAATATCAAAAATGGCAACAAAGTGTATTCTTCTGGTAAGCAGGTGTAATTTCATCTTCAGACACTTTATCTTTGTTAAAACTTTTATGAATGCTGTTAAGAGATGTTGGTTTTGTTTCTTTTTAATGTTCAGTAAGTCAGTTAAGACTCTTAACTTGGTAGAAATTTGAACGCATATTCAAACATTTTGAACGCTGCCAGTAAACAATTTTATGTTTCATGGCCAGATGTATAGTCATCTGTATCCGTAATTTGTAATAACTAATAACAGCGGTTATTATAAGCATCAGGACTGCTAAAACTATTACTAAACTTAGCTATACCGAATGTTTCATAGCAACATCAAACTATTTAAGGAACACATTGAAGAAAATACCTATTAAGAGAAAAAATTGAATTTGAAAAAAAATTGATTAAAGTCAAACATTTCTGTAGTTTGTGCTACTGCCACAATACCGTGCACATTAGTCTAAGATACTAAATGTATTTTTAATGTCATTTGAAATACATGGCACTGAATGCATGGACATCAAAAACTGCTTGACTAATGTTTTTTTTTTAATTTTTATCCCAGTTATTTTTATATTAATTTCGGGTCATTTTCTTGTATTGAACAGGGATGTACAGTGTATGCAAAAATGGTTTAAATTAATGTGGATTTTTAGTTTTAGAAAAAAACTAAAAATGGCTGTTTCTAATGAGACAATTTTACATTATATGTATAATTAAAGTCAGCTTTTATAAGCCATTAAAAACTGCATGTTAATTTTTGAACTAGTTTTTCTGTTTGAGAAATGGTTAAACATGTACATTGTACAGAGAAGCGACACTAAAGGGTTTTCTCCATTGACTTTAAGTTATGCTAAATAAACTTTAAAAAAATATTACCATTTTATCAAAATATTGGAGATGTTTACATCCTTAAAATATAAGTTATCATCGAATTTGTGAAAGTTATTACGAAATTTTCCGTATATGGATTCTGTAAATCAATAGTTTAACAACGTAAACATTTTGTAATAAAAGATAACATGTAAGTTAGTTTTTTTAGGTATATTTACTTTTCGCATGTCAAAATATGACAAAGTGGATTTTATTATTGAAATAGTGGTTTCTAAAAATTACAGTTGTTCCATAGTTATCAACAAACGACATTTTTCATTTATTACATACAATAAAATTGATTTTACTATTTTTTATGGACTTTTATTTCAAATAAGAATTGAGTACGCCCAGAATTGGCCAATCTTTTTTATCTTTGATTTGTTATTTAGCAATTTTAATAATTAAGTTTTAAAATTCTTCGATAACTTTTTTGCTCATTTATAATCACTTTCAAAGTCTTACAATTTCTTAGAACCATTATAACATATCAAATAAATAATGATTTATTTTTTTGACTAAATTTTTTATTTAATTTTTGCCAGTATCGATTACATTATGGGAATTTTGTAGTATGTTTTGCAAAATTCAATTACTATTTTTTAGCCCTTTGGTTAGTACGTCAAAATGCCATTGGCTTCTACTGTACATGTTTGTTGTATTTCTGTAAAAGTGCACTACAAACTGTACCGTACCTTACAAGTTTATTTATTTATTTTATTTTGAAAGTTTATTGAATTACATAAAAACCAACCAAATAATTTCGATAAAAATAAGAAATAGATGTCAAATCAGCTCGTTTAAAAACATTACACATCATCACGTAATACGCTGTATGTTTTTACGAGTATTTTGTAAAATTCAATAAGTCTATTTTCAGTACATCTTATAACTTTGCATTTCATAGGTACTGTACCGGTATGTGCAATACAGCACATCTTACTCTTTCATTCAAGTTATTTTATTTCATAGCACTTTTGGAATTTTGTCAACATGGTGCTGCTAACATGGCATTTTTCACAAAAGAATACACGACGTTTTGTGTAGTTTCTTTGAAAATGTGCAACTTAATGTCTAAGGATGGGAACTCAATATAGTCGCTCGACTGAATTATAATGCTGCATTATTCAACTACAACTACTGTATTGAGTTAGTTAGCTGTCATGCGGGCACTCGTTAAAAATGTATTGTGTCGAGTATAACCGAGCTCATGTTGACATTACGAATTATACCTCTTAAATATTATATTTCAGTGTTGTTATGTAATACTTAATTACGTAATTGAGTTGTTACTAACTAGTTATTTTGATCTTAAGACTTCATTAGGATTTTATTCAGTTACCGTATATATTTTGTGCAAATAATACCATTTATACACTGCACTGGTTCGTTTATTTTGTTTGAGTAATCGAAACACATTTTATGTACTGTGCAATACAAACATTAGTTTTATCAAAATATTTTCCAAAATAATATTTTATTATTCCGAAGAAGTAGCGTGAATAAGAATCAATATAGCTTTGCGAGTAAAATTCATAGGAAATGACAAAAAAATTTCAAAAACGTGATAAAACTGACATTTATAAAATATATTTAAATTTGGTATTAACGAATTTAAATTTTATTATTAACCATTTGGATTTAATAATTTAAAAGTTTATTTTTATAAAATTTTGTTTTGATTTTGCATCATTTATTCCTATACAGTATAACATTGTGATGTCAAATGCGGTATTTTGTTTTTTAGGGCTTGAAGCTATTAAAGAAGACATTTCTTTCAACTTCTTATTTCTAACCGTTTACATAAAGTTACATGGAGTTTTATTAAATCAATATGTCGTACTGTGTATGTAAAACATCTAACAACTAATAACTCCATGGTTACTGTGTATTATTATTCAACGTAATTTATAAATTCCATACCGCCATATGAAGTATGATCAAAAAGTGCATAAACAAGCATAACTTTAAGATACACGAAAAGCTTTCCTATTAAAATTCAGACGAGATTTGCATTAGAAATTTAAAAATAAAAACGCTGATATAATACCTACTGTACCTTAGTAACCTTATCGTTGATGCAAAAAAATAAAATGTCAGTAGACTGGTTTTGTAGAAAAAGATAATACCGAATTCAAATATTTAAATGCGATTTTACAGTCTAAATTTTTATGTTACATATTCCGGTATTAAATTTTTTATTGTGTATGATTTAAGTGATATATTATGTTTATTGACAGAATGACAGAGATTGTAAGGGTGTATACGCGTATATGTTATCAGACATTGTTATCATGATGTTTGCTGTTCCCAATTCAAAAGTTCAGATTGTGATTGTCTCACTTTAGCAGTCATATTTTTCAGTTATATTCTGCAGTTGACACTTATAACACTTAACGAAGAAGGTAAATTTATATTCTCATCAGAATGAATCGTTTTTAATGAACTTCTTTTTTTTGTGTGTTTTTTTTTCTTTTCAACTTAAGTTATATCATCATGGGGAATATGTGTGGCTGTTGTAAATCAAGCGATAACAATTACAGTGTAACTAAACCAGGTATAACGTACAATTTTATATAAACGAAGACCAATTTTTTTTTGTGAATTGTATTGAACCTGCTTATTGAATAGTGAAAGGAGCTAAAGGAAGTTCAACTCAAGCTCACGGTAATGATCACTCAACTAAACATGAAAATCATCATGACGATGGCAACGGTTCGCCTGTTGAGAGTTGAAATATTATCGTATTTATTCGCTATTAAATATTAATAATTAAATTTTCTCTTTGATTAAAACTTCTGTGTAAGATTTTCAAATGTAAAACCTCAAGATAAATTTTTTTATTAAGAATTTTGATGCTTCTTAACGTGTTTATTATACAGTACTGTAGTATGACGAGGCGTACCGGTACGTGTTATTTTACTTTCCTTATCAATTTAATTATATTTCAACAGAGTAGTGTTGCCACGTGATTTCAACGTCAAATGGTGTCGTCACCGGTTCACAGAATGATTACTAAACCAGTTTTTCCTCTTTAATCATTATTTTTGCCTAGATGCATTTTTCGTTTTCTTTATAGAAAAATCTTTTGTAGTTTGACAATGGTTGACTACAGTTGCGCTTTGTGGTTGTTGTTGCAGTTGTCCATTATATTCAATGGACATGCTTACTATGTCTCTTATGACGACCCACCACCTCAATATCAGCCACCAGGTAATCAATCAATATTATTATCGACCTTATCTTTTTTTTATTTTCACACATTTAGGATGTTAATTTTTTTACCTGTCATTTTTAAATTGAAAAAAAGTTGCTTGTGAAGTTATTGTAAAAAATAATTATAAAAACAATACACAAACTAAACTAAATTATAAATAGCAGATTTGTGTGAAGAGATTATTGACTATAGTATTTGAAATATGATGACTATTGATAATTTTATTTTGTTATTAAAATTTATAAAATTGATGCTATTGAATTTCTAGTAAATCATGCATAATTAATATAAGAACATTGCACTAATTTTGGCAATTTTGTAAATTATTGCTATAAAGTTGAATTATTGATGATTAATTGTATTTATGAATCAAAATATCATAGCAATAATATAATTGGCACTTTATATACCGGTATGGTTCATTATTTAGTTTGACATAAAAACATTAAGTTTATTTTTTATTTGAATACTGGTATTATTTATAATTACATTACCCAACTTATTTCTTAATGTCATTTTGTTATAGTATATGCACTTTATTGTGTTGCAATACAGTATGTTTCATGGCAAAAACTACTTAAAATATTTTTTATTATTCATTATACTCGTTATTTTTCTAGTGTTAAAATGAGATGTAATATTTTCTTGTGTTAAATATGATTAATTGCAGTACAACTTACACCAAAAGAGAATCCAGCAACAACCACAATTGCTACAACCACCACTTCAAAGCCTACAACAACAACAACTCATACAACAACGACAACTCGTGTAACAACACCGACGCCTGGCGGTTTTTTCCCAGGTGATTTAACACTAGATGTACGTGATAAACAATCTCCATCTAGTTCTAGTTCTAGTTCATCCTCCGATGGCTCCTCTATTTTGTTTCCTGGTTCTGGAGGTAGTGACTGTCCAGCTTCCACATCCTGCGTTATAATTGACGATTGTCCAGCTAATTCTAGAGGAACATCAATTTGTGGTTGGGATGACAATATTCCTCGCATCTGTTGTTCCTCAGCCAAATCTGAAGACACAAAAGCCACTGATCCACCTCTGGGTTTGCTTCTGACCAAGGAAATATTTCCAGAAGATCGTAAAATCAATTAGACATTTTTAATTCAAAGATTTTAGCTTTAGAAAAAAAAAAGTTTTTATAATAAAAACAAATTGGGATTACTGTAGCAATAATGATAAACATGCATGCATTGTAAGATTACTGTAGATTGGGTTTGTAATGTATTAGAATGCTTCAAATTGGAGAACACAAATGAAACAAGGGCTAAAAGACAATCATTTCCAAACAATGATCCATTTGAAGTAGACTCAACGGTAGATCCAACAATTGTCGGTGGGGAAGACGTCAAGTCAAACACTCAGTTTCCATTCATGGTGAGAATTAAGGCCATGACCAACTTTAATATAAATTATTATTTTAATTAATTCAGTAGAGCGTCAATAAATTGTCAATTGCTTTACGCATATAATTTTTAAAATTAATTGGAAAAAAAATTGTTGACACGAATTATTTTGACGTTGAGTAATATCAAGAGTCATAAACTCATAATTAGTCTTTTTGACTTGAGTTATAAATAATGCAGCTTAAGTTATATTTTTACATTTATGTCAAATTGTCAATACAATTTCATGAATTCAAAAACATGATATTAATTGTACGCTAAATAAAACTATTTGGCAACTCAAAAAAAAAAGTTTTTGTTTTCTAATTTGAACTAATGGCTTTAATTATGAATATTGATGCTCCACTGTAAGTTAATTCTTTGTAATAAAAAATTGATTCCGTTTCTTGAATTTTCCAAATGTCAAGTTTAATATTGCAGACTCATTATAATTATCATTTTTAACCATGAATAAATCCGGTTTTTATTATTTTCTCCAAATGTTTTCACTGTTTTGTGAAAGATGAGTTGAATGTCCTTGATTTGTATAGGTTGGCATTTACAAGCAGGTGCGAATGGCCAGTGTCTTTAGCTGTGGAGGAGTTGTCATTGGGAGGAGCTTTGTATTATCGGCTGCGCACTGTTTTATGGACAAGTATTTATACTATAATTTAACAACAAAAAAAATTATTTAAACTATGACGTCATTTGTTGTTGTGAAACTATAATAAAGGGACGACCAAGATGTGGAGTTTGTTGTTCGAAGCGGAATGATTGACCTTGCATCTGTTAAACGATTGGATGTTGACATTGTGGCCATTCAAATTGACAAGATAGTCCTTCATCCACAATTCAGATTTCCAGTTCTTTACAACGACATAGCTATACTCAAATTTAAACAGCCTGTTGACTTTACTTTGACGCTCAAACCGATTTGTCTTCCTCGAAAAACAGATCAACTGGAATTGGATGAAGGGCATGCTGACGTTATTGGATGGGGCGCAAAAAAGTTTGGTAAATTTCAATAATTGACAATTGATTTACTGTGAATAACTTGCAAATATTATCACTGTTAATGTAACTTTAAAGGTGGCTCGGAAAGTTCAATTTTACAAGTGGCCAGTGTGAAATTTGTTGGTCGAAACGAATGTGACACTTCGTACCTGAAACTTGGAGATACATTAAAAGTAACTTTCCCAAATGGAATTATTGAAGATCAAGTTTGTGCTGGAAACGTTGATAAACCAAAAGATGCCTGTCAGGTAAATTAAAATGATTTAACTAAGTTACACTATTTCATTATTTAGTATGTCAAGTTGATCATATTGTGCTGGTATTGATGTCAGAGCGTAAAGTTATATTAAGAACCTCATTGAGAATTTTGTATTATTTTAAAATAGCTGCAGAAAATTGACTAAAGTGCTTTTGAGAATAGCTAAGTCACACTATAATGCTTTTTCTTGTAAAGACTTGTAATACTATAGACGTTAGTTTTTGAAAGGTTTCCAATTTTTATATTTAAGATTGTATTTAATATTTAATATTTCTCACTGGTATTCCACAACCGAATGTTATCGATTACTTACACTAAAAATGTCTTGCAATTTGAATGTTTTTCCAATGAAGAAAAATCGATATTGAAAAGTTATATAAAATGATGAAAGCATTTTGAACCTCATAAATATTTATTACACTATTAAATAATGAAACAAACTCGGTACTCATTAATATTAGTTATTTGAGTCTTTTAATTGCCGTAGTTTAAACTTAGACATATAAGTTTATTTTTGGTAAATTTACACAGTGCTAACTTTATTATTGACTGAAATTATTTATATGACAAATCGATAATTTTCTTTTAATAGATAACCTGTAGTGAAATCTAAATCAATTTCAAATATACAGTATAAGAACCCATGTCTTTAATAATCTTATTTTTAAAAGTTTAATATCGTTAATAACATTACAAATTAAGCTATATTGTTAATTTTTTAGTAACAAAAGACTTGATGGACTTTATTTGTTATATTTTATATTATTAATGCAATAATTTATTAACAGGGAGACTCTGGGGGTCCATTGGTGGCTGTTAATAATGGATTTTGGCGACTGATTGGTATTGTATCCGTTGGATTTCAATGTGGAGAAGTTGGTTTTCCAGGCATTTACACAAGAGTCGATCACTACTTGTCATGGATCAATGAAACAGTCTCATCAATATAACGATCTACAACAATGAATCAGTGTTAAGTACGGGAATAATTTAGCCAATTTTGAGCTAAAAAAATCGAATTGAGATTTTCATTATAATCGAATGAATATCTGATTGATTTTAGATTAGTTTTTTTTACTGTTTATAATTTTTATTATGTGCCATATAACAACAACAATTTTTTTTTAAATAACAAAAAAAACACGCCTCAATAGTTGTATTAGTTATGTCAATTAGTTGAAGCATTCAGTATTAAAGATATGATCTTCTTTTCTAAAAATAAAGTCGCTTGTTACATCACCGTCTGTATTTCCCTTGTTAAGTGTCCCGCCAAGGGTTTAGGTTACTAGTTTGATGGGTGAGTGGGCTGCTGTCAATACTCGTGGGCTGCTGGAGGCTCCCAACACCACCCATCCACAACTCATCTCTTTCCAAATTCATAACAAATGATTCAATAAGGGGAAGAAAGCGTGGGAGTTGGGATGGTTTTAGTGAATGGTTAACGAAAAGTGGGTGGTGGAAAGATGAGCAAAATAGTTCATGGAGATTTTGTAAGAGATGAGAAAAGGTCAGCATGAGGTGATTTAGTATTTAGGTCATCACTGGGCTTTTTACATAGTTGAAAAATAAGTAAAATTTAAAATTTTCCGGAAATAGACATTATTCTTTATTTGGAAGTAGATGAAAAAGGAGAAACGTTTGCCACCCACTGTACACGTTTCCCCTTATTCCTGACTATCTTCCCATTCACCGTCATCCATCCAAAAAGAAGCGAAGAAAAGCAGAAGGATGGATAGAGAGAAGATGAAAATAAAAAAAGATATTCTCCACAGTTTTTCTTCAGCTTAAACTTTCTTCCAGCATAAAAATTCTTGTAATATTTTTCAAGCTGAGATTTTTCTATGTTAAAGTTTGAGAAAGTGGGGTTGCTGGGCGAGGGGTTTTTTTTTTTCCCCTTGTGTGTTGGCAATGTAGAGTGGTTTAAGTAAAGGGGGTCGGTAGGAGGTAATGTCATTTCCACCCACTCAAGTTTTTGGAAGTTGAAAAAGTGTTTAGAAGCTAGAACGCCGTCTGAAAAGTCCCTTTAAAGGCAGTGTGTGTCTGTGTACACTCATCACCTCACCCCTCCTACGCCCGTCTGAACGCTTTATGCTCATTGGTAGCTTGGTTTTGACTCCAGGTGGCGTTGCACGCGACAAAACTTAAATTCCATCATCGTCAAGTGCTGAGCATCCACTTGGACTCAAAACTCAGACCGGAAAGGATTTTCTGACTTTGTCTAGTCTCTTAACCTCTTCAGGTGAGTTCAAAGCAAATACTGCGTAATTCATTAACATCTTCAGTTTCCATTCATTAGAAACTTCTGATAACAAACTTTTGTCAAAGTTAAGAATTGGGAACTTTTTCTCACAATTTCAAATTAACAAACTTTGATGAAATTAACATTTAAAAACTTTTGATTATGTTGGGTCAATTCAATTTGTGTTGTTGTTATTCATTAACTTGCTGTACTAAACGTCGCATTTCTTTTTAAAATGGGACTTTTGATGAAGCGTAAATGTTCACGGTTAAAAAGTTTTCCTGGGCCAACTACGCATGTGAAGTGGCTACGTAGCTTCTATCAAGGCTAAAATTAACCATCTGTCTAAACTTATTTTAACTTTTCTATATTCCCTAATACGGAATTTCCCCATGGTTTCACTCGCCAAACTATCACTAGCACCCCTCCCATCTTTCCCCTCCCACTACATACTGTACTCCATTTCCACTTGGTCTCTTCATCTTTATTCTTCAATGATTTCTATCATCCACGTGTATAGACTGTAGACGACCTTGTCACCAGAGGACAAATCCCCTGGCATTTCTTTTTATCCGTGCCAGAACGATGGATGAGAAAAATATAAAAAAAAATAAAGATGTGGAAAAGATGAAAGACTTTTGGCAAAAATTATGTGAACGAATTGGAACCCCACCAGAGGGAGACCTCATTTATATATAAAAGTTGTCTATATTTAGAAACTGACGGTTTCCATTTTAGGATTTGGTGGGAGGATGCGGTAATTTGACTCTCACCCAAATCGTTTTTTTTTTTTTTTTTTTGAAAGAAATTTGTTTTACTTTCCCCGGAGACCATTTGATTGAAATTGTCCACACATTGGCCCATTGATGTAATTTAAAAAATACGCGTTGAAATTTTATATACAAACAGAAATATAAGATTACTTTCTAAAAATATAAATTTTCGCTTATCATTTTTATTTTATTTTTTGTTGCTTGTATATATGAATATTTTTCAGAGACCAAAATTGAACTTTTATTTAATTTTCAATATAGTTCAAGATGCCATTCACTCCAGTTGAACACCCCAAATGCCCAAAGTGCAAAAAGTCCGTGTATGCCGCTGAAGAGAAAGTGGCTGCCGGACAAAAGTGGCACAAGATGTGCTTCAAGTGTGGTACGTAACAACTATTTATTCTGATTTAAATTTAGTTACTATAAAAAATTATTTTAGGACTGTGCAATAAATTATTGGAAAGTACCACCGTTGCTGAACACGAGGGTGAAGTTTATTGCAAACAATGCCACGGCAGGAAGTTTGGACCCAAAGGCTACGGATTTGGTGGTGGTGCTGGATGCCTTAGCATGGACACTGGTGCTCATTTAGGAAACGCTGAATCAGGCGCTGAGTAAGTCATTTTCCTCTAAAAGTTGATTTTTTTTTTCCAATTTAAATTATATGCTAATATGATTTATTAAATTCTAGAAACAAGCCAAACAACCCAGCCGGATTCTAAACAATTAAATCTTTTAATAATGAATGGGACATTTCCGGTGTCTTTTATTATCATCGATTTATATTTTCGATTTTCAATCTTCAATCTCTTTGCTCATATATCGCCTAAGCTTCTGAAGTTCTGACTGACAATAGCCTAAATTTCATACGGTTTGAACGATTTCTATAGTTTTATAACGAGAACCAAAATCAGACAAATGTTTTTCTAGCTGTCATTTGCAATAATTACTCAAGCAAAAGTTTTATCTTGTTATAAAAGAAAAATTTTTATACATTAAAAACAAATGGCAAACTTATTGTAATTTACATTTCAACTATTCGTTGCAATCTGTACATGCATTTCTATTTTGCCAATTAAAATTCTATGTACAGTAATACAGTACTGTAGTACGAAATGTTTTTATTTATTAATTTTCTAGGCAAACGTTAATCGACAATCGGACGCAGAAATGTATTGGATATAATTTTAACTTTATTTCAACATTAAACAACCGAATTTATTAACAATATTATATTTTTTTAAAAGTTTGGTAATTGGCAACTAAAACCATCACAAAATGCAATTATTATACATGAGATTTTTTCTTACATAATTTTTTTTTATAATTTAAAAATTCAACTTTTTGAAATTTCAAATTTAAATGATCAGCCATTTAAAATATAAAATTTAAATAATAATATTTAAAAAAAATCAGCTTTTTAAAATTTCGAATTTAAAAAATCAGCCATTTAAAATTTAAATTCGCCTTTAAATTTATTTTTCACATTTTATAAGTTACAAAAATCTTCATCATTTAACATGCAATGATGTTTAATTTAATTGTTATTTATCATAAATTTTACAATTTTTGTACTTTTTTGTACTGAAACTTGAGAAGTACATTAATATTGTTTTCTGTATTTTGTTAATGTAAAATACTGTGCCTGAAACTAATTTGTGATGTTCTACCCTGCAGGTGATGCAATCAGTGCTCTGTAGGAAAAAGAAATTTTTATCTTCATTTCAATTTGCATAAATTAAGACAATGTTTCTTCAGCTGAATATTAAACATGTTTTAAGCTAATGTTACACCGCATTGCAAGTCTCGTTAACAAACAAAAAAAAACGTGTAGAAATTATTATCGCATTTTTGTTGTTGACGATGTATTGATTCTTAATCCATGATTCTTCAACCGTCTTATAATTTAAAGTGCTTTCAGGTCCTTGAATTGCTTTATTTTCAGACTAATGGTTTACAAAAGTTCAGTGAGATATTAATTTAAAGAAATAGTAAATTGTTTTTTTAGACATGAATAAACACAGATAAAACTAAATAAAAGGACCTAATAATAAACTTACAAGTTTTACTATTTTTATTGGTAAAGTGCATGTTATTGTTTACTAAATAAAATTTGGTTTAGTGGTAGATTAATGTTTCAAAAGCTTTTATTATCGACGATTGTATATCGTTTTTAGCAATACAATGAATTCGTGGTTAGAACTCTGGGAAATCTGCCAGATGATTTTAAGTTGGGTTTTTAAAGTTTAAGACAATTGCAATAATTTTTGTTTCTTTTATTTGTTTTACAGTATTTTAAATTGTGGAAACTTTTAAAGCCATCATATAAATTTTGAAACTTGGTATAATTTCTAAATCTTAATTTAAAGATTTAAAAGAAATAATTATTTCTTCAAAAGAAATTTTTTAATGGTGTCTTGGGGAATCAGACAGCTAAAGTACTGAAACTATATATAAAACTTTTTGTATTTAACTTTTGCATCGGTTTACAAGTATGTGGCGAGACATAGTGCGATTGAATTTCAGTGAAATTACATTGGAAAGTGCATCAGGGTCCAGACACACACACAGAACTGAATTTCTATAGTTAACGTCACTGCTTTTGTGTAATTATATTGCCTTACCTCGATCGATTATTAGCTATAACTGGTATAGTTCTGTATTGTACTTTAGCCAAAATTCTGATTTTTTTATATATAAAATTTCTCTTTGAAGCTTCCAACATTCATTGATCATACAGTAGCTTAGAAGACATTGTTTAACAAATATTGATTGAACCAAGTGTCACCTCGCCAGCTTAAAAACTGAGTGAAATATCTCATCTTCCCAAGGTTTGAACAGCTACGAAATATGGTATCTTTTATTATTTGAAATGTGGTTGAAATAGTGTATACAGGATTGCTGTGTTTAGTTAAATATAATTGAAATGGCCAAAACGTGACAAATAATTGACTATTGAGCTACTGTACTGTATATAGGAGTTTATTTTTATTCACTTTTAACGCAATCAGATAAATGACTTAAATAAAACAACTTTATCACTTTAATGAAAAAATGAAAAACGAAATCGATTAGCTAAAATTCCATTACTTCATTCAATAATTTTGTGATTTATTTAGAATTACTTTTTACATCATAACAGATACAAAATTTACATTTCAAAAATCCGGTATTATACATTTTGTACATAAATATGCACTTAAAAAAACACAAACTAATTTTAAACTCTTTTTTATAAAATCAAATAAAAAATGTATTGGTTTTGTATTTGATTTTTATAAAAACTTTAAAACCGCAATTTGGGACCGCAATGTTGTTTTGTGTTAACCGAGTTTTTGTGTTACCAGTAAGCGAGTTCGTGTTAAACGGCTTCGACTGTAACTTGCTTTCTTAGTAGTGAACTAGCGACATCAAGCGGTCTTTTCGTGTACCATGAGTTTTACCGGAAGTTCTAATGCAGTTGCGCAAACTAGTTTCCTTTCTAACGCTTTCTCCTTAAGTTTTGTGCAGCACGTGTCTTTTAGAACTACAAAATGGTAAGTTGAATTTGTTTTAAATAATTTACAATAAACTTAATAACTCACAGACGCATTTTAAAATCATTTACGTCGTTTATATATTATTTAAGATATTAAAAAATATTACATTGCATGCGTTTGATGTGATGTGTGAGTTTGTTCACATATAGTACTAACGTGGCCGTTATTTTTCAGACTACCAGCAAAAAGAAGACTAGGAAGCTTCGTGGTCACGTTAGCCACGGACATGGTCGAATTGGTATTCAAAATTCAATAAATTTGAAAAGATTACGATTATTAATAAGTTGTAATTTACAGGCAAACATCGTAAACATCCTGGCGGTCGAGGTAATGCTGGAGGTGCTCATCACCACAGAATCAACTTTGATAAATAGTAATGAATTATTATAATTAATCGGTTAACTGAGAGTCATTTCTTCCATGTACATTAATGTAAGAACGTTTGTCTTGCATTAAGTCTGCTTAAAGTAATTTAATTGATGCAATTTATGAACTACAAGCGATGAACTGGCTCCTGTTTAATTGTATTGAAGCGTATAAGGCCTTCTATTGTATTGTATTTAATTAACAATTGAATCTTTTAGCCATCCCGGTTATTTTGGGAAAGTTGGTATGCGTAATTATCACGTAAGAAAAAACCAGACCTGGAAACCAGCTATTAATTTGGACAAGTTGTGGAGCCTGGTTGGTTCAGAAGTAAAAGAAAAACACCAGAACAATCCAGATGGCAAAGCTGTTATTATCGATGTACTTCGACATGTAAGTGCTTTTAAAACACTTGAAAATAATATTGACAACGACATTAACAGAGTGTTTTATTGTTGTGATAATAGGGTTATGCTAAAGTATTAGGTAAAGGGTATCTTCCCAAACAACCCGTTATCGTTAAAGCCAGATACTTTAGCAGACAGGCTGAAGAACGAATTAAGGAAGCTGGTGGATGTTGTATGCTTGTGGCATAAATAAAAATATTGATAAACTTTCATGGGTAACTCTTTTTTGACGTTTATATGCTAATTTATTTATTACTTTTGCCTGGAGGATTTAATAAGTTGCTGAGCATCACATTTATAGTTTATTAATAGCATTAATCTATTTTCCCTTCGTTTTACATGGTTGCTTTAGCTGATTAGCACGTCGTATAGTACAGTTGAGAGGAAATGTCGATAGGAAAACAAGTCAACAGATAATGTCACAAGTACAAAATGGCAGAGTACTTTTATTCACATATATTTATCTTTTTTCCAGTTTTAATGAACATAAATTACACATAGCATTTTACAATTAATAAGTTAAGTTTCATTTCAAGTTGTAATGTGTATGTGGAATTTACACACAGATTCAGTAACAATTATTAGAGATTTCAAAGACAAGAGAGAGAAAGATATGCGCTTGAGAATAAGAAATACACTTTAAACACGTCTTTTAATAATCGGCTACGCACTAGCGTTACCAACATCTTTACGACTCAAATATCTTCTCAGTAATTTCACAGCATCTTCCTATGAAATTAGAAAAGAAACAATGTGTAGAAAGTCATTCACAAGTCAAAGTAACACAAAAGCAAATGATTAGATTGTTGTGCGATTGATTAGTTTATCGACTAATACAAAATGCATTGTTTTTATAAATATTTAATCTCCAAGAATGCATAAATACTTTAGTGTATTGGGAACTCGATTGTTTTTGGTTACACATTAGCATTTTTCATGTAAACTCTTAAAAATATTATTCAATTTAATAATCGTTGTGCGTAAAATCGAGTTTTCGATAATAGAAATAGGATTACGATTAATCATCGCAATCGATATGACTAGAATCGCCATGGTTAGGGTTAGTGCTGATTGAGAGCAATCGATATAAAAACAATAGTTTGAAAGTAAAAAAAAAAGTTGATTAATGAATAGATAAGTCAAGTTTTTATGATAAAATAACTGTTTTCGTGCGTAATTGCCTAAATCCGGTTGAGAATTAGCTTGTAAGTGGTTCCAAATTAATGAAGTTCAACTAACCTGTGTGGCTTCTCGAAATGATGGCTGCTGTTCGCTTGGTGTTCTTAACCACACATTTTTTCTATACATTTGTATTTGCTTGGGTAAGCTGTCTTCTCTGCATGATAATTAGTTAACCATGTTAGAATAATTACATGAAATGAGGTATGTTTTCAATAGGTAGGCGTAGCTTACCGCAAAGACATATCGGCTCGTTTAGCACTGACACCTCGACAAATGGGAGCAAATACAAAGCGCCTGTAAGTAAAGAAAAACATTTATCATTTTCGTTTTATTTATTTGTGCGCTGTTGGGGTTAATCAAAGCGTATAATTGAATATTAATTGGATCAAACAAGTTGGCTTTTCAATTAAACGATGCCACTTTGAAGCGCTGAAGCAAGTTAATAGGGACTTTTAGAGTAAAAGGTGAGGATTATTATTGGTCTCTTGAGAGAAGACAACATTGGCTTGTCAAAACTAAACTGATAGTGGTTAATGGTTAGACGACATAAGGATGGCGTATTGTCGTGACTTTTTTAATTTCTGAGGGATTTAAGGATAGATTTAGCAGTTTAGTCGTCTGCTTTTGTTTTAAAGATGCTTTAAATTGATTTTAAAAGAATAACTTTGATATCAAAAGTTCAAAAATTAATTTGCATAAAACGTTTCTATTCTTTTTTTGTTTTGCATCTAAAAGCTTAGATGAAAGATCAATTGTTGATGCAGTCACTTATTTAGTTAAATTTTTGCTTCCTCACGTATACATGGTATGTTTAAGTAAAAATTAACAGCCAATAGACGATTGCCGATTGGGATGACATCATGCAATGGTGCTATCGTCTATGAAGACTGTATGGAGCCGCAATTGATACCTGCAATCGATGGCTGCTTCACATTGCCATTGACTGGTTGTTGTCCATACCAGGAGGATGACCATCAGCAGAAACGCTGTCCTCCCTTTCACACACATCATTTGTTATTGTTGATGATACCTTTGAAAAATCACACAAATAATAGCAAACATTATATTATTACTCTTGACATTCCATTGGCTTCACTTTCATTATACAAGTAGATGGCGCTAATCTAACATCACTTTTATTTGGCTTGATGACATAGAGAAAAATATCTTATTACTAGGCGAAAAATAATATAAAAAACTACAGCCAGGGAGACCTTGCCTTTTTGAACATTCAACTTTGAATTGAGTTTCAATATTTTTACGTCACTCAAAGGCGTCATTGATATAAACTCAGTTAAGATTGAGGTCAAAGGTCTTCTCTTCTAGTGCATTTATTTATTTACACACCAGATTAAGGTATTTAGTAGAGAATTGTTTTGGTTAATTAATATTTCAGCAATTTGCAGTGACGTCAGGTGTTGTTGATGCTTCAGTTGGTATTTTATTTTCTTTGAATTGAGTGAAATAAAAATAGATGAAACAAAAACAACTTTAAAGCTTTTCTTAAGTTAACTTAGCTTGTGGAGGGTAATTGAAACATCTCATTCCTTACGCCTATTTGCATATTAATCTTCACTAATCCCTCCCATACACACAGTGCAGTTTTAAAAGAGAGAAAAAAACATGACGTCACATGTTACAAAACAGCAATAGTCTTCACAATCCGAGTCCTCAATTCAAAATGATTAGACGTCGTTGATTTTATGATATCTATGCTAATAAAATAACACGTGTTATTGGCGTGAGCGTCAAAATTTCACTTTTAAGAGACACTGTGTTTATTCTGGGGAATTTATGTTTGCAAATGTTTGGGACAGAGTCTAAAATTCAATTTTAGTTATTACTAAATCTACAGTATGTTTTCAAGTATGCTATTTTGTCTCAGGCTCTTAAGAGTTGCAACTCATTTGATGATAAACTCAAATTAATGAACCAAAAGTAGTGTGCCATATACAGAAGTTTGGTTTATTATAATGAAAGGCCTATGTGAATCTTAATTTTTTTTTTGTGGCATTTTAACAGTGCAGTGTTTATAAAACACAATTGAGTTCTTTGTTTTTATTTTATCCATATCTTTTTATTATTTTTCATGCAATTTGAGCTGACACATTGTAATGAATGTGTATTTGCTTTTATCCCAAGATGTTTTTCCAGTCTTAGTGGATCTTTCGAGGGAGATTTTTTTTTTATTTTGAGGGGGAGCTATTGGGTGGTTTTACTGAGATGAAAATCCTTTGTTGGACATTTGATAGTGACAGCAGAAGATGTTCATTGTTATTTGTGCGACGTGCCTTGTATTTACACTGACTTGTGAGTGCAGACGCTCCAGTCGACTAAATTTAGCCATGCATTAAGTTTCTTTTTTGGACTGTTTTACACTGTATATCAAATGAACAATTGATTTATCGAGCAATTGATTAATTATTGTGTAAATTTGTTATTGTTGTCAGTGTGTATTAAGCTCCTTCATGCGGCAAAATGTGTTGTTAATGGTGTCTTTATGGCTTTGGAGTTAGTAACTTATAAATAGTTTTGAATATGAGTGTGTGACGTCATTATTTTTGGCTTCAGACAGTTGGGCACCAGTGGCATTGCGCGTGCGTAGGTGGGTGGTCGCATCTTTATATTCATAGTGAGTGAGCATCTTACCCCGTACTGTGGAAATGACGATGGATAGTGGGTGGAATGGAGGGAAAAGTGATTTTCAGTGGCGCCAATTCGGCTGCCATTTACAAGACGCCATTTTTTCTTGCATTCATTTTTGAGGGACAAGTAAATCGATAGTCGCATTTTGTGACGTCATTACTACTAACACCCTCAACCCCATCTCCCACTCAACTGACATAACATTTACTTATTTTTGCCTTCAAAAGTTGACTGCCAACTTCCTGTCCAGTGATAACTTTGGATTAAAATTCAGCTGATTGCGCCATTAGTGAAATTTGAGCGGAAGGGGGCAAGTGGAACTGAATTGGGTTGAAGGATCTGTACTTCATTACAACCCCTCTTATCCGAACTAATTGAGTCTAGACTTACAAATTCAAATTGAGATGTTTTAATAACAAAAGCAATAAAACAACAATTGATCAAATTAGCTATGACCTGTGACTCATTGTCGAACCCCACCAGGTTTTATGGTACGCAATGTATTTCTAACGGAATTAGAAAAGCAGTGAAAAATATTGTGCGTCATCGACTTTGAATGGCACGTACAGTCAAACCCGTTTAACACGAAATCAGTTAACATGCGAAATGATAATGCTGTCCCTATCAACTCCTATGCATTTTCTTACATTTTTTTTCTTTTAACACGTAACAAAAATTGTTTAACACGAAATAATTGGGTTTTTCCAAAGGAACAAACTGCATAAACCGCCGGCGGGAATGTAGAGAAAATCAATCTTTTTATAAGTTATAAAGTTTTTATAAAAACAAATAAAAAAATCAATAAATTTATTATCTGTTTTTATAAAAAAAAAAAGATTAAAATGACAATTTTTTTCTTAAATGCATACATACATATAAATGTATGCACAAAATGTATAATAATTTCAAATGTAAATGTCATTTTGGTTAATATATATTTATAAGAGGTCTTCAAGAAAGTTACAAGTGGACCGATTTTACGAAAACTATCTTGACTTTAATAAAATTTAGTTTTCATTTTAATTAATTTTTTCAAATTTAAATTTGAAGAACACGCATGAACTCTGGTGTTAATGTTTATTCAATATTTTTTTGTGTTGGGCTGCTTAATTTTGAACTTAATAAAGATTGTTATATGGCGTAGTTGAATCGAAATTTGAATGTGAATAACTAAATTGATGCTGTAGTGCTTGTCGAAATAAAACTTAATGAGCCACTTTTAAGGAGGGATTACACGTGTCAACTCACTTTACACACAATCACACTTACAGGTGACGCCAGGAGAGACTGTTGGTTGGTTGGGTGGGCGGGCGTGGGGGTTTATCAGATGAAACCGAGAGAATTAATTTGTTAGATTTAATTGTGTATGTCATTAGAAGCAGCTATATAATTAAACGTCTCTTTCGCTTCATTGAATTAATTGTGAAACGAATATAAGTAATGCCTGTAGATAGACGGGAGGAGAAGCAAGGATTGTGGGTGGGAATGACGGCGGATGGATAAATTAATTCCCTCAATCCAACATACACATTGACATTAGTTTAGCACACAAAACTGTTTTTTTTTTTTTTATAAAAAAAAGAAAACAATGAGATAAAACATGTGTACAGCAATTATAATTTTGAAGTTATGGATAATGAAAGCGAATTTAAAGGATAATATATTGTTTTAGCAATGAAATAATAATTGTATTTAGTAGTTAAATGGATTTATAAGCCTGTTGCACTTACTGAATCATTACAAGTGGCTGTCACCGTTATTTTAGTTAAATATCTTTAAGTTGGATGGAAGAAAATGATGTTGAGATGAAAGTGGGTGGGTGAGGAGAAGCATACCTTCGCACAAAACAACAGATCTCATCTTTTAATTGAGTTGTCTTCCTGTGTTGCTATAGTAACCAGTATTACGCTGTGTAAGCAGATTTTTGTTAGTGTCAAAGGTCAGTTTGTGAGGGTAACAGGTTAATCAAGTGTTAATGGAAAAAAAATTAATGATAATGCTTTACTTATAAATTGTTGTTATACAGTAGTATAGAATTTCAATAATCTAATGGATGCCATTAGATCATTTTGAGATGTTGGAGCAAAAAGCCTTTAGTGCATATCTCAAATTGACACCTGTTCCGGTTGTAAGGAGGCGTGACTTTGTGTCTTGGACAACATTGTGCCAAGTACTATTAAGCGCGTTGTATAGTAGTTTGTGAAAATGTTTTTGTTACTGATGGTAACCCAACTTCCGGTTTTGCCCCGAAAGAATATCTTTCAAACGTGAACTTCCTTTGGCTTATTATTTTAGCTAAGGTCGTGTTTCATATTAAATGTCATCTACTAATGCACCAATCATCTTTCCATTTTGTAAAGTTTCTACGATTGAAAATTGGGCAATTGAAACGTCTTGTCGGTTGATTACAGTTGAAAATGTCACTTAAAATTAGTTTGTGGCATTTGCAGTTGGCCAACGACTTACCCTCTAAGGACATCTATGTCCATGACGTCATTGCGTCAATTTTTTTTGGGGGGTGGTAATGCAGTGGGAGGTGGTGAATGATTGGTGGACATTAAATGGTTTTAAATAAGGACATCGATCAAGTAAGAGCATTTGATGACCATGCAAACAACAATGCTTCAGTTGTGACAGTTGTTTGAAGTAAAATTCAAAGCCATTCACAACTTAAGCAAACATGATTGATTTTCCCAATTTTGTTTTGTGATTTTTTATAATTGAAATGACGTATGAAAGGCTTACCTCGTGCACCAAAGTTGTCTCGATCACTTTTAAGTTTAGTCCGCAAGGGGTGCTTAAACAGCTGCAAGTGACTTGATTTTGGGCTGAAGAAGCTGGTTTTAAACTCTCTCTTTAAGACCTCTTACGTCATTGATAGCTCCCACACTCACCCTAGACCAATAGAAAAACATATGGGCGGGACTTTGCTACTGTAACCACTTACAGCCCTGTGTCTATAACTTAAAACTCAGTCACAGTTGCTAAATTGCCAACGCTTTATTCACAATTACAACTTCCCAGCTATTTTCCCTGACTAGCATTTTGCAGCGACCCCATTTCCAGCGCACTTATTCTACCCACTATTTATTTTCATTTTTTTTTATCAAACTTCAGTATCTATAATTTTTTTTTTTTTTTATTTCTCTTACAAATTATTTTTAGAGTCTAAGAAAAACATGTAAAGACTTTTCTTCTTTACGAACTCGTATTCCCCTTGCTACTTGCGTGCGCAGCTGGTAGTGCTTCCGGTTAATGATGCATTTAATTGATGACAATAGAGTGAAAGTAGCCATTGGTCTGTGTGACCGGAAGTGTGGTTTATGCGTATAAAACTAATTGGAGTGTGACGTATTAATATAAGAGGAGGAGCGATAATTAATACCACACAGTCGTAAATATTGTTTTGTGACGATGAAACGGAAGATGAATGAAGGACGAACATTTTATGTCTGAACCGGAAACAGTTCTGCATCATCATAGGCTTTTCATTGATCAAAGAATGTTGTTCGTCTGTAAATTTCCTTCCATTTTTAACCACAGCTTTCCATCTTTAAGAATAATATTTGTATTATTTTCTTCAAAAGAAAAATCATACAACAAAGGAAAGTTTTTGCACAGCTCCTATTTATAGCGTTACATGATTTTAGCTTATGAGATCTTTAATATTAAGTTTACGTGGTTTTACCTTGTTACTTGATTAGTTAGTAAATATACAGTGAGATCCGTTTAACACCAAACATTCGGAACGAAAACATTTATTCGTGCTAAAAGATATTTTGTCTTGAAAAAAAAAAAACATACAAAAACTAAAATATTTTCACCAAAATGACATTACTTAAGAGTAAATCATATTAATACACTAAACTTATTTACATTTGAAATTATTATACATTTTTTACATTTTTTAAATGCATGTATTCATTTAAGAAAAAAACAGTGGCAATTTAATTTTTTTTTATATAAAAACAAATAAAAAATGAATTGATTTTGCATTTGTTTTTATAAAATTTTTGAATTTTTCTACATTCTTGCATTTTGTGTAGGCAGGTTTTTCATTCATAGAAAAGAAATTTTTTTGTGTTAAGCAGGTTTTGTTTTGCTTAAAAGAAATAAAATGTATGGAATTGCCTATTTTTTAGTCGAGGCCACAATGTTTTGTGTTAAGCAAGTTTGCGTTAATCGGATTCATCTGTATTAATCAAGTATATTTTTGAAATATAATTTCATAACGCTATAAAAGAGAACAGTGAACAAACTTGCTGCTCTTGAATTACAGCAATATAATGTTTGTAATTACACAATTAGTTAACCACTTTTCCGCTTGCCCTATAAGCTACAACTGACCGGATGTGAGGTTATAGGTTACTCTTTAATTAAACGTAGTAGGGAAGCCTCAATCAACACGTTGTAAATAAATGTTTGTTGGTTAATTGAAAAGTCTTAATTAAACTCTTCATTTAGCTGGAAACGCAAACTTCCGATAAGGGCGGGGCTTTGAAGTGACGCGTGAAGATGTTAACCACACCCATATTAAAACTTACATCATTTATCTCGTTATACTATTGTAATAATCGGATTATGCTTAAGATTGATTTGCATACAAAGATTGATTGCTTCATCTGACTCAGTGATGACGGTTGTTGTTTTTTTTGCTATTGCACGCGCAACTATGGCTCGTGAGTCGTGACTTGAGTGTTTTGATTTTGAAAATACAGTAGTTATTTTTTATGGGTACCATTACATTGTGAATGACGTCATAGCACATTTATTTTTTATAATGTATTTTTTTTACTTTATTTCATTTTTAAAGTCCGTTAAAATGGAATTGAAAGTGGCGTCCACTTTTTATGCTGTAAATCCAGTGTAATGTATGGCGTACTAGGCTGAGGTGACACAGGTGGTCATTTGGTCAGGGTGATTGTGGTGATTGGGTGTACATTATTTCCCCTGAGGAATTCGTAAGGGCGGAAATGGCAGTGAAAGAAAAAGGAGAAAACTTCCATTATTTACAATGAGAAAAGCCTGGGTAAATGGCGATTGATGAGGAGGCAGAAGCAGCAGTTCGCCAACTTCCAAAAGACCAAAGTGATTTTACTTTTTTTTCTCCATAAAAACACACCATTCAATTTTTGATGTTGAGAATTCGCCCAATGACTTTAGCTCGGCCATTGTAAACTGAAATAATTAAATTAACTTTAAATGAAGATTGACGATTGAATTTATGTGCTCTGAGTCGTTATAAAATAACCTTTTTTTTTAAAACAAACTTATTAATTGATTATGAGTTTAGCTGTCTTCCACACAATTAATTTAAACTGCATCCATATCTGCAGTCCTGCTAATTGTTATAGACTCTATTTTTAGTGCATTTGCTCCTTCTTTTTATTTTTTTTTATATAAAGTACTGTAAGTAACAGTAGCCATTTGATCATGATGTTTCTGTCTGTTTATCCAGCAGAGAAAAGTTGAAGCGTGGGTGTGCACTGAATGATTGTGTGTTATGCAAAGGACCTTGGCTCGAAGCCCTTTGCCCACGCTAATCTAAACCTAACATCCATTAGTTCAATATGACAAGATGGGTTTTTTCTTGTTTATTCTTTGTGATGCTCAAGATACAAACTTTTGCCCCATAGATTATTCGAGATGTTGTTGGAGCGAAAATTGATCGTGAAAGTTTTAGCACAGTGTACATGAAATGTTTTTGATTTGGCTTTGAGCCAAGCATTTTGAACACCCTGTATAAATATGTAGCTGAGATGTCTTCATTTCGCTCGGTTGGACATAACTATTGTGAATAGCAATGATAGAAAACATCGCGGATGCAAAAGCAAAGACTTGAGCAAAGCATTCAACCAACAATAACAATGCTTAATCTATAATAATAGTTGTAGTTGACGAAAGATGAAGGTGCTACAGTACACAATCATGGTCAAACTGTCAACACACCTGCGCAGGCGCAAAGTGCCACTCGTTTGCTCCTATTTTTAAGAATAACAATTATTATTTGTGTGTATAACTATTATTATTTTTTATTATAGTGTATTATGCAGATTATTTATGAGTATGACGCTTTCACACATAAATGGGAGGAGTTAGATGGCATAAAACGCAGTGCCAGAAGGCACTTTTATCAAGAAATTTTCAACCTAGGTCAAAACAATTTCATTGGCTTAATTTTTAAATTAAATATTAATAACACATGTGATGTTATGTGCAGTATGTTTAGTCAACTGAACATTATCGTTGATGCTAAAGACATGTTTAATCGATGATCAAAAAAGCGTGCTATTCAATTTGATAAATATGCAAATCGAAGATAATCGATCGATAAAAACAACTCAACTAAGTTATTCTGACTTTTCTATGAAGTAACGGGGGATATTAAACTCTCAAGTACATTTCATCATTTCAGAGAACTGACATAACATTTAAAAAAAAAAAAAAAAATTTACAGTTTCAAAAGAAAAAGTCCTCTTTAATGGGTTTCGTAATTGAATGGCTTAATTAAATTTGCTTTTAAAAATAAACTTACAATTTCAATTACTTTTCTGTAAACAAAAATATAAAACTTTAAAAATAAAAATTGAGATTTTAAAGGAAAGCGGGGTGAACGACTATGTAACAGTTTATTTGGCAGACGATAGATGACGCCTGTAACACAGCTTTCTGCGATTTTTGTACGATCATTTAGTAAATATGGTGTAATATGATCAATTAATAATTAATTAAACTTAATACTGTATAGTGATTTTTGAGAATACGAGATTTTTCAAGACATTTCGAGGTTGTTAATCGTTTTGACAATCAGACTAAGTCAGTGGCACTGACTCAGTGCTGTTTTTTCAAATTTCTTTAGAAAAATGGTTTAAAATTTATAATGTGGAATTTATAAATATTTTTTAGAGTTTGTTTATTTATTTATTTATTGCATTTTTTCTCTAATTCAGGATTTTTGATTCCCAAAGTGAAAGACTTTGCACTTCAGTATTTCAAATTTGGCTCTCTAAACTTAATGAAGTGTTTTAAAAATATCTCACCATGTGACGCAATCGCTGCAAATTTTCTATACAATTTGCAATCCATGGTGAAATCAGCACGTTGTCGGCGTGGAAGGCTTTTGTAGCATATTGTGTCACATTTTCATAAAGTAAGTTTTAATTGTAATCCGAAAATTGAGATTTTAATTAAAATTTTATAGCAGAAATGTCCCAAGATAAGCTAACTCGAATTGCTATTGTTAACTCGGACAAGTGCAAACCAAAGCGTTGCCGGCAAGAGTGCAAGAAATCATGCCCTGTTGTACGATTGGGCAAGTATAATGAATTTTAAAATATCAAAACAAGTTGTTAAATTGTTACTGTCTTATTAATAGGAAAACTTTGCATTGAAGTAACTCCTAACGATAAGTTAGCGGCTATTTCTGAAGAACTTTGTATCGGTTGCGGTATCTGCGTTAAAGTTGGTTTTAATTTCAGTCGAATGTTTGAAGTGTAATGTTTGATCTTATTTATCTTTTAGAAATGTCCTTTTGAAGCTATTTCGATCATCAATCTACCAAGTAATTTAGAGAAGGATACTACTCATCGTTATAGTCAAAATTCCTTTAAATTGCATCGGTAAATTCGTTTTACAATTTAAAAGTTTTTCAAAATGCAATTCTTGTTGTACACATTTAGGTTACCAATTCCGAGACCTGGAGCCATTTTGGGATTAGTAGGAACTAATGGTATTGGAAAGTCTACTGCTTTGAAGATTTTGTCTGGAAAACTAAAACCAAATTTAGGAAAATTTAGTGTAAGAGTATATTTCTTGTTTAAAAGATTGAAATAATTTAAATGTTACAAAGTGATTAGTTAATTTATCGTTTTTTGTTTTTAGAACCCTCCTGATTGGACAGACATTTTAGCTAATTTTAGAGGTTCAGAGTTGCAAAACTTTTTTACTAAAATATTGGAAGATGATCTGAAAGCTTTGATTAAACCACAATACGTCGATCAAATACCGAAAGCTGTTAAAGTATGATAATATACTCTTAAAATGATTCAATTGGATTTTTATGTAATTTAAATATGCTAATAGGGAACCGTAAAAGATTTGCTGAACAAAAAAGATGAGTTGAAAAATCAGTACGAGATTTGCGAAATGTTAGGTAAGGATTTTAAACATTGTTTAAATGTCTAAAAATGTTTTTTTAACACTTAACCGGTGACAAATGTCAGATCTTCATTGTGTGATGGACAGAAAAATTGAAGATCTTTCTGGTGGTGAATTGCAGCGTTTTGCTATAGCTATAATGTGTATACAGCGAGCAGACATGTACAGTATAATATTACTGATATTGATTTACTAAACTAATAATATTTGTTCAAATAGCTTAATGTTCGATGAGCCATCTAGTTATTTAGATGTTAAACAGCGATTGAAAGCTGCTCATGCTATTCGTTCATTGATTCACCAAGACAAGTAAGTTTATAAATTGCTATAAATGTTATATTATACGCTGAATGTAATGGCTGATGTGAAATTTCAGATATTTAGTAGTAGTTGAGCACGATTTGTCACTTTTGGATTACTTGTCCGATTATATTTGTTGTTTGTATGGAATTCCTGGAGCTTATGGAGTAGTGACTGCGCCATTTACTGTAAGGGAAGGAATTAACATTTTTCTGGATGGTTTTGTTCCCACTGAAAACTTGAGATTTCGAGAGAGCTCTCTGGTTTTTAAAGTATCGGAAACGGCGAATGAGGAAGAAGTAAAACGAATGTGTCATTACGAATATCCGAAAATGGTCAAGCATTTAGGTTTGGTTTGATTCTACAGACTAAATTTACAAATTTTTAATAACTATTATATGTTTTTAATTAGGTGACTTCAAGTTGACTGTCGAATCTGGAACATTTACGGATTCTGAGATTATTGTGATGCTTGGAGAAAATGGAACAGGAAAGACCACGTTCATTCGTATGTTGGCAGGCAGACTACCGCCAGATGAAGGAGGTTGATTAATTTTACACTTACAGTGGCTAATCGATAATTATACTAATCAATCTTAATTTTTTTAGGAGAAGTTCCTCAACTTAATATCAGTTACAAGCCTCAGAAAATCAGCCCACAGACAAGTGGAACTGTTCGCCAGTTACTGTTTGATAAAATTAGAGAAGCTTTTATTCATCCGCAGTTTAATACCGATGTATTAAAACCCATGATAATTGAAAACATTATTGACCAAGAGGTTCAAAATTTGTCTGGAGGTGAGCTGCAACGGGTGGCTTTGGTTTTGTGCCTTGGCAGACCAGCTGATGTTTATCTAATTGACGAGCCTTCGGCCTACTTGGATTCTGAACAGCGTTTGGTTGCTGCTAAAGTTATTAAGAGGTAATTACGTTTAGCTTTTAAACCAAAAAAAATACTAAATAAATTTGAAACTCTGTTTTAAATGATTCTAGATTTATATTGCACGCTAAGAAGACTGGATTTGTAGTTGAGCACGACTTTATAATGGCAACATACTTAGCTGATCGTGTTATTGTATTTGAAGGTGAACCATCAGTAGATACTATTGCCAACAGGTAAGTGAGTTGTTTAAGCCAAAATACTTCAGAACAGTAATTTAACATTAATTTATTTTAGTCCTCAAACACTGTTGGCTGGAATGAATAAGTTTTTGCAGTTATTGAATATCACTTTTAGAAGGGATCCAAATAATTTCCGACCACGAATTAACAAGTTAAATTCTGTTAAGGTAAATTGGGTTTTGATTTTGATGGTGTTCGTACTAAATATTTTATGAAATTATAATAGGACGTTGAACAGAAAAAAGCTGGGAACTTTTTCTTTTTGGAAGAATAATTTTTTAACAACAATACAGAAACATTCATTTTGTGTACATTTTTTTTTATACAGCTTGAGGGGAAGTTGTACTTGTGCGCTGTTTCATTTATAACGCAAAAGCGTTTACCTTGCGTGGTTAAATAATTTTGGTAAATTCAGATTCATTATCAGCATTATACTATTAATTTGATAAAGTTTTCAATAATTTATGCTCATGACTTAAAATTATGCAGCGTTTCAAATTGATCGTAATAACTTGACGGTTTACGAATTGCGTGTAGTGGTTGTATTGGCTGTCATGGGTAAATTAAAGTGATTGGTCTGAAAAACTAGGAATTTATTTCAATAGTTGTAAGAAAAACCGTATAAAGATGACTAGGGTATGAACCTACAGTATTGTAGAAATACTTTAAAACCATTATTACATTCGCTGTAATTATTAGAATATTTGATGATAATAGAAGTAGTATGGTAAATATTTTCTGATACATAAAATGTACAAAATATTAAATTACGTAAATAAATTAGTAAGAAAAAGTTTTACAAAGTAAACTATAAAAATAATAGTCGATTTAATTCTTTATATTATACTGTAAATAGAAAAAAAACTAAACTTATGGTTAAATACTATCATTTCGATCTCATGTGTTGTTCAAGAGGAAGATTATAATGACAATATTATTGTGAAACTTTCCCCTTATTAATTTTTCGTGTAAAATTTTACATCAAGTTTTCATCATTAAAGAAGTACAGTAGACCGACAATTTTATTAATCAGCCATACAGTGTTGTCAAATTACTGTATATTTTTGCAAAACCGATATTTTTAGTATTGTGAGTATTTTATCTTTAGCTTGGTTTTAAAATTAAGTATAATAATCAGAGCTATTAATATTTTTGTCAAATGTTTAATAAAAAATTAGATAATAACTGTTAAAACGGTAATATTATTACTGTACGGTAATTTTGGCATTGACATCTGACAATACTGTTAATACTTGATGTTGTTTATTCGTTACATTCAGATTGAATCTTGTTCCTTTGGTAGCAAGTCGAATTTGTCTAGGAATTCTCACACTTTAGACGTTTTAAGCATAAAAAAATAAATCTGTCTACATTGTTACGCCATTTTGTGTAGTGAAATTTGAGAGTGAATTACAGTAATATTCGATACAGGTTTACAGATTTCAAGGTAAATATAACTCAAAGTATAGTTTGAAATAGCAAGAGCTTTTATCGATTAGAAAAGATTTTCTGTAAAGGATATTGTAACTTGAATGAGTCTGATAATATAGCTGTTGTCTATGAATGTGACATCTTTGTTGCATTACTGTAATGTTATGCGTATTCTATATTTCGAAATGTAATGAGATGTATGAATTATTAGATGCCGAATATGAAATTGCAAAGCTCCGATGGGGAGATTTTCGAAGTTGACGTTGAAATTGCGAAAGCGTCAGTGACAATTAAAACCATGTTAGAAGGTTAAGTCTGTTTCAAAATAGCTATTCGAATACGGTCGTTAACTGGTGGAATTAAAATTTACAGATTTGGGAATGGACGATGATGAGGAAGAAGTTGTACCACTTCCTAATGTAAATGCAGCAATACTTAAAAAAGTGATTCAATGGGCTACTTACCATAAGGTACGCATAATTGTTTCACAGTGAGGAAATATGAATGTATTGCGAAATAATTTATTATGAATTAGGATGATCCACCACCACCCGAAGATGACGAAAACAAAGAAAAGCGAACAGACGATATTTCAACTTGGGATGCTGATTTTCTTAAGGTCGATCAAGGAACTCTTTTCGAACTAATTTTGGTATAAAGTCGATTATGGTTGGCAATTTTATTGGTCGATTTAAAGCATAAACATTTGTTGTTAGGCTGCTAATTATTTAGACATCAAAGGTTTGCTTGACGTCACTTGTAAGACGGTTGCAAACATGATTAAAGGAAAAACCCCAGAAGAAATTCGTAAAACATTTAATATCAAAAATGATTTTACGCCATCTGAAGAGGAACAAGTAAGTTGAACTTTGTATTTTGTTTAGAAACTTTACCAATCGTATTTCTACAAATTTTATTAGGTAAGGAAGGAGAACGAGTGGTGTGAAGAGAAATAAGGAACTATGGTATTCATTTTGTTTAAAGATTTTCCAGAATTTCATTTTGTTTTTCGTTACTTTCACGTTTCGTTTACTGTGTGGATGCGTGCTATACTTTATGTACGTTACTACACTTGTTATTTTGCGTTTTAAGGAAGAAAGATTACTTTTTAATTCAATCGTTTAATACTTGTTTTGCACAATTGCGTTTAACTTATGAGAACAGAAAATGTAACAAGACGTTTTGCATGGAGTTCAGACGTACTGTAGAAGCTAAACTATTTAAATATTAGTCTTTCCTACAATGTAACGAGCTTCACACAAATCTTGACAGAATTAAATTAAAAACAGTTAGCTATTACTAGCATTTTAAAAGAGTTTATTTTGAAGTGCAATTCCACATACATAATTGAGGCGTTTCAATCATTAGGATTGCATGCTCGGTGTGGCCACAGCCGCTTTCAAACTGTTAGTTGTTGCATAACCAGTTCCTCCCTAAAAAATAAATTTATTAATACCGGTATCTATTTTAAATTATATATGTTTTACCATTTCCATTGGAATGATGTCTTGCTCTGTTAATTTTTCTCCAGAAATTGGATGCAACCAGTCTTTCTTTATAATCTTTTCTACACATTCCATAGTGACTACGTGACCCCTGCAAAGAATTGTATGTTAACAAAGTCTATAATAGTTTATACTGAAATAAGAATGTAAAACAAAATACTAACGTTGACCGAAGAACAGCGCAGGGTACAGTGTTTCCAAGAATATCATGAGTGACAGCACACATATAGCGATTCTAATTGCGTATTTAACAAATGCATTAACTTTTATAGTTGACATATTTACACAAGGTTAATTAATACCTTTTTAGCAATCAGTGAGGCTTTGTCATCTGGATCAACAACTGCTGTGAAATTTACTGGAATTAAGTCTTTCATTGTTATTGGTTGATTAGAAATTGGACAATACACGGTCTTATCCTTAAAAATGAAAACGATAAATGTTATAGTAGTACAAGCATTACATTGTTTCATAATATAAACAAACCGGTTTCTTTAGTTCTGTTTTTTTCGCTTGAGGGGTAAGACTAGGAATCCAGAAACTTGGTAGTTGTTTACTTTTTGATCCTTCCATGTTTGAAATTGAAGTGCTAGGTTCATCGGCTGTGTACATGAAATCATATTGAAATTACTGATGTTTGATTACAATATATGTTTAGCAATTACTTTTGAAAGCGTTATGTGGCTTGGTAACTATTGATTGCTCATTTTTTGTGAACTTTTCGACTTGAGCTCTTTTTTCGGCTAGTCCAATTTCTTCCAATTCAGTCTATAATTTCAACATATAGTAGAGTTTTAACAAGTATTAATTATATTAACAACAATATTACTGTTGGTACTGTATTACATTATTTTAAGTTTAAAGTAAACATTTTACCTGTTCCTTTCGTTTGCTTTTCTCGTATTCTTTAAGTTTACGAGTGTATTCCCTCTTTTGGTGTAAAATATATTCTAGAATAGCTTCTTTATCATACAAAATACCTTGGCGGCTAGAGAAAGTAATTATGGTTATAATAGAATTTAAATACTAGAAAATGGTTCATCATTACGTTATGACAGGGTTCCTACATGGCTGTAAAGATAAACAACAACAATCGAAATCCTTAACTGAGTCTTTGCCTAACCTAGTATGCAAAGTTCCATATCCACTCGATTTTGTATCCTTTTTCTTCTCGTGGTAAGTGTATACCGCACCAGCAGTACAGTTTTTAGCGTGACGAGTCATTTTATAATTTTAAAAGCCACCAAATGATATTATTTACCGTGAATAAATCTACCTTATTACACATACAGTAGAATTCTTTTATACTGCTTGCTTGTTATGGTAGAATTGAATTTCTATAAACTACGCATGCTCACAAGTTGGACATTTATGAGCATGCGTAGTTCTTACCTTGCTGATCATGCGTGATCTTACCTTACTGATCATCATGACTTGCTTGGTAATTTCATGACTACCGTATTAAAAATTACCGACTTTTTCACATAGAGCTTTTTCGACTAGAGCACTTTAAATAATATATAGAATTTAAACTTGTTAGAAAATTTACAAAGAAGTGAACTGCAGTTTTTTTTTTAAGAAGATTACCGTTTAATTTTAAAGTAAACACTATATTCAATTGGACATTGCAGTACAGCACCTTCGTAGTGCAGTGAAGCTTTTCTAAATGTTATAAATACAGTAAAATTAATCGAAAAAGTTACAGAATTTTGCCACATTACAAGTAACATGTTTCAAAAATAAGTTTAAAAGAAAACACAATCGAAGTAACTAAAACTGGAAAATTTTATGAAGAAAACGTTTATTTTTACTACACAAGTTTTAAAAGTGCAGTACAATAGTCAAAATGAAATCTCTTTCTATCAATGTTATAACTTAATTTATTAACTTAGAATTTTTGAAATCAATATTATTTTAGATTTGGTAACTTTTGAGTAACGTAAATTTTGTGAACGGAAGTTGAATGAAAGACCTTCAAAATTGAACTCGTTGAAAAACAGACGTTAATCAGATGTCTGTGATAAGTTACAGATTGTTTCGCATTTAAGTTGACAATACCGTTAAACTGCTTATGTAAGTTGTTTACATTACCTTCAAATAAATTTTTTTGTACAATACTGTACTATAGTTTGTCTTGATTTATGTCGTATATCTTATAATAGTATATTGTTTAGCAGTCTTTTATAATTTTAATGGTTTCATTATCTTAAAAGCATTAATCACTTAAGAGTAACTAATGACACTTTAGGGTAACTTCACCCTGACACTATTTAATTCTATTGACTCTTTGAATTTTAAAATAAGAAACATTTTTTAAGTTAAACTTGACTTAAATTTGTACGTAAAATGTGAATCTTGGAACACTTTGCTACAGTTATTTATAACTGCATTTTTCTTACATGTATTTATTAGTCAACTAAGTTTTATCCGTTACAATATTTTTTCATATATTTATAAAGTGCAAATGATGGCCACTGCTTTAGTATTAAATTAAAGTTTGAATCGAAATTGAAGTTCCTGTAAATCTTTTTAAGTCAACAGAATGAAAAAAAACGGATGTTAATACTAAGCTACAAATTCTTAAAATTACTGTCTAAAATCTAAATATACAAGATTATATTTTAGAATTTGCTAATTTTGGGTTTGCAATGCTTTTGTAACTTAAGACGTTTTCATCATTTTTTCGACCAAAATCAACATGGTCAACAATTCTGAAAAAAATTAAGTTTCCAAATCGCAAATATCAAATGATTTTAATATAATAATCAAATTTTGATATTACTGATAATTTTAATCGCAATGCAAAATCACGAATAATTGTAGTAAATGTTTATGGCCATTGCTTAAATAAATTCGCAATCAAATCTGCAACCTTCAATTTTTCATCTAAAGTGTTTGTAAATTCCATAAATTGTTTGAATCATTAATCTTCAGTTGTTATTTTCATCTTATCATGACTGGAACTAATGTATTGTATGAGAATTAATGATCCATATTTTTTTGTTGTTTAGGTTTTTGATTTTCCTGAGTGGCGTAATGTGAGTGTCAGCTGGCATGTGCATATGTATCCATTTGCAGCTTTGAAGATAAACATACACAACAAGCAGCACATTTATAGCTTTAGCAATGAGAATTGTGGAGAGAGGGAAAAGATGCTGAAAAAGGAGGGAGAAGATGGAAAATGGGCCTATAGTGAAGGGGTGGAAGTAGGTGGGATGTTGTGATGTATTAGCGAGGAGGCTGTGTGAGTGTATGAAGAGATGTAGGTTAGTCCAAAAGCATCTTCATCCGACATTGAACACTCAGCCAAAATAGTCGTGTTTTTTGCAGCTGTAAGTGAGAATGCAGAGGCCAGCCTTCGTCAGGGTCCCCAAGAACAGACCTATACAACAAGATGACTATCCATATTATGTAAGTTCAAACTCATTCAATTAAGTTTTTTTTTTCTTCATCTTTTAAAGCCGATTGATTGCGGCGTTTGAAACTTTTTGTTGCATTTTAGGTCAGTTCATCCCGATATGGCTCAGACAGTTAGACTTTTGCGTAAACAAGTTTTTAGAAAACGAAACTTATATCATGTTTTCCAGTAATTATCAAATTACACAAACATTGGCAGATAACAGTTCACTTTAATTTCTAAATTTACATGGTTAAACTAACAAAGTGGAAGAGATTTTTTAATTGCTTTATTTTTATACTTTTATGAGAGACATTACAGCTTGACATTATCTTCATTGTTATTTTGGCCTGGGAAAGTTTTCAAGTGTAGCTCCTCCTGACGACTATTTTCAACTTTTTCGATGAAACACCTAGTTTTATCCTTAAAAATATATATTAATAGATTTGTTGCCAAACAGAGATCGTCTTACATCGAGTGAGGAAAATAATGTACATCTCAAATAATTAACAATAATAGGTGTGGCTTTAGTAGCTTGAATTGTTTATGTTTATCATTCATTTTAAGTTTTTTTTATTTTTGGGCTTATGTCAGCAAAACTGTCGCATTACTGACATAACTTCTTAGTGGCAGTTGATTTATAGCATTATTACAACTAAATGCTTGCTTCAGACATAGATTTGCTAGTGCAAACTGTTGTAAACTTATAGTCTGACAAATTAGTAAGTTATTTTAAAAATATGCAATGAGTAACAATAGATGGATTTCGATACTGGTGGAAATGACATGGAATTTAACTTAGTTGGACGTAAAGTGCTCATAAAAGTAGATTTTGCGGTCATCGAACTGACATGAAATTTTATTTATAAACTTAAAAATCTAAATTTTTCTCGGCGAAAAACAAGAGTTTGTTTACCAAGTATTTGGGAGTTTGTTTTGCAATTTGCACCAGCTCTTATCCACCCTCACTATAAACATATTATGCAGGTCAGTTGTAAATCTGTGCAAATCCAGACCTTGTATTCTCCTTGGGATATTCTAAACTTAGTCCCTCGTTCCATTGCGTGCCACTTGTACACAATACCCAATTTCTTTTTTTTTTTTATTAAATACGGTAGTAATTATAGGAAAATGTTATAAACACGTGTCTGGCTTCCTATTGGCTGAGACTGTTACTTAAATATATCTCAGCAGTCATGGCAAAAATCTGCGTCACTAACTGCAGTTACGCGTCTTAAACTCATTCAACGAAAGTTTTAAAACTGAAGTGGCGGCGTACAGTGATGTTAGTGTTTGTTGATTCATATGGACATGTAAATTAGGATGAGTGTCACACCGTTTCGACTGACCCTTTACCGAGAGGGACCTTTTACCTCTTGGGGATTTCGACTTCAAGGGGGTGCAGACCTCGGCCAACCATTATCAATTCAAAGGGTAAATTAATTTCAATTTCAAATAGAAACATTTTAGACAAAATTAGAAATTGTAAACGTAGATTTGAATAAGTCACTAAAATATTTTAATGATTGAGAAATCCGATTAATCAATTTAAAATATCTCAAAGTAAACGGAATTTGCCATTGAAATAAAACTTTGGAATCACAGATGTCTGATAGCTTTAAAATAATAAAACGGTTTATTTAACAAATTATTTTTTTTACATTTGTATATTTTCATGGAAGAAAGCCAATAATAATAACAAAACTAGCACTTTTGATCGTTTAGCGAATATTTGCCATTAACTATTGTAGTGTATAAAGATTAATGATTTCGCTTTCATGTTAGATATTTCCGGTAGAGATTGACATTGAAACTTTTTATTGTAATTTTTGTCACTAGTATCTTAACCTTCAGTTTAATTAGAAAAAAATAACGGGCATGAAGGATTGACATTCCAGTCAGAGTTCTAGGCGTTGTTCCAACTAAGTCAGGGTAGCGTCAGATTACTACTGTAGTTAGTGATTGAATTGACAGTAGCATCAATGGCAAAAAGCAACAAATGCCATTGCTTCCTCCTCAAAGACTGCTTTTGCTACTGTGCAACTGATGCCAACGCTGACTTCCTGTTTAGGTGCCTGTGTCTAGATGTAATTTGATTCAGTTACATATATAGACATGGAGGTCACTAGAAAAATATCTTTCGCATGAAAAAAACGTACGGTTTTATTATTATTGAATTTACCAGAAAGAAAAGCTGACTAAAATTTTTTTGGGTAACTTTTTTTTAATTAAACCATGTTTGTTATTTTTAAATATGCAAAAAAAATGATGACAAATCAATAACTATTAGAATGATTAATTGATGTTAGAAGCGTTCGCCTGATGCGCAAAACGCCATCGGGGACCTGCCAAAAAATATAAAAATAGAAGAAAATAAAAGTAAATGAGGCTTCTGCAATATTTTCTTGCGCCGCCTTTGTAATTGAGCGATCAACATGTGAATTCAATATTTATCTTTGACGTCAAAGCATATGCATTTATTAAAAACTTTCTAAACTTAGTTTTCAGGTCAGCGCCACTTACAAGTTCAATTGTACCTTATGCCTCTAAATATTTATTTTATTTTTAAAATTTTAGGTGAGTGTTGGTTCCCCGTCAGAAGGTGTATTACACCATGGAGACCTCATTACACGAATTGATAATCATGACGCTACTCAATTGACTCATCAGGCAGCCAGAACCGCCATTAAAAATGCTGGAAATACGCTTAACATGACCGTGATAAGGTACAGTACTTAAAAACAATGCAATTATATTGATAACATCTGAGTAGTTACTATATAACTTGTACTATCAAAGTTAATTGTAGTTTGGAAACGGTTATAACTTATTCATTTTGTTGTCCATATATTTATAGAACGGGTCATACGTTGCCAACAAGTCCAGTTCCACGTCCACCAACGTTCGTCAATCTGCCCAAATCGGAATCTAATCATTACAGTTCACCATTGTCTCACAGCAACACAACAGTTTATAACGTTGAAGAAGAACTAGAAAAACGTATCGAGAAACATCAGATAAACACGCAGGTAAATAGCTAGACATGCATTGGTAAAGAAGTTTTGGCATGGTGCATTTTTACATGTTGTTTTGTGTAAACCAAGTTTACATTAAACGAATTTTACTGTATCATTGATTTAAAATTAAATTACAGCCTCATCGTACGTTCCCTCTGATTACTCCGTCGATTAAAGTGAAACGCGACCTTCCCACTGGATCTTACTTGCGCCATGTAAGCGATCCATTTGCGAAGAATAGAGAGGCTAGCCTTAAATCTAAGGTCTCAATTAATTTATTTATTTATGTTTTTATTTGAAATTGTATTTGATTTTACTGTGCAGGTACAAGAAAGTGTATTAAACGCAGGTGTGGCTTATTCTAGTCCTCGCAGCATTACTCCAGAGGTTGTGGCAACAATTGGCCCCAACACTCATGTTGTTAATCGACAATATAATTCACCAATAAATATGTATTCTCAGCAGAGCATGTTGGAATCCATTGCAGGACAGACTGGAGTCACTCCGTAAGTGTTTGCCATCTTACAAAGTTCAACGTACAAGAGCAAAAAACCATGGGGGTTAATTTTAATTTAATTAATTGCATGCTACATGTTTCATTTGTTTGTCCTCTTTTTTATTGGTGTGGCATGCTGTCTTTTTTATATTAATTTCCGTTGCATTACGTAGAAGTTAGTAAACGAAACGTTTTTGTTACGTCAGGACTCTGAATGAGGTAATTAAAGCCGCCATAATGGACCTACAAAATATGCAAGATGGGAGGTTAATTCCGGTCAGTATCATTAACATACAGTCCATATTTTCTCTGCTTATGCTTATATTTTTACCCAATCTCATCGTCACCTTTTCACTCCAGAGGACTTTATATTTTGTCCACTTCCGTTCTGCATGCACATTTTCAGATTTCCATTTTAAAGTTTTGACACATTCCAATATTATTTCAATGCGATCTTGTTTTTCACACTGTATTTGCTTCATAAAATTTATTTTATTTAAGGTAAATGAATCTAAGTTTGATGTATAAATTTATTGAAATCTTCTACTTCTTGCATAATACTTTCCTTTACAAAAGACCAATTGGCCTATTGGTTACTTGTTTGAGCAATTTCGATTTGGACCACCTTCAAACATATCTTTATTGGTTTTTAATAACTTATTATATTTAATAACTATTGGTTTTGTTAAGTATTGTTTGCTTGGCATTTACTGTTGATTGCATGTTTACTGTTTAGATAATATATGAATGCCCCAGTTTTTGTTCTTGTATCGTTAATATTATTATATTGGCTAGTGCTAATAATAGTCAGGTTTAACACGCGTTATCACTCGAATTTACAAAATACAGCACACTCAATTAAATTCTTTTTTTTTTTTAATTCATTTGTACAATTGCATTTTGTATAAATCAATTGTACAGTACTTGTTGCATCTTAACAATAAATTAATTGTGAAATTTTGTGATAATGCTGGTTGTTTTGTTGTAATACTGTATATTAGATTAGCTAATTATTTGAATGTTATCAATGCATATTACTGTTGAGATCACAACTGACCTGACTTTAGTCTTTTTATTGATCTTTCATTCATGAAAAACGTGAAGCGGCCCTAAAAAAGGAGAAATTCGTTTTTTCGACATCACTCAATCTCCCACCTATCAAGCAGTCTTTGAAACCGAATGGAAAACACTTCGTAAGAGAGATATGGCCGAGCATCGACCCATTGCTCCTCAGGTGAAGTCACTGCCTAGAAGTAACGCCGATGTTGGCACCAAAGTCCACACCATTGTCACTTCCTCGGATTACGTTAACCCATTAGGAGTTCCCAAGGATAAAATTTTACAAAGTAAAAGCTTCGAGATGTTGAAAAGTAGTTTGACTGGACAATCAGATTTCTGAACGAAACCGGTATCGAAATTGACAAAAACAACAGCAACAAAAAAAACCGTATCTTACATATATGATGTCATTAATTGTCTACATAAATAAGAAAGATAATTCGATGACTAATTGGTATATGCATGATCGATGACGCAAATGTGTATAGTTTGTAGTAAATCTTTTTGTGCCAAGCAAATATTTTTTGATGTCGCTAACATCACAAACATCCTGAATAATTACAGTACTGTTGTAGGCCTTAATGAAATTGTTGTAGTGGCTCATCTTAGACTGCTTAATAGATGAATTAGGAGACAAACAGTTCACTAATTTCAATCTATTTAAAATGCGATATTCATTATTTATTACTATTTTGGTGTGAATATGCGATATTAATGATTGCTTTCACCTTCCCATTGAAATTCTAGTCTTGCATTGCAAATGCTAATCTTGTGTTGATGATTTTATATTTATACACGATTTTACCTGCACACATTTAATAGCTTTAACTATCCGGGTTCTTCCATGGGACACGTATTTCAAATTTGTTGTGAAACTTAAAATTATTATTTGCTGAAATTTCACTGTGATATGTTACAAATAAAATGTTTGTCAAAGAATAACTTGGAAAGATTTTGCGATTTCATAAGGAATAAGGATTTTTTAAATTCAATATCACAAATTTTATATTTTTAAATCAAGTACAGTATATAAATAAAAAACCGGTCATAATACAATTACACAAACTGTATTAAGTTTTTATTAACAATTATGATACAAATAAAACTATTGATTGGGAATATATTAAGTTTTTATAGTGTTGGAAGTACACTTTGATCAGTGGTGATAATACAAAGTTATCAGCAAAGCAGAGCGATAACAACAAATTATCTTAACTAATAGATATTTTTTATTCAAAAACAAAATTACGGAATATATGTCAAACAAATCATCTTTTTCAGCTAAAATAAACTTAATATGCTGATATTTTAACTCTTTTTATTATTACGAATTTATGAAAATTTTCACAATTAACGCATAGATCGGTTTTAGTTTGGAACATAGTGATCAGGAGTGACATCGTGATTAGAAAAGCAAAGTTTTTGTTTAGCCGATTTAATAATGGTTGACGACGAGTGACGCGGAAGGTAGTTTTTTTATGCATGTTGATAACATAATATCATAAACAAAATGTATTATGTCATGCTAGTAATTTAATGAAGTGTTTCATATGAAGTGGTTAATGAAGGATTTGTTCGCATTTATTTGCGAAAGCGATGCTGGTCATAAAAACAAGAATGAAAACTTTGCTAATAGCATATGTATGTATTCTCGCCTCAGTCCAGGGTAAGTTCAACACAAATAAAAAGAACATTTTTAGATCTGTGTTTTGTTATACTGTATGTGTGCTTATGTATTGCATTGTAATTTGATTACTAGTTTAATTAATGTAGTTAGTTGTTTTCATATATTGCGTGCATTACAAGCTTTTTGTTATTTAATGGTTAAACCTGAAATTTCCATTGTTTGTAGCGCTTGCAGGAACTTCTCAACTTTTATTTGCAAATCGTAAAGATATTCGTTTGGCTGATGTGTCAAAATTTCGACTTAACTCAAGCGTTATTATCAATCATTTGGAAGATGCGACGGTGGTGGATTTTGATTACAATGATCAGTTGGTGTTTTGGGCAGATATTAGTTTGGAGATGATAAAGAGCAGCAAAATTGGAAATTCCAGCGGTGAAGAGAATATCATTACAACAGGATTAATAACACCAGAGGGTTTAGCATGTGACTGGTTAACTAAAAAGCTGTATTGGACAGACTCGGAAACAAATCGGATAGAAGTTAGTAATTTCGATGGAACCCATAGAAAAATTTTATTTTGGCAAAACTTGGATCAACCTCGCTCGATAGCTTTATCGCCTATGGATGGGTAATCATTGAAATAAATATTATGTAATCAAAACTTAACGTTTTTTGTATTATAGGCTAATGTTTTGGACTGATTGGGGCGAAGTTCCTAGAATTGAAAGAGCAGCAATGGACGGGAATAATCTATCAAGATTAGTCATTGTTGATATTAATGTTTCATGGCCAAACGGTGTTACGGTTGATTATGTAAACAAACGGTAAAATTATATGTTTAATTTATATGTAATTAATTAAGTTTAACTTGAGCTATTTTGGTAGAATTTATTGGGCCGACGGAAAAATGAACCAAATTAGCAGTGTTGATTTTAATGGTAAAAATCGTATATTGGTAGCTGATAATTTGGAACATCCATTTTCTTTAACGGTATCAAATAACGTTACGTACTGGACGGACTGGAATTCACGGTATTTTAACATTATTTTACAATGTGAATAATTTAATTAGTTAAATTTTATATTGTAGATCTATCTTTATGTATAATGTGACTGGTAACTGGCGTCGGCAGCTGCAAATAATCAATCCTGTTCAGTTATCGCCTATGGGAATTCATATTTTTTCACCGGACAGACAACTACAAAGTATTATCACAAGTAAAATTAAAAGTATTACTGATTAACAGTTACATTTAAACAGAATCAACGCCTTGTCATGTAAACAACGGTGGATGTTCACATCTATGTTTGTTATCACCTAACCCACCGTATTTTACGTGCGCCTGTCCAACTGGAGTTCCTTTAAAGACAAATACTACTTGTTATGATGGTAACTTTGATAAGTTATACCGTATTATGTCGTACATTATAAGACAATAAATACAATTTAGATGTGCAAGATATGCTGTTATTAGCCAGACGCACCGACATACGTCGGATTTCGTTACAAACACCTGATTACACGGACGTTGTTCTGCCAATTGAAGGCGTTAAACACGCCATTGCTATTGATTATGATCCAGTTGAAAACTACATATATTGGAGTGACGATGAAGTGAAATCTATTAAACGTGCTTTTCCTAATGGATCAAGTATATTTCATAATGGTTCTGTGAAACCATAGTTTATAAACCTAATGATTATATTGTTTCAGATCAAGAAGATTTAGTACTAACAGAAGTGATTCATCCAGATGGTGTAGCCGTAGATTGGATAGCTAGAAATTTGTATTGGACGGACACAGGAACTGATCGAATTGAAGTGATGAGGCTTAATGGAACATCACGCAAGATTTTGATCAATCAGGGTTTATCTGAACCACGTGCTATTGTTCTTGATCCTGTTAGAGGGTAAATTTAGCTATGCATTTACATTTAATTAAATTTTAATCAAAATATTGATTGAAATTAAGATACATGTTCTGGTCTGATTGGGGAGACTCGCCAAAGATTGAGAAAGCAGCAATGGATGGCTCAGAAAGAGTTGTGATTGTTAATGATCGTTTAGGTTGGCCAAACGGATTGGCAATCGATTATGATTGTTTAAAAATTTACTGGGCTGACGCAAAGATGGACAGGATTGAAATATGTGATTATGATGGAGGTCATAGACAGCAGTTAGTGACTGAACAAATTCCACACATATTTGGATTTAGTCTCTTGGGTAATTATAGCTGTATTAACAAATTATTTAAATATAACGTAATTAACGTATAATAATGTTTAAATTAGACGATTATGTTTATTGGGCTGATTGGCAAGGAAGATCGATTGAACGAGTTCATAAGGTCACTGGAACCGAGAGAGAAACAATTATTGACCAGCTTTCAGATTTGATGGGTTTGAAAGCAGTTCGAGTTAACCGAAATTGGGGTAACTAACATTTACATTATATTTTGTGGAATGGTATATTGAATTCTATATTAAAATCGATTAATAGGAACAAATCTTTGTGCCAAAAATAATGGGGGTTGCAGTCACTTGTGCCTTAATCGTCCAAATAGCAGCTATATTTGCAGTTGCCCGATTAATATGGAAGTCGCAGTTGATAATAAAACTTGTGTTGTTCCGGATGCGTTTCTTCTCTTCTCTCATCGTTCAGACATACGTAGAATTTCATTAGAAACTAAACACAACAACATCGCCATTCCTCTCCAGGGAATCAAAACCGCAACAGCCCTTGATTTTGATCTTTTTGATAATCATATTTACTGGATCGACACTGGTTCAAAGGTATATGCAAAGTTCATCGCTTTATTTAAAGCATTTTTCTTATAACATTCATTTTTTTAGTCGATTAGTCGTGCGTTTACAAATGGTTCACACTTGGAGTCGGTGGTTAATTTGGGTTTGGATGCTCCAGAAGGAATGGCTGTGGATTGGGTAGCTAGAAACATTTATTGGACAGACATGGGAACGAAGCGAATTGAATTATCTCGCTTGGATGGTTCATCAAGGAAGATTGTCGTATGGGAAAATGTTAGCGCTCCTCACACAATAACGTTGGATCCAAGCGTTGGGTATATCTTAATCATTTATAATTAATGAGCTGTTTTTAATATAACTGTTGGTTGACTGCAAATAGTTACATGTATTGGAGCGATTGGGGCGGTATTAGTCGGATAGAGTGTGCTGCTATGGATGGGTCTAGACGTAAAATATTTATGTCTGACGTAGGACGAGTAGCTGGACTTACTATCGATTACGACGAGAAAAGATTATATTGGGTTAATATTGACTCTAAAGTGATTGAGTTTGCAGATTTACAGGGTAAACATTTTCTTGATAATTAATAATGAACTCCGAATGAGTAAAGTTTTTCTTTTTGTATTCAGGAAAAGGCAGAACTACAATTTTGTCGAAGTCGTTATCTAGTCCTTATGGATTAACACAATATCAAAATTTTATTTATTGGACGGACTTGGAAGATAAAAGCATTGAAAGAGCTGATAAATATAATGGAAGTAACCGAGTCAAAATTGAGAGTTCAGACGATCGAGTTATGGATATCTTGATATTTCATCCTTCAAGACAATCTGGTGACTTTTTATTTCAACATTAGTTGCATATTATTGAGTGTTAATAATTTTCCTGACATTTTAGGATGGAATGCATGCTCACACCAAAATGGCGGTTGTTCACATATTTGTTTAGCTCTTCCTCTAAATGCCGATCAACGCGTAAATTCAAATCGACAAGTAACCAACTACACCTGTGCTTGTCCTACACATTATACCGTTGAACCTATAAATAGGACATCATGCTTACGTACAACTATTAATTTACGTTTAGCAATCGTTATTGTTTATCTAATAATTTTATTGTTTTTCAGCTCCCACATCGTTTATTCTTTTAAGTTTAAAAAATCAAGTTCTTCGTGTAGTTTTCAATTCTTCTGATGCACCTGATGTCATATTACCTATAAACGGTCTGAAGCATGTAAGAAGCATTGATTATGACTTTATTGACCGCCAAATTTACTGGATTGACGATCGTTCAGGCAGCATTAAAAGAGTTTATGAAAATGGATCACAAGTAAGGATTAAATATTTTGTTTGTGTGCAGTTTGTTAAATAATATTTTTGATGCTTTTTTAAAATAGTTGCCAGCTTTAGTCGTGAATCCGAATTCTAATTTTTTTAAACCATTTGATTTGGCCATCGATCCATATTCTCGTCAAGTGTTTTGGTCATGTGAAAAAACTAATATCATTAATGTTACCCGAATGAGTGCAGTGTCTGTAGGTGCTGTAGTCGGTGGAAGCCCAGAAACTGAAGAAAGACCCAGATGGATTGCTCTTCATCCTCGTAAAGGGTATTAAATTTTAAATTTACTTTTTATTAAGTACTTATGAACTTGTTATTATCAAGATTGCTTTTCTGGGTAAATATGCTAATGGAGCCTCAAATCGAACGATCTGCTATGGATGGAACTAAACGACTTACTTTATTTACGGATGACCTTAAACTTCCAAATTCTCTGACAGTGGATGAAACAACGGATGTTATTTATTGGTCTGACATGGCTCTTAATCGTATAGTTAGTGCTCACATAGATGGAGGAAACCGAAGGAATTTATTTATATCGGAGAACTTACAGCCGATATCTATAACTATATATCATAATCATTTGTACTGGATTGATAAAGATGGCACAATGATGGCAGTGCCAAAAGGAGGCGGAGGAGAACCTAAGCGTGTATTAGGACGTAATCAACAGATGAATGATCTTATGTCTGTTACTCAACCATCAACAGCGGTAAATATAATGCTAAGTTTTCCATAAAATGACATTGAGTTAAAGCCCTAATTATTTTTCAAGGATGTGGAGAGTCATGTTTGCTTCAACAACAAACCAGGTTGCTCTCATTTGTGTTTGAATGATTCAATCACTGGAAAAGCACGATGTTCCTGTCCTCTACATTTGGTTTTGAAAGATGATTTGATTACGTGCGAAAATCCACGTACTTGTGGTATCGATAATTTTGCTTGCAAAAACAACGTTGATTGTATACCTATTGTTTGGCGGTGTGATGGGACGGCCGAATGTAGCGACAAGTCAGACGAAATGGATTGTCCAACTTGCGGCAATGATCAATTTCGCTGTCGAAACGGCGACTGCATAGGTTAGTTAGCAGGATTATTAGAAACGACATCGTTTCTGTATCTTATCGTTTTCGTTAACTTAAATGTATCTTTATTAGATTTCAAACTTTATTGTGATAAAACACAACATTGTTCAGACAACAGTGATGAAGAAAATTGTTGTCAATCAGATGACTTTATGTGCAGTAGTGATCATGTTTGTATTGGTTCAGCCCTTGTTTGCAACCATAAACAAGATTGTGCAGATGGAAGCGATGAAAGGCAGCCAACATGCAGCAATGCGAGTGCCGTAAATACTTATTATATAATTATTTAGATTAGATTAATGATTCTAGTTTTAACAAGGCGTTTTAACGTTTGTTGACGCATGTCTGTCTGTCTATTTATCAGAGTCTATGATTTCTTAACATTAATAATAATTATTATTACTTTCTAGAGCGAAGGAGAATCAAGAAAAACAAGCTATACAATCGGAATTGTAGTAGCAATTATGGTTATTTTAGTCGTTGTAGTAGTGGTGGTGTTGTATCGTCGGAGAGTCCGTTATGCTAGAGATAGTGAAGAATGCACTGATGTTATGTTGCCCTTTGAGGCAATTAATAATACGACAGCTCCACCGATTCAAGTCAGAAGTGCTAACACGTATACGCCCTGGAATAACAATCGGAGCTTAGCTGACGGTGTAAGTTCAGAATTGCCTTCAGGTAGCAGAGGTATATCATGCAATGGCAGCAGTTTTAGTAAATCATATAATCGATCTCATGTAACTGGAGCTTCAAGTTCCAGTTCAGGTGCAACTCAATACCCTCAAGAAACGCTTAATCCTCCTCCCAGCCCTGTTACTGACAAGTCTCAGTACAGCGCTTACTTGTGCAATACGCACACGCCTTTAGCCATGAATCAGTCATATCGGCACTATCGTGCAAGAAATAGACCGCCTCCACCAACGCCTTGTTCGACTGATGTCTGTGACGATAGTGAACCATACGCTTATAGAAACCGTTATCAACAAGACTTGGGATATGAGTTTGATCCATATCCTCCGCCACCAACTCCAAGAAGCCATTATATGTCGGATGATAATTATCCGAGTTGTCCTCCATCGCCTTCCACTGTTAGGAGCTTCTATAATCCTTATCCGCCTCCTCCATCACCTGAAGGACCAACGGATTATTAACTGAAAAAATGTCTTTCATATATCGGGTAGCAAAATTACTTAATTTTTCAAATCACATGTTTAAATCAGGTGTCAATGAATGGTGTTCATATACAAAGTTTTATCTACTCAGGCTTTTGTTCATGACGTTTATATAAGGACTAATTTCGGTTTTCTCTAACATTGTGATGAAAGTCCTTTTATGCTTTAAACATTTTTGAAAGTATGAATTGAAGCTATTTTTAAAAACTGGTTTTCCATTTTTACGTTTCATAGTTCGTGGTTTTATTTTCAGTTCCTAAGTAGGTGAGATAAATGGAAATTATGGACGATCGGTGTGTGTATACAGTTGGTAACTAAACTTGATTGTTTATATTTGCAAAGTACATATATCTTATGTACTTTGTTTTTAAAATATTATTTGTACTACTTGCTCTGACAACCATAGTTATATATGGATTCGAAGAACTGAATTTCTTGTACATAAATCATGTCATTAATGATTTTTAATCATTATTTAATGTCAATAGTGTTTTGTTATTGGATTTTTTTACTAGAAATACTCAAAACTTTGTTTTTAAATTCGGCAAGTTCAATAATATGCCTGTTAATTTTGTGCGTTAATTTGCTTTGTCAACACCAAACTGTGTGTATTTTTTTGTAATTTTTATTTTGGTCTTAATTTAGACATGTTCTTATTTTTTAAGAAAAAATAAATTAGTTTTAAAAAATGATGAAGCTGATGTTTGGTAGAATTAATTAAAGTTTATCTGATTTATTAGCACAGTTAATAGCAAATTTTTCTGCTTAGTGTAGCTAGCATATTATTAAAAGGTGAAGGTGAGCCATTAAAAAAACTTTGCTTAAAGTTTATTGCCTCTTCAAACTCAATGCTCCCTGTCAATAAACGCATTAGCTTACCTGTATGACGTCACGCCTTCTTTTCCATCGTTTGTGGTCGTCCCTATCGTTTCTTCCACTTGTTGATCCAAGATGGAGTCGTTTCCGGTCTGATTGTCAATAAAAGTTTTAGTGAAAAAAAGTTTTCTACTTTGGATTTTGCTTAAAAGTGACATCGCGACAAGGAAAAATGCGGTGATATTCAACAGTATAACATAAACTGAATATCAACGAAATTATAACGGGTTTGTATGTGGTCGAAGAATTGTTGAAAATTTCCAATTTCATACTCGCTGCGGTTTGTAACCCTTTTCTGTAAACAAAGCCATGCCGTACATGTGCTGTGTTCTTAATTGTCCCAATTCTGTGTTAAATCCCAACCGAAAAAGTTTCACTTTTCATCGTTTTCCTAAGGATGAAATTTTATTGAGCAAATGGGTTAAAAATATCAACCGGGAAAACTTCGTTCCCACGTAAGTCAATAACTTTTCTTTTTGTATTCCATTGCACTTGACATTTAAAATGACGTCATTTTCTTTTCATGTTGTTGCATATTTTCCACGCTAATTCTACTACATAGGAAACATACGAGGTAAATCATCAACATTTTATTATTTTCAGCCGACTTTTATTCATATTATTAATTTGTAGGGTGTGTTCTGGTCATTTTGACACCGATTTATCATACAATATTAAAGAAGATAAAACAACAGGGACATTAAAACATAGAAAAAGTCTACGATCCGATGCAATTCCAACACTATTCGACGATGGGCCGCCTATCCAGAAAAAAATGCATAAACTGGGAAACAAAAAACCCAAGAAGAAACAGGTAAAAATTTAATTTATTTAGAGATTTTAACTAAAAGCATTTGTATAACTGAGTTGGTATTGCAAGCCATGTGATATGTGCAAATTATAAATTACCGGTACCATTATGTTTGTATAAACAAATCTCTGCCAATAGAACACTTTAAGTAACCAATCGAACACTACATTTGGTAGACATTAAAAAGGATTGAAAAATGTCTAAGTTAGAAAAAACAGTATCACCGATAACATACGCTTATCTGTTGATGAATATCTGAACATTGATACCAAATTGCAATTTTATTGGTTAAGTACTATGGTACTTTAGTAAAGTAGGTAAAAATTTACATTATACTGTATGTATTTAATAATCGTGGATACGAAAATTTCAGCAAAACTACAAGTTGTAAATTCTTATAGAAACTGGTTGCTTTACTAACTCAGCTACGCGGCTGCTGCTTAACTTAATTAACAAAATTAATTAAATGATAAGATGACGGCTCGTTACCGGATAACGATTTAAATATTGAATTGATAAACCGAATTTTGTCAATTAATCAATCAATTGTTCTATAACTTAACAATTAAGTAAGTTAAAATGGTGTTCAATTGATAAGCAACGGCTATGGCTATTGTATGGGCTGCACAATGAAGGATTTATCGTTAATTTAGGTACTAATCGTTATCCGAATTGTTTATTGATAGTAGTATTAAATGTATTGGTGTTAACAGAGTGTTTCGTAAACTGAGGTTAAACTTTATAGTTGATTGACATTGGCCCACCGGGTATTATAAGCCGAGTATTTAAACGCCGATATTGCACGTTTTTAACGGCTTAGATCATAGCTGTAAAAATTTTTAAAACTTTATAATGCCGTTAAGTTATTGATTAAATCGTTCATTTGAGATTAACCATGTTGCATGAAATGTTAAGTTGAGATAATACTGTATTCTGTTTTAGAAAAAATTGTAGTTTGTTATTTAGCTTGAAAATTTATGTTTATTTTTGAATGTAGAAAAATGATTCTAAAAGTTAAGCTGTGCGTAAAAACTAGGTTTCGCACAGCTAACGGCTTGCTTTGTGTGCTCGTATTCCGCGTTTAGTGGTGCCACCTGGTGTGGATCTTGGTTGACAACTAGCTTGAAACAACAAGGGAGAAGGAAAAAAGGGCAAACAAAGCAAACGCGACAGGGTGGGGGTTGACGGATTTCGCTCGTGTTATAATGGCGAAATGGACTTGTTGTATCCCGAGTTGTCGCAATTACAAATCAGGTCGAGCACCGCCGGGTACATCATGGCACGCGTTTCCAAAAAATGAAGTATTCCGTCAGGCATGGACGGTGATAATTGAAAAACACTCCGGTGGTAGCTTCAAGAAGTTGAAACATGCCCGGGTGTGCGGCCTACATTTTAACCACGAGAAAGACTATCGTAGTCATCTGTCATCCAATTCCAAATTTAAAGGCAAATTGCTGAAAAAAGATGCCTTGCCATCGGTATTCACAGTCGATAATGACCTCATTAAGGTAAATTCGGTCAATAACGGTTTGATTGCTAAAAATTGCTTGATTTTGACAGGACCTTTTGTTTGATCATACCCCCCCTCCACTCACTCACTCTTGCATATGCCTCCCCACCTGCTCTTTCACCCTACATCCCAGCTCCATTGTGCTTACGAAAACGTACAAAAACCAGTTCAAACGGTTCGTAGATTTTCCATCAGGTTTTTAAGGTTTAGATACAACAATATTGTACAGTAATAATTTTTTTTAAAAAGATGGAACATAATTTATCGTTTGAAATAATGAGAATGTCGGTTTGAAAAGAAAAAAACCCCACTTGATTAGTTTATCTAATAATACATGCGTTAATTTGACTTATAATTAGTTATTCAAAGTCCTCAGACAAAGTTGAACATTAAATTAATCGTATGAAAATGTTGTTGACCTGTACTTTGAGATATTGAACGCAGCAGCATCCTTTTTGTATCAAAGCATAGACGCTTACGAGCTGAAATTGGTTGAACTATTGTTGAGATTTCATATTGGCTAGTTGTTATAATTTCAATGCTGCTGCAGTTCCATTTTCAGTTTTGTACTTTTTAAATTCCATATTTAACTTTTATTAGGATGTTATTTTCAACAAATTTGTTTAAAGCATCATTTTTGTCGTTCATTTTTTTGCAATTCTATTTAGGTTGAAGAGTTCCTTTTATGAAGTCTGATCTTTGTTTAAGTTATTTGTCATTTATTGTCAACTTTGCTTTGGACATGTTAAAGATAGTTTGGCCAAAGCAGAAAATCTTTTTTAAATGTCAAAAGATTAGCTTAAAAGTAGTGCCAGTGACTTTTAGGTATTATAGCCATAACAAAGAAGATGTGTGAAAAGAACCCGTAATACAGTATGACCAAAATATCGAAAAAGGTATTATCCTAGTGTGGTCCTAATGTCAAATACTAGCGTATGTAGATTTGTTGTCTAAATTTGTGTGTGAAATTTGCGGATTTTGTTTTGTCTTTGATGTTTAACTAAAAAATTGATTTTGTTGTATTTTTTGAAAAGGTGCCAACCAAAAATGAATCTAATATGGACAAAAATCATTCGATGAATCATAACGAGGTGATGAGCGGGATGAACGGAAATGGTCATCTATATAATAATAACAACAATAACATCACAAATAACAACACACTACATTCACAAACGATGGAACCAGCATCTTATCACCCGATGATATTGAACGGTGGAACACATAGTACCACATCAGCTGATTACGATCAAGTATCGACCACCAACGGTATGAAAATGAGTGGCGATCGAGGCAGTCCAGCTGAATCGGATACCTATGAATTAACCGAATTAACTCCAGTGGGTAAACCGGATAGACTGACTCCCGTATCACCAGGCATCTACCGTCCTAATGCCGCGTCTGATCCAAACGCGTTATATCAAAGAAGTGGTAATGTCATCGGATCAGGTTATCAGCACCTGAAAGAAGTTCCAATTCAGTCTTTAGGAGGCAACGTGGGGCCTTTAGAGTCTTCTACTATGCTAAATGGTACAGACATTGCAACTTATGCCGACGGTTTTAAAAAGTGTGTCATCTCCGAAAGCTTTCTTTACACCTTGCTCAGGCTCGTCAAATGTCCTCAGTGCGGCTATGGCGTTATTTCTGAGCAGATGCTCAAATACGAAAGCCAAGGTTGCCTTCTAGGGGTTAGATTACCATGTTATAATGGTCATTTAGTTCTTGACTGGCGACTCTGAGGGTCTACATTATCAAACACAAGACATGTTGACAACCAGTAAAGGGTTCCCTATACCATGGGATTTTTTTATTAAAACGCACGAAATATTAAAAAAAATCTGTATTTATTTTGCCTCAGGTTTGTCTTAAAGCGACTATCAAATTTTCATCATCAACCCATTTTGTAACAAAAGAGTAAGAACAGGGTGCGAGACAGTGGTATAAGTTGCAATTTAAGTATTATTACTGGTGGCGATAATTCATATCAAGTGCTAGCTAGCGTTTTTTATTTTATGTAATATGTCAGTATAGACGATAAGCGATTGATGTGTGTTGTGCTGTGCCTCTTATGCTCTTAAAGCATCTTTTTTTTCCTTAATTGTATCATTTATATATAGGCAGCCATTAACTTTACAAATGAAATTTTCATCCAAATTTGAAGGAAAAATAGTAAGATGCAAAATATGTATTGTAAAGCATATTTTTAAATACTCAAAGTGACCATTTCTGATTTGATTTTTTGATACGTTTTTTTTTTTTTTTCAAATTATCGTAATGTGTTTTTCTTTTTGTGACTGTAGTTGGAACTACAGAATTTATAGTATAACTTTTTGCTGAAACTTTTTATACTATTTGAAGTATTTTTCTACTCTTGAACCCTTAATCACCTCCTTTCAACATTTAATATGTCCCTATTAGCACTGTATTATTCAGATCTCTTTTAAATACTATTAATGACGTGTGGCACCGTTTGCACAATTAATTGTTGCTCATCCCATTATATATAGTTGAATAACAAGAGTGATAGCACACTGCTTTATACACGAAAAAAAAAAAGCAACCAAAAATGGTAATTGGCATAGAATTTGATTTTTTAATCATTGTAATATTTACATCTGTGTAAGGTAGTAATTATTGTGTTGATATCTGCAGAGTAAATCCAATCATGTCGAGAATAGTTTGAAAATCAATAGCACAGCAAATTTTCTGGAATTATTTGCTTAAACTGGTGAGAAAATTCTGTTTGCAAAATGTAGAAAAGCGATAATTTATGATAAACAGAATTAAAAGAAATTGGTTTGGCGGTGTAATCTATTAGTTTTGGTACAGAAATGGGGAACCGGTAAGCTAAACACGAAGAAACCCTTGTATTTGGCATTTCAACCCATTGAAATGTATGTAAATAACGGTTTACTCCTTTTAAATCACTGACGAGTCGCCTGTTGTGGGACAATTTTTTTTATTTTGTAATTTACATAGAATTGTGATTTTTTTTGGGAGGGACTTGGAAGCATAAATCTCTACGAAACTTAAAATGCGTTGTTCAGTTTTAATAGACGTAAAATTAATGTCAATCGGATCCTGACACTCATGTGACACACATAATGTGATGTCAGTTATGAATTGACACCATACAGTTTGACGTTCAAATAACTCTTTGAAGCGCTTTGTAAGCTTCGTACATGTTTGATCTCTTACAATATGTTTTATGAAGAATAGATTTAGTTTTTTTTTTAGAAGTTAGGTGATTTTTGCGTTTGTGAATTTCTTTTTAAGCTGTTCCTCGTTTGGTTGTTGGCTGTGTTGTAAATTTGATTGTCTCGTATCAAAATAATACTCTAATGAAGCAAGAGTTGACAACGGTGTAAACACAGCTGTATTTTATTGTCAATGAACAACAATGGTTCAAAGTTTAGTGATAAAATTTTAAAATTTCATCCCAAGTATTCTACTTAAGTACCCCCCACGATGTATAATTTTATGAATATCTCGATTTGTGACAACTTTACGTGGTAGCTTTTTTTGTCTCGTTTTTAAAAAAGTTTTTTTTGGAAATTTTTACGTGGCAGTATTGTCTTAAATTTTTTTTATTATTTTGCCAGTGAGTGAAAGAGAATGACAATTCCAAGTTATCTAGTAATTTGTGTCGTTTTTATTTTGGCAGGGATTATTTATACTTTTTTTTACTTCCTATTTTTTATTTTGATTTGATTGATCTATTTATGTATGGTTACGGTGTCGTAGTCCCATTTGTATCAGCGGCGTGTGGATTTTATTTCGTATCTCATAAAAGTATAAATATATATTCTACTTTTTATACTGTATACAATTTTTTTTGTTTCTCGTTTTTTATACATTAGCGAAACTAACTCTTTGAAGTTGTGAACTTCGGGATCAGGTGACGAATAAAAAGTATATCTTGATGATATAAAAAGCTATTTCTTAATTTGATTTTTGCCACTATAGTAGCAATTGCATGTCTAGTACAAGTTTGAACTGTTTAGTAACTGTAAGCAGTGTAAATAAATAAAAGAAATTGCATTAAAGAAACCGTCGACAGCCAAATGCAAAAGGTCCTGTCGATTATTTTGGAGTTGCTGAATTTTAAAATTGAGTACTGATGCATGTTTTAACGCTAAAGTGCATTTCATGGGTATGTAATTCAGTTATTTATTACGATCATAATCTGTGTTGTAATACAAACGATTGCCTTTTACTGAAAGGACAGTTACAGTATGTGACAGTTAATGAATACAAAAATGATTTTTCCCCAGATTTAACTCAAATTACCAAGTGATACAGTATATATCGTCAATAATTTACAAATGTGCATTTATGACGTCTAAATTGGTGAGATGACGAAACCCTTAGCTGCTGTTTTTTGTGTGCTAATTTATAATCTTAATATAATCTATCTTATTAAAAGACAAGCATGATTTTTTTCCAACAGCATAGCTCCTGAACGGCTAATCGTAGAAATATGGTTAAGAGCTCATTTTATTCAGTTTGGCGTGTAGGAGTGCCTTTTGAAGGTCTCATTATTTCATTTACAACCCAAAAATAAATATTGGCCATCAAAGTGGCGTTTTTGGCCCATAGACTTTTGCTGGGAGGAATAGAACACTGTGACGTTACACACGCGCGGCAGATTTGAATGGAGGGTGTTGAGCGGACAGAGAGCGCTGAAGGGTTTAATGCTCTTTTCGAACCTACTCACACCTTCCACTGCCAACAGAAACCAAATCTCCCCTTAGCGTCAATTACAATTTCTGATTTACGGTCATTTCTAATCAAATTTGTAATATTTAACCAAATTTAAATTTTGGTTGTTTTTCAGATTAACAACACAGTGCTTCTATAAGTCAATTGATTTGGTAATTCTTTTAAGTGAGAAGTACATTTCAGTGTATAAGAAAACGTTCGATTACAAGCTGAAAATGTTGCTTTATTTATGATTTTATCTAATAGATTGAGATTCTATATAGACTGAAAACCGTTACAACGTCAGCACATATAAAAACGTTTGGGTAAGGTTGGGTTAGGTTAGTTTAATCAGGTTGGGTTTGGTTAGTTTAATCAGGTTGGGTTTGGTTAGTTTAATTAGGTTAGGTTAGTTTAATTATGTTTGGATAGGTTAGTTTAATTAGGTTAGGTTAGTTTAATCATGTTTGGATAGGTTAGTTTAATCATGTTAGGTTAGTTTAATAAGGTTAGGTTAGTTTAATTAGGTTAGGTTAGTTTAATCATGTTTGGATAGGTTAGTTTAATCATGTTAGGTTAGTTTAATAAGGTTAGGTTAGTTTAATTAGGTTAGGTTAGTTTAATCATGTTTGGATAGGTTAGTTTAATCATGTTTGGATAGGTTAGTTTAATCATGTTAGGTTAGTTTAATAAGGTTAGGTTAGTTTAATTAGGTTAGGTTAGTTTACTCAATTTAGGTTAGTTTAATCATGTTTGGATAGGTTAGTTTAATTAGGTTAGGTTAGTTTAATCATGTTAGGTTAGTTTAATAAGGTTAGGTTAGTTTAATTAGGTTAGGTTAGTTTAATCATGTTTGGATAGGTTAGTTTAATCAGGTTAGGTTAGTTTAATCAGGTTAGGTTAGTTTAATAAGGTTAGGTTAGTTTAATCAGGTTAGGTTAGTTTAATCAGGTTAGGTTAGTTTAATCATGTTTGGATAGGTTTCTTTAATCAGGTTTGGATAGGTTTTTTAATCAGGATTGGATAGATTAGTTTAATCAGGTTAGGTTAGTTTATATCATTAAAGCCAAATAAATGGTAGCGTAGCGCCACAGGGTTTCTCGTATTTTATTAAAATGGCATAAATTAACTGTACAAATGTGATTTATTTACAGCAGTTCCTTATTATAATTGTGCTTTTATTTTATTACTTTATTTTGTAACTATTTTTATTACTAACATTTAGTAAAATAGTTTTTTTTATAAAGACGGTGAGGAGTGCAATCATTGTACAGTACTATTGATTATATTACGCCAATAAAAATTATAGTATTTTTGTTGGCTTTTCATAACCTGGGCAATGTCGGGCACTGTTGCTGAAAAAGCAGTCAACAAACCACAGCAGATGGCGTAGTAGTCGATTTGTGGTATGTTTTTGATTTTCAAATTTCTCATCGGGAGATTTGAAACATTTTATTCACAATTAAATATTTACAGTATTTTATGCTGATCAATTGCCGTAGAGTCGTATACTGAAGAATACATTTGGTAATAAGTGAAATTAAGTACCGTATTGATGATGGATGATAATGGTGAAAATATGATTGTTGATCCAGTCAATGGTAACATTAAAGTGCATGTTTTTCATGATTCCATTGAAATGTTTTGCATGATTGAATTCTATTAAGATGATGCTGTTGACGATGATTGCGTATACGAATGTAATTTTAATGTGGAAGAAGTCTTAGAGTCCACATTAAGAAAGCTAGATGTGGGCTCTCAAGTGCGAGTTGCGGTCGACACTACCAAAAACATGTTAGACATAATATCTCGTAAGTAACTCATTTACAAGGAATTCAAGGTCATCAATTAAATTTGTTCATTTTTAGAACGGTATCAGTACACAGCATTGGTTTATGCTGGTTTGGATGTCGATTTGAAAGGGCTGGGCTCAACTGTGAATGCCTTAAACACCAGTTTAAATTCACCTTTAAGGTATACTGTATTAAACCATTTTTTCATAGTCTACCGGTACTTATTTCATTCTTTTAAATTTATCAGACATTCCACTATGAACAACTTATTGCCATTTTCTCAGTCGTTTCGAGATAAAGGACCGATTACATACAGTCAACCAAAACGCCCAAATATTCCTGTGAGTGGTGTAACTGACAGTTTGACTACTGTAAATATAACATAATTATGCTTTATTGTACTACTACTACAGTTTCTTGTTTACAGTTTAATAATTTAATGCAATTATTGTGTAATATGTTCAGCCACAACAAAAGACGTCTGGGCCTCAAATGGATGAAAATCCTGTAGCCGTTGGTATTAGTAGAAAGTCCATTTTTGTACCCCCTTCTGGTCCATTAATTAAAAAGTACTTAATTTTTTTTTTAATGAACTTGACAAGTATTCATATGCTGGTGTATTTTATTATAGAGATTTGGCGATAGGATATTTTGTATATGCATTAAAGGGAGCTAACGCAGTCTGTCCATATTATAAAGCCAAAATTGTTGATATGAAATTTCTTGCATCAGGAGAGGTAAATACCAATTCGAAAATAATAATTATTTAAATTTTTGTTTAATAAAGTGCGTTATACTCGTAATTTAGAAACAGTACAAAGTAAAATACGATGCCAAAAAAGCAACCACAGTGGTCACTGGAAAATACATGGCTTATCATGATCCAGCTGACGTTATGTTAGCTGTGGGAACTCGCATTATAGGTAGTTTTTTTAGAAATTTATTTGTTTTGTAAGCACTATAACGGTTGATTTGTAATAGCTCAATACCGAGATGAAATGTGGGCTCAGAATAGTCTGATGTATTCTGGGATTATTGCTGAGCCTCCAAAAATGATAAATGGATACCGGTAAAATATAATGTTTGCTTAAATCTTTAATTTAATTAGTTATTAAATTAATCTTGTATGATGATTTTAGATATCTAGTTTTTTTTGACGATGGTTATGCTCAGTATGTATATCCCAATGAAATTAGAGTGATGTGTGAATGTAGCCAAGATGTTTCAGCAGATATTCCTGATGATTCTAGAGAGTTTATTAAAGCTTATCTGAGACAATATCCAGAGGTACAATAAAGTTTATATTTATATTATTTTGTATATAATATGCATTGATGTTATTATATTGTTGCTTAGAGGCCGATGGTTAAACTGCAAAAAGGTCATACCGTAAAAACTGAATGGAATGGACGTTGGTTAGCCCTTTATTTTTATTATTACGTAATTAAAAAAAATACAATCAAAAGGTTTTTTTTATTATAGGTGGATAGCAAAGGTAGTCGAAGTTGACGCCAGCTTAGTAAAAATGTATTTCCATGCTGATAAACGAACTGAGTGGATTTACAGGGGTTCAACACGATTAGCGCCATTATACAGCGAACTGGTAAAATTGAATTTTCATTGAATGGTGTTGGAAAATATTAACATTTGTTTTATATTGCTAGGCGAATGCTGAAGCAATTCGATTGTCTGGCAAAGGTTCTAGGAGACATAATTTGTCCTTGTTAGACAAAAAAAGTGCTCCATATGTGGAATACACGAGAGGATGTGACGAGCAAGCAAATTCACATGGTAATGCCTCTACAATTTTAGAAAATTTGTACTATTATAAAATTAAAATTTTGTACCGATTTATGTAGGCACAGAGACACCTAATGAAGAAAAAAAACAAGTAGCAAGAAAACATACATTTCAAAAACAGAATGTAGCTAGGAAAAGTACAACTCCACTGGCACCAACCAAGCCTCATTATTATAAGCCATGTAAGTGGAACCGATTTTCTTATTACGTTATTGGTATTAAATTAGAAGAAATTTATACTATAATTTGAAGGATGTTTTTTATATATATCAAATAATCAAATTTATTTGTTTAAAGCTATACTGCCAGAAAATGAAGGAGAAATACGATCTAAACGTCTTGTTTCAACCGTCAAAACAAAAGTTTACGTTTCTCACGAGTGTAGTCCTGAGTGCTTGATGGATATCAATGTTGATCCTGTTTTGCATAGAGGACAAAATCCTTTAACGATTCCTTTATTGAATGGTTGGCAAAGGTAAAAATAGTTGCTGGTATAAATTATATAAGTTAGTTTATTGATATATTCAATTAGGTGTTTGAGCAAGCACAAGAGCATATTAAAAGCACAGGTATTTTATCGTGCTCCGTGTGGCAGAAGACTAAGATCAATGGATGAAATACACGATTATTTAAAACTAACAAATTCGTTGTTATCGATTGATCTTTTTTGTACCGACAGTGTTGTTAGTGTGCTGGAAGAGTTTGTTCCAGCAACTGTACTGTCGTACATCAAAGACGTTTCTTCAGGAAAGGAAAGTGTTCAAGTGAGTGGAGTTAATAGTCTTAATCGAGATTATCCAGACTTTGTAGAGTATTCTACACAAAGAATTCCAAACAAAGGTGTCAATCTCAATTTAGACGAAGAGTTTTTGGTCGGCTGTGATTGTGAAGATGACTGCAGTGTAAGTTTTAATAAGAAGTATATAAACGATTAATATATTTATTACATATTTGCTTTGTTGAATGATTAGGATCCATCGAAATGCAACTGTCATCAACTAACACTTGATGCAAGTCGAGCAATACCTGGAGGAAAAGTAAAATACCCTAGTTATGTTCACAGGAGACTCAAAGAACAAGTTTCTACAGGGTACCTTTCAACCAGTTTTCTAAATCAATATGAAATTTTTATAGGTTTTTTTTAATCTTAGTATTTACGAGTGCAATCGTCGTTGTAAGTGCAACAGTCGGTGTATGAATAGAGTTGTTCAAAATGGTTTGCAATTAAGATTACAAATTTATAAAACTGAGAAGAGGTATGTAACCAGAAGTTATTTAGTTAAATATTATTTTATTTTTAATGTATTTGATAGAGGGTGGGGTATTAGATGCTTAGATGATATACCTCAGGGTGGTTTTGTTTGCATTTATGCTGGACAACTATTAACTGAACAAGGCGCTAATGAAGATGGAACTCAATTTGGTGATGAATATCTAGCAGAATTAGACTATATCGAAGTAGTAGAAAGACAGAAAGAAGATTATGAAGAAGACGTGATTGAAAGCGACTCTGAAGATAAATGCAAGAAAGACCAAAGCGGTTCCGAAGATGGGAAAGAAGATAGCGACGAGTACATATCGTTAATAAAGGCCATTGACAATTTTGTAATTTATTTATAATTTGAAATTATACTAGTTACAAATCTGATAATGAAAAGATGGATGACTCGTCAGATTCGGATTTTGAAAGTCAAATATCATCAGTTGGACCACGTATTCATCGAACGAGGTTTTGGTTGTTTTTTTTACATTTTTATTTCAACTATTGACTTTAAACGATTATTTGAACAGAGGCTTGGAGAAATTACAAAAGCTTATTATTCGTCGCGAACCAAACGATGCAGATAATAGCAATCAGAGTTGGTATGATGATATCCGTTTTTGAAATTTGGTTACATTATTGAATTTTGTTTTGCAAAAGGAATGTTCACCAAAGCGGTGGAACTAGTCCAAATAATGATCTTTCTTTGAGAGATACTGCAAACCCACCTTCTCTGGATCAAATGACCAAAGGCGAGAATACTGCCAGGCAATTGCTTCCAGAGAATGATAGTGAATTGAAAGATGTGGTCATTATTAGTAGTTCCAGTTCTACTACCTCAGAAAGTTCGAAAGATAAACGAGGATCTTTGAAAACCAGTGGTACTTATTTCTAAGGGTTTCTCATATGTTACATTAACTTTTAATTACAGTATATTACGAATAATGATAATTATTTGCCAGCTAAATCCAAACATAATGAAGAAATGGATGTTGATAATTGTGAAGGAAAAACCTCTAAAGATAAATGCCGTTCATTCGCTGATCCAAGAGAAAGAGAAGACAGTGGAAAAAGTAAGTTCCTGAGAATTATTTTATAATTAATTTCGATACTAAACTTCAATTATAATATTTTTAAAGTTAAATTTAAACCGACGAGAAGTTATTTTGGTGACGAGTTTTGCTACATTATGGATGCCAAATCTATAGGAAACATAGGACGATATCTCAATGTAAGTACCAAGTTAACATCCAATAAGAAATGTTATCAGTTTGTTGTAAAAAGGTACACAGTTTAAAATTGAAGTTTTTTTTCTAATATTCTCAGCATAATTGCACACCAAATGTTTTTGTTCAAAATGTGTTTGTTGATACTCATGATCTTCGATTTCCTTGGGTTGCTTTCTTCGCTTTACAGTAAGTTTTTTTTTTTATTTACTTTATTACTGTAAACGTACATCCATGTTTTTGTTTAAGGCATATAAGAGCTGGTTCTGAATTGACTTGGGATTACAACTATGACGTTGGGAGCGTTCCCAACAAAGTTCTCTACTGCTATTGTGGTTCTGCTGAATGTCGTGGCCGTCTTCTTTAAAACAAATGCCCACTGCCCTCACATAATACAGTAAATTATCAAACAAAACTCTTATTTTCATTTTTTATTTTGAATTTGAGCGAATTTTAGTAACGGTTATTTGGATATAACAAAAAAATAAATGAAACCCGCTTTGGGAACCGTGGTCGAAATTCTGTTCAAAGTTTCAACTTTCACTGATCGCGTAAGTGAATGCGAAGATAAAATTACAGACAGCAATGGTAGGGAAAAAAAGGCTCAAGAACGTTTAGCAGCACTGCCGCTGCTTCCTTTGGCGTCCTTTTTGTGTTGGTACTTAAATTTTTTAACGTAACCTTCCACTAATGCTTTAATTTTTACAGGGTTTATTTCTCCAGATTTGTTATGGCAAATCTAAATAAATCGATATTTTAATCAAGTTTTAAACCAATGTGAAAATTCCATTACCTTGGGAACCGATTTCCTTAGAATTTCCTTGTATTCATCTTTATTAATCTCTCGTCGATTATAGTATGGTTTGACTGCTAGTTTCACTTCTTCAATAACTCTTTCTTGTCTGTTTAATTTTTTCAGGAACTAAAAATATATATATTATATTTAGGAATTTGTATGACTGATGAGTAAACGGAAGATCGAACTAACCTTTTCTTTAACTTGCATTTCAACAGCAGAACTAGGTAATTCGTCTAAAATCTTAAGTTGGCTTTCATCCATTTTGGCTACAACTTCTTTCTTTCCGTCATCTTTTTTATTACCGGCTGCACTTCCAGTCGCGACTTGCTTTCCTGTCATTTCAAATCGAACTATATGCTTCCTGTGAGTTTCAACTTTGCCTCGGTGATGACTTCGATGAGCTGAACCAGAGTTTGTTTTACCTGCAGAACTACTACCTACCCCACTCATTGATCTTCCTTTATTATACCTAGCAGGTACATTTTCTTTTCTACTTTGTGATAAACCTATTAACGAATCAAATGTTCCACCACCGCCACTATTCCCACTTCCTTTTTTAAGATCAGCGGAAGGTTCAGCACCTGTCGTGGTCGAATCCAGTGTATCTCCTGGTGAGTATGGCGAGTCAACGTCCATATCGACAACTTCAGTGGTATCAACTTGTTTCCCACTTTCACCATTTACTCCTTGTGGAATCGTTGTTTGGGCTAAATTGCCCCCACCTGCACTAGTACTACCAATTGCGGTTGCATTAATTTGAAACTGAGTTTGTTGCTGCTGTTGTAAGGGCGTTAAATTTAATTGTGGAGGAAGAGTTGGTCTGAGAGTTGATAGTAATGCTAATTGTGCCGCTTGGTTATGGAGTAGCGTTCGTATCTGCGTAGCTGCTGCAGCAGCAGCTACAGTATTAGCGGCTGTTGCTGCAGTACCTGCATTTGCCGAGTGAATTGGCGGTGGTGGATGCGATAGAAAGTTTGGGCGAAATAAAATGTTTGCCGCAGCAGCAGCTGCACCCATTTGCCATGGAAAGTTTGGTGGAAGCTGAGGTGGTGGACGTGAGAGGAAATTGGGTGGCGGGACTCTGATATTAATATTAGCCATTGTGATCGGTGTCGGGGATAAAACCGATGATGTTGGAGGTGGAGGCATAGGAAGGACTGGAAATGTAGCCGTTGTGTTAATGCTGTTTGAAGGAGTTTGTACTGTCGCCGCAGAAAGTGGAGGTTGAGAATCTAATTTAACATTTTGGGATTGATTCACAGAAATAGCAGCACTCATTGATGTCGTGGCAGATGAAGAAATATGCGAACTTGACACTGCTGTGGATACTGTTTGAATAGATTCTTCCGGCGCTGGTTCAGGAGGAAGAGGGGGCAACTCTGGAAGTGGAGGAGGAGTTTTATTTTTTTCGTCTTTATCTGACGGTGATTTTGTAGGCTCAAACGGATCATAAACGCTGTTTTCTTCAGATTTGTTTTCATCGGCATTATCACTTGGACTACTTGCAAGTGAAAGTTTCGTTTCGTCATCGTTTAATTCAAGTTCGTTAATTTCGTTTTCACTTTCTATAGAGCCTTGGACGGAGCTGCCATTTTCTTCTTCTTCTTCTTCACCTTCAGCTTCTGCATCTTCTTCAATTTCACCTCTCTCATTTTCGTTTTCATCCTCAACACCACTGTCATCCACCATTAAATCATCATCATCGTCTCTAATATTTTCCTCATCGACTTCCTGTTCAAGTTCTTCTTGTTCAGGTTCGTCCTTGGAGCTGTCATCCTCAGCATTACCTGAAACATTAGATGTAACTTGGTAAGGATTCCATGGTGGTGTAGGCGGACTCTGAATCCCTTTTGGTCTATAATGATCATATTTGGTCCTCTTTTTCTTAGCTACAAAAATTTACAAACGACATTATTATATCGATATTACTGATTTAATAACTATATTAATAATATTATATCAAATAATACTTGTATCTCTCTCTTCTATGGTATCAGGAGGTGAATGATGATGACGTTTCTTAGGTCGTTCTCGTTCACTGTGAGGCTTGGTTCGAGCAAAATTCACATTGATAATGATTTTATCTCCAGACGCATAAACTTCTTTTGATTCGATAGTTGAAGGCGGTGAAGCATTGAGCGGGGACATAGAAGGTGGTGATGCTGGAGGAAGTGGTGGTTGTGGTGGCAATGAACCAGAAGGGCTAACAGCTGTGGCAGCCATTGCTCTTTCACGTTTGCGCTCTCGGTGTTTTTCTTCTCTTTCAATTCGTTCCAATTCACGTTTTATTTTCTCTTTTTTAGCTTCTTTTCGGTCCTTTTTATCTTTGCTTCTACTTTCTTTCACTTTTTCTCTGACACTACCATGCGGAGTTCTACTGCTGCTATTGTGTCTATGCAGTTTACTACTGGCTGTCGAGTGACTACTGGTATGGATTTTACGTTTATCTAAGTGACTTTCTCTTCTATGTGAAGTCGATTCAGATCTTCGATCTCTAGAGTCTCTTTCTCGATCTTTGTCTTTTTCTTTGTCTCGTCTACTACTAACATTACTGCTATTGTGTTTGTCTCTGCGCTTATCTTCCTTTTCATACTGATTACTGCTGTTACTGTTATGTGCAGATGGTAATGGTGGTGGAGGTGGATCTTCTGGTCTTTCACGGTCTCTCTTTAGTTTTTCAGCTATTCGTAACTGATGAAGTTCTAACCGACTTCGGTTGTCTCTATAATTTCTAGTCTTAGAACTCTGTGATAGCTTTTTCCAACTTATTTCACTGCCGAATCCACCATCACTAGACGAGGCTAACCGAAGGTCAGAACCATCTCCGGTCAACCGCCCATGGCCTCCATCTAATTCATCTCGATTTTCAAGTTCTGAATTCTGCTTATTTTTGTCTGAACGATCTCGACTATCGTGACGACGCAAAGATCGTTCATGCTCATCGGTTTTTCGTTTTGAACGACTGTAATTTTCATCGTCATGTCGGCTGCTGTGTCTACGACTGTTATGAGAAGACTGGTGATGAACGGCATGTCGGTGCCGGCTGTGATGACTACTACCGCTATTGTTGCTTTCACCAGACCGACGTCTTTCACGTCGACGCCCACCATGTCTGACTTTTCTCACTTCAGTTACTATTACGTCATCATCTTCAATCTCGTTGCCAGTATTGATTTGTTCAATAAATTCAACATCATCATCGTTGTCGACTAAATTATCGATTTCTTTTTCTAATGGGATGTCCTCATCATCTTCTATTACACCGTCAAAATCATCGTCGTCATCATCATCTCGAGCAACGGTCTCATCCGGATCCTCTTCATCATCGTATTCAACCGGCTTGTTTTCGACGCCTTCGTCTACTTCAGCTTCATCTGAACCACTGTCTGCATCTTCGGTTTTATCAACATCTTGTTCATCGCTTGAAATGTCTTCAGTTTGCAATGGAGCATCTTCATTTCCAGCATCTTCGTTGACAGGCGAGTCAGGCGACTCCTTGACATCAGCATTTTCTTCTTTAGCTTCAATAGTTTCTTCAGTATTTTCTTTGTTTTCTGTTTCACCTTCTTCTTGAGCTAATAGCAATTTTTTAATAATACATTTCGTTAACTCAACTATATACGATTTTAAAACACTATATATGGTTTCAGAAACAAATATGATTTTTGTAATTAAAATGTGTTGAATTTGTAAGTTAAATTAAAATTTCAAGCGATAAGTTTAATATGTAAAATACCTATTTGGTATTTATTGACTTGGTTTGGTAACAAAAATTACATAAAAAAAATAAAACAAATTAAAAAGTAGATTAATTAATTCCTACCTTCTTCTTCGTTCCGATCACTATTACTACTATCACTTCTGCTGCTATTTTCATCGACGTTGTCATCTTGTACTTGTTGATGCTCTTCTTCATGTTTAACGCTTTCATCTATAACTAGTTCGTCTTCACTATCTACACCATGTTCGGCTTCATCGTTATTATCTTCTTCCGTTTCTTCGTCCATCGGAGGCGGGCCAGTACTTCCCGATATCCTAGAGTCACCATCATGTAAACTTAACTCTTCTAAACCGGTACCTGGAAGCACTCCACTAACAGCTTCAGTTTCGGATTGAGTTTCGTCATTGTCAAAAGCAGGAGCAATGTCGCTGTATATATCAATGTCATCATCGTCTATTTTTTTAGTTTTATCGTCATCTTTCTTTATTTTCTTTGATATTGTAGAATGATGTCTTCTGGCTGTTGATAAATTACCATCATCACCGTTTCCGTTACTATCGGAGTTGTTTTGTCCACCCTCGTGATGAGAAGTTGACGATGAAAATGCATCAAAATTTGAACACCTGTCATTATCAGCATTTGACGAGCCACTCGCGCCATCATTCTCATGTCCACCACTATCACCACTACCATGCTGGGATGATGTCGAAGAAGATGAATTGACGTTAACAGGATCCGAAGGACGCTGAATAGTCTTAGTGAGTGAGTTAAGTTTGAGGGAACCATCTCGTCCAATTTGAATTTGTTGACTAGGCAGTTGCAGCTGGGTCTGAGAGCTGAGAATACTGCCAAGAAGATCAAAGCTATTGGCGGTATTTGAAGGCACTTGAGGAACCAGCGAACGATGAGATAACATGGCCAAATTTGATTTAACTCGACGATGCACACGGCGTGTTGCAACTTCACTATCATTTTCCGAAGTGAGTTCATCGTAGCTGAACAAAAAAACCCCAGTAAAATATAAAGCAACGACCATAAACAGTTACTGATTAAAATCAATGACTGACCTGTCGTCAAATGCAATTAATTCGTTTCGTTCCCCAAAGAGACGTAACGACGAAGTATCTCTACTTCTAGTGTGTCCACCATTTGAAATGACAGGTAAAAAATGTTTGGGAAGAATCTTTTGAACTCCCAACTGCTCGGCTATTCGTTCCTGTGGTGTTTTTGTCACTGATATTCTTAATATTTTCGCCTGTAATTAATATACATCTTTAAAACATGTTATATCGTTAAAATAACGTAAGCATTACTCTTCTTGTAGTTCGTCTTCTCCTCCGTCCTTTCCTCCTACGTTTAATTTTACCAGAGCTACCTTTTCCACTTGAAGACGATTTACTCTTTGTTGTTTTTCTCTTTCTAGTTTTAGTTTTCTTTTTGGTCTTTCTTTTTCTCGTTGGCTACATTATACGGAATCATTTTAAAATTTACTACTTGCGTTTAACTCATTAACATTTATTCAATTATTACTGTGCCAGCTGCAGCTCTTCTTGTCTGAATAACTCGTCGAACTCTTTCGCTTTGTCTAGTGCGAGGAAGTAAACGTGTAAATGTTCTGTTCGCCTCTCTTCTTGGACCAACAACCGTTGGCTGATCAGCTAAAAGAGCTTGTAGTTCACCTTCCTCGATATTAGCAGCAGCAGCTAAATCTGTTCAAATACAAAAACGTCAATAGTTTATTCTTCAAGATTTCAATGTATATTCTATATTCAGACTTTGTTGATTTTCAGCCGAACATGCAGGACAAAACCATTCTTCAATTGGAACAGTTCTTAGTGGTGGATTAAGGCAGTCAAGGTGGAACCCCATATCGCATCCATCACACAGTAGCATTCGATCTTCTCCGTCGCTTCGCCCGCAAACTTCACAAAACGTTGGATTTTCTTCAGCATTATCTATAGCATTTTCCGCTATATTTTGAACTGGGATCTGGTAACACATTTACATCATTTTAATAAACGTTCCATAATTTATTTATCAGTTTCAATACTTGTCTTAAAACTTTTCCGTCGATTTCAGAACGAATGAAGATAAGTGTAAATGGTTTTCGGTCCACAGGACAAGTACTCATATTCTGAAAAGTACACCAAATACAGTATTAATAACATAAAGAACCATATAAGATGTTTCATATTTGTTTAAATCTAACCTGACTCCATTCTAAAATGCATTCTGCACAATAATTGTGATCGCAGTTGTTTGGAGAACCAATTTCCTGCCCCAAGTAGCGACTTAAACAAATCGCACATCGTTCTGCTTGTCCATCGCTTAAATCACTATCGCTTCCACTTGACACTCGTTGTTGAGATTTACCACTTGTAGACGGTGTATCATCTTCTTCAGAGCCGTCTGATACTTCATCTAAAATAGATTCGAATTAATTCACCTAAATTAATTTTCCTAAAACCGTTTTATTTCTTACCATCATCAAGTTCGTTATCGTCTTCCTGCTCTCCATTATCTTCTTCGTCTTCGGTTACTTCACTTCCATCCTCTCCACTACTTCCACTTTCTAAATCATTTTCCATATCATCTTCACTTGCATTTTCATGATGTTCATCATCATTTGGCTCCATCACTTATTATAAAATGCGTATCGTTTTACAACTGTAGTTTCTGTCTACTGTTAACCTTATTATACCAATTGCGATTTGCCGATCTCATTGCATTCTCAGAGCTTGCATGATAAAACCGTTAGAATGACTTGAATAATATCATTAATTACTCTTCCAAACCGATAATTCAAGCTTGGTTCAATTCTTGCGAATATATAGCGCAATTTCTGCGTTGACCAGTAAGTCCACAAGTGTTGCACGGCGATTATTATTGTTGATGTCCGCTTTCAGATTTTCGATACAAAGTACAAATGTATTTTTAGATGCACGTTAATCAATAAGAAAATGTTGGCAACTTATAAGTTACAACTATATCACTTATCCATTAGATCAAAGCATAAAGCAATATAAAAGGTTATGTCAAAAACTACGGAAACACTTGGAAGCTTCGTAGCCGCCATCAATTTCGTTGAAGATTTGAAGGGTGGAAACGTTTATTCATAAAACAACCAAACACGACTATTATTTATTGGATACGTGAAGAGAGTTGATTTATAAAAGGTGTAGTGATTTAATAAATCCAAGAGCAAAAATTGGTCCCAGAGTATGGGACACATCACGTCATTCAATAATATTCATGTTACGAATTTTATCCCATCTTATGAACCCATCACTTCAAAAAAAAAATTCACGAAAATTAATAAAAGCTTTGTTAATACGCTTTATGTAATTCAAAAAGATGTACTTATTTAATGATTGTGTATTCGTATACGGTGTTAAATCCGTATTTTGATATACCATTGGCAATGTAAGAAGTTAATGGAAAGAAAAACGTACGTTCCAAATTGGGAGAGGATATCCGGATTTTAATCGAGGCACACTTGTCACGTGACGTAATTACGTCAGAGCGTCAGTCCGCCATATTGTAATTTGTTGTAATCATACTCAAGTTCATGTGGGAGATGTTGTGTTAAGAGTTTGGTGCAGCCATGCATTATGCTAAATCGCTGTTGACAAGGACCTTATAGGAATTATTTTACAACAATTTTAAGTGTTTAAAAATCAGGGATAAAAATGATGTGGGGAAATTATGAGATTCTGAGTCAAGCTCAGTTAAGACGGCTGAGTGAGCACAAGTACAGCTGTACGAGTACCAGCTTCATGGATAAGTTGATGCAAGGTTATTGGGAATGGTTGGTGGATAAATTGCCAATGTGGCTAGCGCCTAATTTAATCACTGTTGCTGGACTTATCGTAAATATTGTAACATCATTGATTCTCGTCTTGTACAGCCCAAATGCGAGAGAAGATGTAAGTCGATTTCTCATCTAAGATTCTCTTTTAAAAGTACGATTGAAAAATGATCGTTATTCAAGTTTTACGAACAAGAATTAATGATATTCGTGGTAAAAATAGCTTTCCAACTTCAGCGTTTGACGTAATTCTGATAATTTTAACATTTGGTAATTTGTAAACATCCGATGCACGGGGTTCTCGTAACTCGTGTTTGATAACAATCTATTTGTGTTTAAGTAGTACTAATGGCGTTTATATTTATCAAGATTAGATAACAACCTGTCATCTTATACTAGTTATAAAGATGATGGGTTGTATTGCAGGCTAATTATTTCTGATAAATTGTTTTATTGACCCTGGAAATTTGTAAAGTGATTCCACGTTAATGGGGAAGTTAGTTGCAGCTGATAACGTTCATTGATCTGTGATTCTATTTTTTTTTAATATGAAAAGTGATACGACTGCTATTAATATTCTATTTTTTAAGATTCCTCGATGGGCTTGCTTTTTAGCAGCAGTTGGTCTTTTTATTTATCAATCATTGGATGCAGTTGATGGTAAACAAGCAAGAAGAACTGGAACTAGTTCACCTCTAGGAGAATTGTTTGACCACGGTTGTGATTCGATATCAACAGGTAACAGGATACGTTATTTGTATAGTAAATATTGTATAAACAACGTTGTTTGTAAATTTAGTTGTTGTTGGGATCGGAGCGTGTGTATCAGTCCAGTTAGGAACAAATCCAGATTGGATGTTCTTCCAAGTTATAACTGCAGTTACACTTTTTTACAGCGCACACTGGCAAACTTATGTATCAGGCACATTAAGGTTTGGAAAGTAAGTAATGACAGTATGCTTTAACAAAAAATAATGTTCATTTTAAATATCTTTAGTTACTTTTTTGTTAACATGTAAGTTTCTCGCCGTTTTGTTGATTTTATAATTTGAACATATATATGGCAATATATGCAAATATGTGACAATTTATTACTGAAATTTATGTAATCGTTGCGTTAAATTACCAAGAGTACTCAAAGTGTTTAAATGTGACAATATGTTTAGATATTAGATTATAATGTCTTGTTTTTTTTGCATAGATTTGACGTTACTGAAGCGCAATTTGGTGTCATGGCATTACAAATAGTTTCTGCCATTTTTGGGACCAGTGTTTGGAGTCTTCAGGTAAAATGATTGTTACTTAGTATCAAATGAACGCAGTTTTAAACTTTTCAGACAAATTTTATAAGTATACTTGAATTGGGGTCAGAAATTTTTAGTGAGCTTTTAAAATAAGAGCAGTATTTATTAGATCCCAGGTTTCAATTTGGAACTGAAGTACATTCCAGCATTTGTGATATTCTTGGGATCTTGCATAGGATTCTTTCGCAACTTTGTCGGAATTTTTACAGCTGGTGCTGGAAAAAACGGCTCAACCGTCGCTGTAAGTGGCCTATATCTAGCAGCCACACGTTTTAGTTTATGCATTGAACTTTCTTTTAAATAACAGCTGTGCTTAATTGCTTTCTTCTAACAGTTTAACGTATGGGTTTCACTAACAAATTAACTTTGTTGTTCTTATACTGTGTTGTGGTGAAAACTTTAAAGCTTGTACAGTACTTGCATATACAGTATTGTTTGGGTTTCTTCTCTTGTGTTTGTTATTTGTATATTCTAGATACCAATTTTGCATTTGGAACTAAAAGTTGCCATGTGTGCCATAATTATGCTAATTTATCTTTCGCATTGTTACTCTAATGTCACAGCCATTTTTGGAGGTGGGGTAGGAAAAAATGGCTCTACTGTTGCTGTAAGTTTCTTTGTGTTGTGCTTCCAATATTTCAATTGACAATTCGGTATTTGGTGTGGCTGCTCCTTTTTTAATTTAAACCTGATTAATTTTGCACTAAATTAAATATCAAAAGCAAATTACTAAATATTCGAATTTAATTTGTTACTAGGACACAAGCATTCTATCACCATTTATTCCCATCAGTCTAGTGATCGTTCCAGCATTTATTATATATCGCAAGTCAATCAGTAATTTGTACGAAACGTATCCATGTTTGTACCTTATTGCTTTTGGCTTAGCCATGGCCAAAGTGACTAACCGTTTGGTCGTAAGTAACCTACTTTGGTATTAAACTTAAATATTACAAAACTTAAAATATATTAATTCAGGTTGCTCATATGACTAAAAGCGAAATGGACTACTTAGATCCGGTTTTGGTCGGTCCTGGAATGCTATTTCTTAATCAATATTTTAATACGGCTATAAATGAGTACATCATTCTGTGGTTATGTTTAGTAAGTTATTTTGGTGGGAAATTAATGATTTTATGCTATTTTGAAGTATCCTGTTTCCTTTATGTATTAATTTCTGCTTTCGTTTTAGCTATGGGTTATATTTGACCTTATTCGTTATTCAACAGTTGTTTGTAATCAAATTTGCCGTCACCTGAACATCTGCCTTTTTGTGATTCCAAGCCATGGCAGTAAATCTTCGTTGTTTAACCATTCAACTCAATCGCCTCAACGTTTACTTCAGACGAAGAATAGCATCTCCAATAAAAGAAGTTAGTTTATTTCCTTATCTCTCTCTAAACTTGTCTCTCATAGGTATTAGTTTTGAAAAAGTATAGTTGATAATGTATAAATTAAAATTCTTATATAACATCACATTTTGTACACGAGTACAATAATCGTGTTGAAAATTTATTATGACTTTGACCAATTGTTTTTTTTTATCTTGAGTGAAAACTCATTTCACTCAATTTTAACAAAAAAAAAACCTACTCGTTCAACAAAGAACCAAATACAAAATTAGCCAAAAAAGTAATAAAACCAAATTCAATGATTCGATAGTTTATTCTAAAGTTATTCGATCGGGTTGTTATTTTTTCATTCGTCAGTTAAATTTGTATGTACATTTTGTTGAGGTCTTGGTTTTGTTGTAGCCGTGAAATAAGGCTTTTAATTTTATTTGTAGCTCATTTGTCGTCACAATAAAACTGCTTTTCTTGTAATTTAAAAAAAAACATTTGAACCGTATTTAATGAACTAGAAATGAAACGAATGTGGTCGCCATGAATTGTGTCTTCCTCTTCAAGTTATGTTCTAAATTTAATTAAGATTTTTTTTTTGTTATTATTGTTTTGTTTTGGCTTTTTTATGTTTGGTTTTCTGGCAGACACTTCCCCGTGTCCTGATGGTTTGCATCTGATTGAAGAGGATGACCACGTTGGCGATGTTATTGATGATGATGATGATGACCATGATGGCCAACTGCATTCGTTTCAGCGAGAAGCGGAACAACCTTTACTACCACAGCAAAACACTACCACCGATATTTTATACAAACACTCGGCTAATCACCACACTGCCATTAACATCAGTTAGGTTTACCGTTTATTTAGAGGGGATATTGTCTGCAATACAGATTTCTATTTTTAATTATGCAGATTTTGTTATGTAATCGATCAATTTATAAGTTCACATATCACTATAGAATAAGTTATTCATAACTTGGCATTTGCAGATGATTATGTTAATATAAATGCTAATGTACATGTTCATGAGAAACAAAATTCATAGATTTGGTGTGTTGAAATATTTGCAACCAAATTTCCATACTTATTTTTTATTTTCTTTAAATTTTTTAACGATGATTATCGATTTGATTTTTTAATAATTAATCTAAGTCATATTATTATTTTAAGAGTTTAAATTATAATTGTTGTTGTACTGTACATAACTAGTACGTCACATGTGATAAATTTAGATGCACGTACTTGTGGTTATTGTTGACGATTGGCAATGTCTGTTTTAAAGCTAAAATCTAAATTTTAGACTATACAGCAAAGAATACGATATACTATAGTTAATGTTGGTGCTATTTGCTTTCAATGAAATTAATTTATAAACCAAACATTGCCATTTTTTTAATTCCATGTCAGGTTTAGAACTGCATAATCGGAGCTAATAAATAAATCTGATCATATTTAGAGATATCTAAATGATCTAATTGTTGTGTAAATTGAACACTATCTCTTTCGAGTGTCCAGATGTTATAGTATTATAGATAAAAATAATAAAAACAGCTTCAATTCTGAATGATCTTCCATCATTCTCAGCAACGATGGAGGCTCTTGCAATTGCGAAAAAAAGGCTAGCAATTCATGCCATCAGCTCTTGGGTTGGACCCTATTATTATTTAACTTTTCAGCATTTTTTTCACTATTATATTAATTTAGTTGGAGTTATTTGTTTGCGTCCCAATTGATTCGTTTTTGATGTACTGGTGCTTGCAGCCGATAACTGCTGAAGGAGACAGCCTTTTGTATTATTCCGTCAGAGAATTTATTTTACTGGATAAACAAGCTCATCTGGGTATCTCTAGAATGTTTGATTAATTTGCTTAATTACAATACAGTTTTATAGCTTTAGATTGATATGTAGCTTTGGAATATTTGCTGGTCAATCATTTGGCGTTTGATTGCATGTGGATGTTTACAACTTTTTTGCTGATGGACGTTTTCTGTGTTCTTGTAAGCTTTTATATTACAGTAATTTAAACTCATTTGACTTTTTAAAGTAAGCTAATTTTATGTATTAGAAAAATCCGAATAGAATTGCAAAGCGCTGCATTTTACAAGCAATTGCAACTACTTTGGTTTGTTTTGTGGATTTATTCTCGGCGGCTTACACTGGATCACTGTCTAAAGTAAGTGTCCATTGTATTTTTTTTCTTCTGTCGTTAATATATTTAATTTCTTTCACAGGATGTATTCAACCGTCGCAATGAAACTGTTAAGTTAAATTTGATTTAGTATACTTAAAGAAAGCGTTATTTAATTAAATTTTATTGGGGTTTTTTAGATGCATGGAAGCACTACGTTGAATCCAGCCTACAGCTTATTTATACCTTTGTATTTTGCCAAAGGCGGAATTGGATGGTTGGTAAATGTAAGTGAAATTAACAAGTGCATGCCAAAGTTTATTAGCGATCAGGTGATTTTGGTCTCCTTAATAGTTTTTAATGAGTAAATAGTGACGAATGAAGACTTTTGAAGGTTATAAATAGTTCATACATTAATGCCAATAATTGATTGATGCTTAATTGTAGCTGTCGATGGTTTATCATTTGATTTGTGTTTATAAGAAGTTGAAATCTTTTACTCCTGCGATTGGTCGTCCGGTATATTTATTTGATTTTAGGTTTTTTATTATTTCCATTAATAAGATTAATTGCAGTTGCCAACAGCCCCAGAAACAATCTGGTCTGAATCTTCGTTGACAACCAATCACGAATCTAATTATTACTACGTTGACACGGATCATGATACGGATAAAAATATTGCAAATAATGGTGAAAATTCCATCAAATATGCATCTCCAGTTCCTCCACCTCGACGTCCTGAAAAACTAGCTGCTTCACCTAATCCCGAATATTATTTAGATTTAGTTGACAGTGATGTTTCTCCATCGCAAGCTTATTTAACTATAGTTGAAGCACCAGTTTATGCTACCCCAAGATCTGGGTCAAACAAATCCGTTGCTTTAATTTAAATTAGGTTATGTTTAGTTTAGCGGATTCCGAGAGAACCGTATATACTGTATTACGTTATTGGAGTTTATTTAGTTGCAATAGCCGAAATCGATCATTAAAAAAACTTCCACTCTTTAATTGTTATCTTGTTTACATAATCCAACGGCTAGAGTGCATTTGGAGAATTAAAGAGCTGCATGAAAGATTTATAATCTCGGGTTATCCTTTGTAAGATAAAAGATTAATTAATTGTTATTATTGTTTAAGCGATTTAATGAAAGTAATTATAGTGTTAATGGACTTCAAGCGGATTAATATGTTAGAATACAATTAATACCGAGATTTGAAAGATTTAATGATTTTTAAATTAATTTGTAACTACTTCATGCAAAAATAGTTGTCGTAGACGCAATTATTGTTATAAATAGGTGAAAAAGAGAAAATTTAATAAAATATTATGATTGAAACTTTTAATTATTACGATGTAACAAATACTGTACATTTAGTCGTGTATTTTTAAATAGCTACGGTAATATATAGAGTGACTAAAAAAACAAAAGAAAAAAAAGTTTATTATCTCTAAAGGCTCTTTTTACAACTAAGCATAATATACAGTATAATACTCGTAGTTTAAAGTTGTCATTACAAAGTTAAAATATTTGCTATATTTGTATAATGTATCGTTAAAACAACTTTATTATGCAAATTAGTAACTTACTAAAAATATAAAGTGATTAAAAAAAGTACAGTATTTGAACACCTTCACTTTTCTCAATATTTACTAAACTACTTAATAATTTTACAAATATATTTTTTGGCTAATAATGTAGACATAATAATTAACTTTAAGCATAAAAAATAAATGTTGAGTTATAATTAATATTTTTATTATAGTATTTTTATCGTTTCATATTAAGTAATTTGGTAAATATTGAAAAACTGTGGGGTGTTCAAATACTTTTTTTTTGGATCACTTTTCATTATTAAAAATTATAATTGTAATGGTTGTTATAAAGATTGATTCATTTTTATAAAGTTTAAAGCGATTACAATTATTTTATTACACAGTATATTTAATGAATTATTTTTAAAAATTGACTTTATTTTGAATTATACCATATTTTGGTAAAAGGGTCGGATGGGGAGAAAAAAAAATAAAAACCCATACGATAATAACGGTATGCAATGGAATGTCTAATGTTCAATATCCAAGTGAGATTTTGAAAGACATTTCACATACGCACTTTCCAAGAAGTAAAAGTACAATACTAGCCGCTTTAAGGGCTCCACAATCACAAAAATCAAACAATTTACTGTATTTTTACAAAAACGTGAAATATTTTATCAATTAATTTTTCTGTACTTTTCCTTTCGGACTTTATGACTTTGTTTTGCGAACGAATCAGTATTATATGTTGATGAACTCGTAATGATTAATCGTCAATTGTCCAGTGCTGGCACATAAATACATCACGTTAAAATCACTTTTAAAGTTTAAATAGCTACACTTCTATCGTTAATATTCGTCTTGGTGTTTCATGTGAACAGTAGTTTCTGCTTGTCTAAGCTTTAAAATAATTTATTTAATTTAGTTATTTCGATCGGGATTTCCATAGAAACCCAGCAAAACTTCAAAAGTACCGTAATTCTTCTTGGCAACGTTGTTTACATTCCGCCCACTTTATTTCAAGATGGCGTCGTGCGCGGTAAGTAAAATCATCTGATGCACTAATTTAAATTTAATAAGCGATCGTAATAGACTTTTATGTACTATAACGAGTTAAAATTTGACCATGAAATTAATCTGACGATGGCGATAATATGTTAATCGATAAACGTGACGTCGTTATCATTTTAATGACAATTAAAATTTACTCAATTCAGCAGCTGTCAAGCCCCAGTCATGTGATGATGTTTGGTGTATTCCTGTCTAATTAATCATTTTTACAGCAATTTTGTTAAGATTATTTTCTAAGTTAAATTGCTGGCTAACCAAGTGGTATTTTTGAAATATTAATATTATCGTTATTTTTGTGCTGCACTTATACAGTATTATTTTTGCTTCACACAGGCATTTCCTGCCAAAAATGAAACTTGAATCGTTTAGTATTTGTACCAGAAATACATAAAAATTGCCCTTCGACGCCTTGACAGCTGTATTTGCGTCGTTGTCATAATGTATAGAAATCTGACATGAAATTAACAAACATATCCAAATTATGTCATAACTTCTTATGTTTACAGTATATTTAATTGAAATTTAAATTAGGTTGGAAAAGGTGGACGTTGCCAAAACAAGTACTGTATCAGAAATTTCGACAAAGTAACGCTAAAGACTGTAACTTTTATTTTTTTTTTATTAAATGCCAGAGATGATGTGTTAACTAAAAGTGTCATTAAAAAAATAACTGAACGACGTCAGTAACTTTTTTAATTTAATCTTGCGAAAGAACGTTAAGTATCAAGAATATGTAATCAACGCAAAGACCATAAATTTCGGTTCCATCTGTACGAACCTGCGACATGTGAGATGACCCATTAGCACATTTAAGTTCTCGCAGTCTTACTAAACTGTAATACCAATTCACACTACAAATAATAAGCTACCTGTACAAAAACGAAGAAAATAAGAAAGAAAACAATGTTCAAATGGGCATTATTTGATAATTAATTAGTCTGTAATTTAGACTTTTTTTCCGTTTTAGAAAGCACAAAATATACTTAACAGAGGAATGTTGATAATTGAATGATAATTATCAAGTACGATATATACAGACCATTAAAAGTTCTTTAAACCTTGAACTATTGAAAGTAATTATACTGTTCCCAAGTTCTGATACTGTAATTCTTGACAGCAAATATATGGTACAATATAAGTGACAAAAACGACTGATGATGCAAAGTATTTAATGTACACACAAGGTGCCAGGTTCTTTTTGTATAATTATGAACATCTTGTAATTAAAAATGCAAATTTGATCATAGTAATGAAACCGGTGTTGTAATTGAATTAATGTAAGTAGTTAACGTAACTTGGAGTTTTTATTGAACCGGCAGCTTCTAAGGTTCCCTCCCTCTAGCTTATTCAATAGTTTAATGGTTATTAACTGTTGGTCTATTTGGTGCGAAAGGCGTTCCGTAAGTTCAATTGGAATAGTGTATTGTGTTGGCAACGTTCCAATATAAGTTTTAAACCTAAGGCAACTTCAAGTAAAAACAACGTGTCTGTGAGCTTTACGTTTTAGTTCAGTCGGTTCAAATGCTTTGAGCACATGGTTCTGTATGTTCTGCAACCTTCTTCGGGTTAACTTTTTTCAATTTTATTTTTAACTTCTCTGTTTTATCTATAAACTGTCGGTGTATTAGCAGGTTTTTTTTTTGCTTTAAATTTTTAATAACAAATTAAGAACTCGGTTTTGAATTCTTTTTTTATTGAAATACAACAATATTTATATTCGTGGACTTTTTTTAATTTTTTTTTGCAACTTCAGCTGAATTTAAACAGGTGAGATTAACATACTGTAGTTTTTTTTCTTCTTTGAGATAAATGGTTGTGAATGGTTGACGACCAATTAATTTTTTTTACGTCTGTTTAGCGAATGTTGACGTGGTCGTAAAATTCCATACACTGTGTGGATCTAAGTTTTATTTTTATTTGATATTTTAAATGTTTTATTCATGAGGAAGATAAAATGTTTACGCTTTCTCATGAATAAAAACTTAATTATTTTATGACTTAAGTATTTACGATTGTTTAAAAAAAAATGTGTAACTTTAATTTTTTTAATGAATTACTTGATATACTGACAAACCTGTTTTAGTTTTGAAATTCACAGACTGATGTAATATTTAAATTTTGTTGCTTTATTTTTTTTAAAACTTTTTAAAATTTAGAACAAACTTTAAAAACTGTTTTTTAGTATTGCTCATCAGTTTAAGACATGACATGGATATTGTTAATATAGAAATGGTTGACTACGCGCTCAGGGGGAGCTGGATAGACAAAATGAGGTAGCAATGTCCCAAAGTGCATCAAGTTAAGTTGTATTAGTAAACTCTGAACTTTTTGGAGTGAGGACTGAGGACTTTTTAAGCTTAACTTGCCCCCACACGTTGTTTCAAACTTCCAATTCCATCGGCATCGCACTTTGCATTATGATATTTTGCTACATGAAAAAGTGAATGCACTTAAAAGAGATGTAAAAAAAAATACTAGCGTCTTCACTCTTTTGTATTGCTCTGAAATCAGTGTCATCTTTTTACAAAAGAAGCTTTTAACCCTTTTTTGTCAATTGAATAATTGGATGTCTTTTGATTGATCTCAAGGACTTTTAATAGCATAGAACTACCAATTGAAGTTGATTATACATATCCGTTGTTTCTTTTTTTATTTCATTTTAATAACAATTTGTCTTTTTTTTTTTTTTGTTAGATAAGCGACGCTGTCCTCCATCATGAGTGGCCAATATCATCTACCACATCGTGTTAACGGCAGTAGTGACAATAATAATATCCCAATGTCAAATTATATTCCGGTTCCATCGTCCTCACCGTCGTCGAGAAGGACAGCGCATGATTCGCTGGATCCTCACACGCCGGGAGGAACGTCAATCAATGTGGTGCCTCTGGATCCTAATGAGCTAGAACCAAATGAAGATGGGATGAAAATTGTGGTATCAGCGAACAGGAAGGTGGAACATCCGACTTCGTAAGTGTATTTATAAGAGCTTATCACTATATAAATATTATACTGTAACTTACTGAACTTGTCAAAGTCTTATATATCAAAAGCTAGCAATTTTTTAAGTCCATTAATCTCCGTTTTAATTCTGAAATGTCAACAAGTTGCAAGTTACTGCTTATTGATTGATGTAAACAAGTTATTTTTCTGTGAAAAATGTTGAATGAATTTCTCTAACGTAATAGTAGTAATTATAGCCTATGTTAAGTAATGTCAATTACTCGGTAATTTATTTAAGTGGATCAAATTAATTTTTATTGAAATTGATGGAATTTTGGTTATGTTTTTGAAGTGTCTGCTGGGTTACAGGAAACTTAGTGACGATTAAACAACTATTAAGACATCGTAATTTGATCCCAAAACAAACATTGATTTTGTATCAACTTTAGGATTAAGACATTCTGCATGAGTGTTGACTTAAAACGCACTACATATTCAAAGAGTGTGCGATAAAGTTTTCTTATCCTAATAAAAATTTAGCATTGAGGAACCTTCACCCCCTATTTCTCAACTAAATGAATGAACTAAACAAATACGAGCTTAAATTCAATCGAAATTGACATCAGTTTTGATAGAAATCTAATGAGAATTTGCGTCGATTATATTTGAAAACGAGTATATTAATATCATTGAAGATAGTTGACTCATTTGTTTTCATAATGTTGAAGTTAATTTATGAAATATTTTTATTGATAAGAAACTATTTTTATTTTTAGAAATCTGGATACGTTGATGCACATAATCAAAGCCAATGTTGGCACTGGAATCTTAGCAATGCCGGAATCGTTAAAAAATTCCGGTTTGGCGGTAAGTTACTGCCTAATTGTTGACTCTTTCGGCAAAATAAATCTTATTATTTTACTTGTTAAATAATCGGTTACTGAAGCATTTTTTTATTTACTTAGTTTGGATCTATTGGTTTAGTTCTTATCGCTGTCTTTTGTATCCATTGCATGCACATTTTGCTCAAATGTTCTCGACATCTATGCAAAAGGTCATTACAATTTCACTTAATATTGTTTCCATCAAATTGGTAAACGAATAAATATTCACAGGACAAATATTGCTTTTATGGATTTTGCCACAACGACTGAAGTGGCATTTGCAACTGGACCTTTGCAAATTCGAAGACATTCTCGATTATTTCGGTATTTTTATTTGAAATTTAGAAAATAGTGTGTCACAGAGAAATTAATATGTGCAATTCATTTTCAGAGGTTTAACTAATTTTTTTCTATGCCTAACTCAGTTAGGATTTTGCTGTGTATATTTGGTCTTTGTAGCTACAAATATTAAACAGGTATTATAAGTTAAGTTTAAATTAAAGTTTAATGTGTTAGTAATTTTGTATTTTTTGCAGGTAGTAGAGCTGAATAATGGTCCGGTTTTGGATTATAGGATTTATATCTCATTCCTCTTCATTCCAACGGTTCTTCTTAATCTTTTAAGAAATCTTAAGTTCCTAGTTCCGGCCACTGTGGTGGCAAATGTCTGTGAGATTATTTCTCTGGGAATCATATTTTACTATGTTTGCCAAGACATTCCTCACACATCCTCTGTACCTGTCATGGCGCCGTTTTCGACGCTTCCTCTATGGTTTGGCACTGTCATTTTTGCTTTTGAAGGAATTGGATTGGTAAACACGATTATCGCGTGATATTATCGTTTTATATACTGTAATTGGTTTTAATTATGAGGTTTTTTCATATTTTAATTATAGGTGTTGCCATTAGAAAATAGCATGAAAACGCCCGAGGCTTTAGGAGGAAAGAATGGAGTGCTGAATACCGGAATGGTTATTGTTACTGTTTTATACGTAGCTGTCGCGTTTTATGGTTACCTGAAATACGGTGATGCTGTCAAGGGTAGCATCACACTCAACTTGCCTCAAACGATGTAAGATTTTGCGTAATTTTGCCTTGAAAACGATGAATGAGGGTGAAGGTTCTATCTCTTGCTATTATCTTCAAGTTTTCCTCCTCTCACTTTCTTCATCCTGTCTCAAAAAAACGAGTGATATAATTTTGATACAAGGACGTCTTTGTAAAGCTGTCCTTGTTGCAATTCATTTCTGCAAATATTTGATTCCATAACGTTGATTTTATTATCTCATTATTATTCTATTGTGACCACCACAGGAAGGTGAACTTGTTTTGTGTTAATGGAAAATTACGAGACAGCTGAACATAGATGATGAGAGGAGAAATAGAGACATTAACCTCCCCTTTTTACATAATCTTTTGGTTCACTGATTTTCTTGATATTTTTTAGTCTGGGGAATATTGTGTGCTTGACCTATGCACTGGCTATTTTTCTTTCGTATGCCATCCAGTTTTATGTACCAATGCAAGTTATGTGGCCGCCACTTAAAGAACGTGTTACACCAAGGTTACAAACGTTGGCTGAAATTGGATTTAGAGTTGGAATTATCTTAATCACGTGTAAGTGTATTAACAAAATTTGGTTTATGAAAGCCTCAATTACCGTCTTCCCGTTTAAGATTGTAATGTAATGTAGCTATAAGTTTAGTGTTTGTGTCTGGAACTAAACAAGCAGTGAGTTGTTTTGTGGTGAAAACAACTTTTGTAGAATTTGTTTATTCACTGTTTACAAGTGTTTATACTTTAATATTTATTTGGTGGTTAATATTTATCTGTTATTTATAGTTGCCTTGGCTATTTTAATTCCACAATTGGGTCTGTTTATCAGCTTAGTGGGGTCTTTCAGTGGCTCCTATTTGTGCCTGATTCTTCCTCCCATTTTGGAGATTGTTACGTTTTACAGTGAAGGCATTCCTTGGTATAGCTACGTAAAAAACGCTTTTATTTTTGTGATTGGAGTGTTGGGTTTTATCACCGGAACCTATGTCAGTATCGAACAGATAGTGCACACGTTTGGTCAAACCTCGTGAGTGCTCCTACGCTATATGCATAAAAAGAAGTTACTTCATAAGGGCAACAGCGTCGACACTTCATCATCTGTTTTGGAAAGCATCAACGAAATACTAGAAATATTTTTATCTTAATTTACCGTCTAAGCAGCGAGTGGATGACATGAACAATTGACAAACGAGCGAGCTATTTATACGCCAGATATTTTTTTTTAGTTTTTTTTTAATAATAAACTTTTTAGACATAGTTTTAAATGACGTAAACAAGAAGATCGACGCTGTAAGCAAAGAGCAAAAGTAACGAAGAAGTAAGTTAAAATTTAAGGAAAGGAAAAATGTCTCAAGGTCTTATAAAAAAACAGGCCTTAACGATTATTTGTTGGCCCAAGCTCAAACGCTAAAGTACCTTTTTCCTTAAAAGAAAAGTATGCATGTAAATAGAAATATACTTGACCTTTTGCTGTAGATATATTAAAAGCTATTTGAAATGTTATTGGGTATGTTATTCGCATTTTTCTTTTAGTTGTTTATTGTTTTTTACAGAAAAAAACTGACAGAGACAGTTAATGAACGAATTAGTGCCAATTGTCTGGTAGTAGTTAAAAGAGTTAGTTAGCCGCGGAAATTGCGCTTGTTGTTTTCCGATGATTATTATATATTTTGGTTTGTTTCTTTCCATGGTTTTAGTAATCTTTGAAACAGGTAGAATTTTGGCTAGCATCCTATTGCCTGATGCTACTTCCCTTAAAATCTCCAAGGACAACAACGCAGCTTATCATGCGCAATTTCATCTCATGATGATGATGATTGACGTTTCTCTTAGAAGCCAAGTTTTTTTTTTGAAATTTCCTAAAAATATACTTCATAAATTAATAATTTTGACATTTCGAAAATAGTTTACTGGTGATAATTAAACTGTTTACTTTTTTATAGAGATTCTTGGCGACAGACAATGACTGACAGATTTTTATCAGAGGAAATGGCTTGTGTTTAAGATCATTGTATGATACTGTATAACACGATAATATGATACACGAGTTCTACAATATATACTTTTAATACTGTATACATGCAGATATACGACAGAACTTACACAAGACCTGGCACTGTTATTCTAACTTAATCTGTAAACGATCTTTAACTCTCTTGACGTCATTATTTGAGTTTTATTGATTGTTACCGTGCAAACCTTTATAAAACAAATATTAGTTAATAAATGAATAATGATGTTTTGCTATAGAGGTGTTGTAACATCATGTGTTTACGATATTTAAAATAATTACTTGATATAAGAAACAATCGGCTAAATACTTGTTTTGAGGCATTTCACTAAAAATTTCCTATACTTTTTATGAAGGTGTCTAATGGAATTTTAACACAAGTACTGGATCTGAAAAATACTTGTTGGAAAAATTTTCGGATTCAGCAATTAGTAAGGGAACTTTTTTTATTTCAATTAAAAGAAACATGAAATGCCTACTAATGAAAAAGTATATCGCGTCGATATTAATAGTTTTAATTGCCGAGAAAACGGTGAAGTTAATTAATTATTAGTACCGGTATACAACATAAACGAAGATTTATGAAAAAATTGACAAATGCCAAAATAACAAATGGAATATAATTGAGATTTTAAAAACTTGCTAAAATTTACAGCAATATGTTGAAATTTTTTTTTTTTCTATGAAACTCGCAATTTTTAAATATTTTTACATATTTATGTCAGTTTGTAATTTTAATTTGTATTTTACTGTACGTTTAAACTTTTTAATTTTTTTTTTTGCTTTGAAAACCACACTTTTCATTAATGCATTGACTGTACCGGTAGTACCAGGTTTCATTGAAGCAGTAATAATCATCAATTAGAGTTACAATGATGAACTTTATGATAATTTTCACTATCATAATAGCTTTTTTTATTATGTCAGTGTAGGATTTTTCTATTATGTAAGCTTGGTAAACCCACGATATACAATGTAAAATTGTTTAAATAGTTTCAGTGCTAAGGGTTTATTTAGTTAGCGAGATTAGAAATTGTTCAGCTTGAAAGATTCAAGTGGAAGTGTAAAATTATTTGTCCACCTAAAAAAATATGAGAATATTGATAAGCCATAAAATCCGGTAATAGTTCTACTTAGCCACTTGTATTGGGTCGTAGTAGATAATAATTATCATTTGTCAAACACTTCAAACTCACAATTTTTTTTCTTCGATGTCGTCGTCTCAAATTACTGTTGAAGCAATTTTATCATTTTGACTGACGTTTGATGGCATACTATCCAACCAACCAAAAGACATTTGTCGAGATACAGTATGCTAATTAATCATAATTATCTGCCATGAATTCCAATTATTTAATCTTTAACCATTTAAAATCTTTAGATAAGCGCATCAAGGTAAAACAAAGTGATTTGCGGTGGTTAAGTTGGAATTGGAAGCTTTTTAATTACCGAATAATATTGATTACAATGGCAAAAGAAAAATAAATAACTCCGCCTCTTTTGATTTCCATTATAGGTGATCATTTTCAGGTGGTACATAAAACATCATCCTCGAATTGCGCTGGTTTGAATGAAGGTGCCAAGCAACGTTGAAATAACACGGTCAACATGAGCGGAAACGAAAATAAAGCCTTTCAAGACGACAGTAATGTGCTTTCAAGTGACACAAATCCAAATGAAGTTTCACAAGTTGTAAGTTGAAACTCAGTTTAATTTATTTACAGTATAAGATAACTTTATTATTGACATTTTGAGCATACTTAAAATTGTTTATTTTCACTTTTATCAACGGCGATCAAGTTTCAAAATAAATTAATTAATGGTAAATTTGGAAAATGATACGCATCTGATTTATCAATGATTTCCAAAGATGCAGATTTTCCAAGTTACACTAAGGACTTAACTAACACACATTACAATAATGATATCATGTTTGTTAGGAAGTTTCTCTGGAAAATTTAATTATGCAATCAGTTTTTGATGATAAGAAAAGTGTTTTTATATCCATGTTTATTACATCCAAAATAAAATCTGAATTTCAGAAAGTACCAGTAAATAAGTTTAAAAAATAAATTCATATAAACTTAACTTACTGTGTTTTACATTATTTGTACCTGAAAATACATTAGTAATTAATTGCAGGAAAGTCACCTGTTATTGTACTTTTATTAGGATTGCACAATTATTTTATCATAAACTATTGCCAAAATACTAAAACTAAAACAAAATGCATTCTTTTTTTGCACACGGATTAGCTCCTGAATGACAAAAAATTATTTGAATGATTTCTATTGTATTGATTATTAAAATAGTCTTCTTTCTACAAATCTAAATTGCGGATATTGAATGCTAATAATAAAATCTGCATATTTTGGCCATAGACAATTAACAGAATGTAATGTGTACTTGATAGAGGAGTGGCAATCCATTTGTGATCCATCTACTGTAAATATCAATTGTTGCTTGTCGAAAAATACTTATAGTATACTGTAGTTTAGAGTTTTATAGCCAACAGACAAAACTTAATCACGTTTCAATTTAATGTTTGTACATTGTAATCAAACACTGCACAAGAATTACATAAAAATGAAATTTAAGCACTGTCTATTTACTGTACATTATTTAATTACATAGTAGTTAAAAGTTTTAAATCATGGGTTATAGTTTAATATTGTAACACTATGAAGTTTAGAAATATACAGTTATTAAATTTACACTGTACATTAAGTGCAAAAATACATCAAGATAGAAAGAACTGAAAAAATAGTCGTTTACTTGTTTTTTAGTTTAATATTTTACTGTTAGTTTTGAAAAACAACTACTGTAAATTAAGAAATTAGTAAAATGATTGAATATTTCCGTGATTTACACTCCATTTTGGGACATTGTGCAGTATGTCATAATGCTTTCTTACGTCAAACGTACTGTAACATTTTAATTACCAGTTATTAAGTTATAAATATGACGTACAAACATTTTATATTGCAATAATTGCAGGACCAACAATCGGCGATATTGTGAGCTGCAACAATTAATAATGTATTTTATTTTCACCGTATATTGTATTAGAAGTGTCGAAATCTTGATGCTTTATTCATATTGTCGCTTCTGCATTTAAAATTTTAATATCTAATTTATTTCGTGTATTTGCATTTGATTATTTGGGTCATCGTTAGTTGCGTAATTTTAATAAAAATTTTTTTTAGTGAATCTGTGTTTTTTACACTGTAGTCTGATAGTTATTTTGATTACTTAGCTAAAATTTCTATTGTTTCATCCCTTACTGTATTTATAACTACTCATTTTATTTCAATTGTGTATTGTTATCGGATATTGATTTTTTGGTTGTAAAACAATTCTTTTAGTTTAATTTTTGATGACACAAGCGTTTCATCTTTGACTTTTAACCCCCAGTACATTTCCCCTTGTCAATATTCGCGATGTAATCGCATATTAATTTTAAACGGTATTAAATTAAAAAAGCAGACAAAATATTTTTGTTTTTAATTAAAAAGTAATCGCCAGTGCATTATTACAAAATTTGATAGATTAAAAATGAACGAAACGACTGTACTGTATATTAGAGTTTGGACATTTCACTCTCGACATAAAAGATGTTTTTATGACCAATGAAAAATTGAAGGCCGGGAAAAGTATTTTACGTATTAATTTACATGCAGAAACAAAATGCTACCGGCTAATAATAGATGGATGTAACTATGATTAAAAATAAAAATTGAAACGATGGGATTAAAAATAATATGAAATTGACACGGGGTTCACTTCAAAGATGGAATTTTACAGGACGTCGACCGCTTACAATTTAATCAGCTGATTTTTTTAGTTACCAATCGTTAAAGGAACTGAAATATAAAATGTACTTTTATCAGCGAGCATGAAGTACATCTCGAAATGTTAGAGTTTAAATTTTAAACCAATCGTTTCCAACGTGGAAACGTGTACTGATAAGATTACAGCTATAGAAATTAGTCTTTTCTGCAGTTTTAACTTGCAGTACTGTAATATATTACGCTCAGTTATTATATAATCGCAGATTTGCTTGTACACTAATCCTAATCGAAAATTTGTTTGCACACTAATTATAATCACTTTTGAAGTTGAAAAAATTTATTTGATTAACCTTTAAATCAACACAGTTTATTATGGACAAACCGTTGTTGGAGAAGAACTTTAACCAAAAGTCTCCTAACTATTATACATTGCCAACACCTGACTTAGCCAATGACTTGAGTTTAAAGACAATCACTGTCCATGATGGACAGGATAATAATGACAACTTTGTATCTGAAAAATCAAAGAAAGAGTTGCGAGATCAACTTATCAGCGAACGAAATGTGGAGCATCCAACTTCGTAAGATATTTAATTAATAATTTTTTTTATAAATTAAATCAAAATCGGTAATTGTTTTTGTAGAAATTTTGAGACTATGATACACATTTTAAAAGGAAACATTGGCACCGGTGTTTTAGCACTTCCGCAAGCATTTATTTATTCTGGTTTGGCGGTGAGTAATTGTTTAACTATGTTTAAGATAACATTTATTTATTTATTTTGAATATAGTTTGGGACAGTCGGATTGGCTGTTGTTGCTGGAATTTGCATTCACTGCATGCTACTGGTTTTAGCATGTTCCCAAAAGTTGTGTTTAAAGTAAGTACTGTATATAAATTTGTAAACAATATTGGGCGATACTTTAAAAAAATAAAATAAATATAAGATATAACTGACTGAACAAGTAAATACTTAAACTTAGTAAAAACTTAGTAAATACTAGATTTAGTTGATTTCGAAATTATTTTTATCAAATTTTGTAATGACAACAAATACTTTTAAATTCTTGTTAAGAGCACAGTAAACTTGCATGTATCATAAAATGATACAAATCATAAAATTAATTATACTTAATATTTTAATTAAAATCCTATGCATATTCATTTTAGGTTTTTATTCAAAAAAAAAAAAAAAAGCATTGCATGTCGTTGAACTTAAAAGTTGTAAACAAAACACTTCAATTAATTGAGATAAAATGAAACATTTAGGCAATATAATTTTTTTTTAAATTTCTAAACTTCATGCCATTACTGATTACCAAGAATGCTAATACATTGGTAAATAGCGTATAGAAATGTATGTAGTATAGTAGACTCGCGGTAATCCAACAGACGTTTTGGAATACCGAATTTGCCGGATTAAAGAAAACTTTCACAAACCCTCTGTAGTCCGGCACTTTCTAAAAAGTATAGTGATTCGACAAATTACGTAACAAAATGATAGAATTGTCATGTCGGATTACAAGGAATAACGGATTAGCTAGGGGCCGGTGTTTCATTGTAATTGCTAATACCTTTTTTATTTTAATTTCAATGTTTGTTTTAAATCTCAACGTTGTTTTTGGTACGCATGATAATTATCATTGTTTTGTTTTTATTAGATCTAAAATCCCTTCTATGGATTATGCAACAACAGCTGAATATGCATTTAAGTTGGGTCCTCAAAGGCATCAATGGTTTGCCCCATGGGCAAGGTACAATTGCTTTCTAAACTCGTAAGATTTTTAAAATTTTACATTTATCCATGTATGTAATAGGCTTATGACCAACATCTTTATTTGTATTACTCAATTTGGTTTTTGTATTGTTTATTGGATTTTTGTGGCTTCCAATATTCAAACGGTAAGTTAATGCCATAAAGATATTGCAATATTTATGTAATCATAAAATTAAAGAGAATATTTTTTTAATTCTGTAGGCTGTTTTGTTTTTCAATCCTACATTTAACTGGGATTATCGAATTTACATGGCAATTTTATTTTTGCCAATTGCTATTGCCAGTTTTGTATCGAATCTCAAGTACTTGGCACCGCTTATGATTGCAGCTAACATATTTGAAGTAGCTGCGTTTGGTATGCTCTTCTATTACTTATTTCAAGATGTTCCAGCAGTCGAATCGAGGAGACAAATGCCATCGTTAAGCGATTTACCACTTTGGTTTGGAACTGTCATTTATGCATTCGAGGGAATTGCGCTTGTAAGATGACATTTTTCATTCAAATTCATTGTTAATTTATAAAAGCTGATCCAACATTTTAACTTTAGGTTCTTCCATTGGAGAACAACATGAAAAGGCCTCAAGACATGCCTGGTTGGACGGGCGTTTTAAATGTGTCAATGACAATTGTGACATTGTGGTATTGCGCAGTTGCGTTTTTTGGCTACTTAAAATATGGTGATGACTTAAAAGGCAGTATTACGCTTAGTCTTCCATCGGAAATGTAAGAATATTTATTTTTAATTTGCTGTCACATCAATGAACACAATGAATTGAAAACAATGAATTGTTTTAAATAACAGATTGTCAGTTGTCATCCAAATATTGTATGCAGCTGGAATTCTCTTTAGTATAATGTTACAATTTTATGTTCCTTTTCAAATCATGTGGCCTTCCCTTAAAGCAAAAGCAGGAAAACATCCTCAAATTTGGGAAGGAGTATTCAGGATGGTTCTTATAATCTTCATATGTAATAATCTCATTTTTATTCAAGTTTTTATGTCAATGCAATTGTCGCTGATTTTTTTTATTGGGTTTTTTTAGTTGGGCTAGGATCACTCATACCGGACTTTGAACTTTATATCAGTCTTGTCGGATCGTTTGGGGGCTCTTACTTATCCCTGATCTTTCCAATCGCCGTTCATATGGTTACATATTGGGAAGACGGAATGCCATGGTACGTGATAATCAAAGATATAATCATTGTCATATTGGGCATCGTTGGATTTGTTATTGGAACTTATACTAGCATTGTGTCTATTATTGATGCTTTCCAAAACGAGTAGTTTTAATTCTTTTATATAGGATTATTTTAAAAGCACTTATTTAAGTTTTAATATCGTAAACCAAAATATAACAAGACTTAAAATATAAATATACGGACGTGAATTTGCATAATAGCATTACAACTTGTTAGCTATAATTCCGCCTTATATCGAGTCTAGTTGATTTTAAATTTGTAATAGTGCATATTTGTATTTGAAAAAGAAGTCCGATCTCACAAATGTATTTATATTTCCATTAAAATCGTCATTGGATTTATAACTGAATTGAAGCAGGTCAATGTTTACATATATTTAAATTTCCCTCGTTGTGACATCACTTGCGTAATCAGGTAAGCGAAAATCTTGTAGCCGTTAATAAGCGCTTATAAAGAGCTACATTCGAGTGCTCGTTTTTAAGTTACCATTTAACTCAAACAAATATTTTATGTTCATAATTGACTTAGTTTATTTAGTAACTTAGCTTCACTATCGCCACCTATTGTTCTACGGAGTTTTAACATAGAGATCCGCAATTATGAGTCATAATTAATTTTACAAATTAGTGCATCTATTGCATAGAGTGAATCGCTATTCAATTTCGTGGTGCTCGCTAGCAGCAAGTAGTCGAGTATAGTGATCTGAGATCGAATCAAAAGTATCGATACTGGTATCAAAATTGGCATCGGAACAAAAGTATCGATGCCTAAAAAGTATCGGGTCAAAAGTATCGATACTCGAAATATCGGATTTTCGATACTCGCTTTTTTTAATATAACAAATGTAAATGAAGGTGAAAAATATGTTTCAATAACAAAAGCGATTACCAATAACTATAATCTAGCGAAAGTAATTACATTTCAAACAAGAATTCACGCAGAGAAAATGTTATACTGTAATTGTACCAAACACAATTGATATTTGCATAATTTCACTAGTCTAAAGTAATCTTTAATTTTTTTATTTGTTAAGTTTTAAATTTTAATATTTTTAAGTGCATCATTAATTTATTATACATCAATGGCATTAGGGACATTTGATAAATCAAAATGAAAATTTTTTTGTTTGATTTTTTTTTACTATAAAGAACAATTAAACGTTTAAATAATGGTTGATAATATTCGCTAAATGAACCTGTGTAATTACAGTGGTTCTATTCTTGCTGTAAAAATCGTTTACAACGTAAAGTGTCATTTCCATGAAACAAAAAATATTAAAAATTAATTTACTTCTCAAAAAGCTTCAGTGACAGGAAAAATAGAAACTCATTTAAATTAGTAATATTCACCACATAAACAAAGAAAATTACTTTGGCTGATGAAAACTATTTCAGATATTTATGATCTGCGTTTACTACGCTCCTCATCATGTTTCTTCTGCATAAGAATAATAATACTAAATGATGGAAAATTCTACAGTATTGCACGTGACCCACTGTAGAACAGAAAAACACACCATTTTCAACATACAGTATTATCGTTTACACCAGTGGTTCCCAACCTTTTTTAAACTGCGGAGCACTTTTATGAATACAAAAATTTTGCGGAGCACCCTCAATTAAAATTTTAACAATTGAAATGCCCGCTGGTTCGGGCATGTACCTCACGTTGGGAAACAGGGGTTTAAAGTCAAGTATTAAGGTCAGTCAACAAGAGCTGATCTGCTTTTTCCTTCTTTTTTTCGGTACATGCAAAGAAAACCAACTAGCATATGCAACAAAAGGTCCCAAATGACAGTCCTCTAACATAAATTAGACCACAAGGAAATACAGGTACATTTAGCACTTAACATAGTGATGATAAAATACAGACATCGATTAGCATGCATTTTACAATTTGTAACAATACAAGTGTTTTTGTAGAATTATTTCTTAAAATTTGAAAAATTGTAAAAAATCTTCACTTGTAAAAAAATTAAAAAAAAACTTAGTTATTTTAGGTACTGTATAATTTTTGGGAGCACTTTCAGAGGGCTTGGGGAGCACTAGTGCTCCCCGGAGCACCGGTTGGGAACCACTGAGTTTACACTGTCAAATTTCAATGAAATAGAACTCACGCATATATGTTGAATATGCTGTGCTTTTATTACAGTGTGACTCAATAGAAAGGAATAACATATCAGCTTCAACGTATTTCAACTACTATTGTTATTTTATTTTTAAAACTACCCATATTCCTATCCGGGATTAAATGGGTAAAACGTTAAAATATGTCAAACAACTGTGTTAATTGTGATTAACTGATGTCCCCATCTGTTCCCACGAGACTGTGTAGGAATATTTTACTGACCACATCTCACAGCCCCAGCTTCAAGCTGCTCTTAATACCGCCATTTTTTAAAAAGTATCGAAGACAAGTATCAAGAGCAAAAGTATCGATGCCAGTAAAGCATCGAATCAAACGTATCGAGTACTTTTATGAGTAGTATCGAAACAAAAGTATCGATACCTCAAAGTATCGTGATATTTTTCGGATCACTAGTCGAGTACCTGTTGATGAGGAATGCCAAGGTGCGTCACTGTTTAACTCGCCATTTTCAAGCCTGCCACGCCTTGAGCAACCGTTTGTTTATTATTAGTTTTAAAATAATATACTGCAAAATTGGATTAAATAAATCGCCATGAGTACGTCGAAAAGTTTAAGAAGTTTAAATAATATTAGTATTAGCCGGACAAGTAAAAGGAGTTCTACCTGGCGAAGACCTTACATAAAAGATGCCTTTTTTACAGATTTACAAAAGGGCAGCTATATTGCTGGAATATACTCACTGGTAATGCTCGTATTTTTGGCAAATAAGTGCATAACTGACTGAAATATTTACAGGTAATCGCACTATTCACATTATGTCATTCAGTATTTGATTTATACTGTTTGGCTGAGGCGGAACCTGGGAGATCACATTTTGGCTATTATCTAATCAGTTTTGATTTTGTGTACGCTGGAAATCCAATTGGTAATTGATTTTATATGCTATTCATTATTAATCTATTACTAGATAAGATATTATTAACAAGCAATACCGATTCTTGTTATGAAATTTGAATTTACTGTAGATTTTGGTAAAAATTGAGTAAAGGGAGGTGCCTCTTGATTTTGAAGGCTGAAATTGGCATTGCATTTAATTTCCATATATCTTGATAGTTATGTTGCTTGAAATAATAACTAACCAACTTCAGTTTTCTTTAAAGCAACACCTGTTAAAAGAAAGAAACTTGAAAATTCAGTATTAACATTGCCAAACCATTTTAAATATGTATAGTTGTGTACATTTAAGAAGCTACTATGACATTTTTTTTAAAAATTATTTCCATTGTTATTTTCCTGTAGTTCGAGCTCTGCTAATTGCAATTGCTGCAATTTCTGGTCTCATGGCAATTCCTCTAATGGCAACGTCGTTTATTTTAATCTTAGGATTACGCAAGGTATATTAATTATTGGCATTTATAATTTGTAATATTGGTTGTTTTATCATTTGATTAATGTTAATAGGAACATGAGAAACGTTTCCGTCCATGGTTGTTTACAATGGGTACATTTACAGGCTGGCGTTTCCTTGCTTTTGTATTTTGGTCCATTGCAAATGTAAGTCAATTTGAAAGTAGCAGCAATGTATTAAATTAACAATTATATATTTGAATAGGATATCTATTTTGGTTATCATATTGCTATGCTGGTGTTCTGGTTTTTAATTACTTGCTTAAATGTAAGTTATATTTATTTGGAATTTTTTTGAAAGTTTAATTTTATATAATATTTTTAAATTTTAGGTGTTTTGTTTATTGATCGTGTTCTCAAATTATCAAGACTTGTCTGAAATCACTCGTTTGGAAGACATGGCTCAACTTAGAGTTAGTCCCAAATTTAAAATTGATTGAAGTTATCAATATTTTAATTTTTATTTATTTTTAGATGGGTACTCTTAGCAGCCTTAATACACATCATTCTCATTCGCTACATTCCGTCCAATCCATTCATTCGCCGTCTCCTAAATCTTTTGGATCAAGTGCTTAATACTTGCACCAAGTTGCCTTGGACTTTGGAAACATTGTATGCTTTACAAAGACTATTTTAAAACGAATCTCATGTGAATCATTAATGGTAGTTGCCTTAAACATTAGTATTCTACCATAAATTAGCTTATTACTCACAAAGTACCGTACATGAAATTTGAAAATGTTTTTTAAGATCTTGTTTACTGACCGACAGCGTAATAATTCATAAAAAGCGTATTTTTATGTAGTGATATCAATTTCATTGTATATAAGAAACTTTTTTATAGCGCATAATTTTTTATTTTTTTTCAGTAAGGATATGTAGCATAATAACATTTTATTTTGATCAAGTTTTATAATAAACACTCAAATGTCCTCTGAATTTTTTTTTAAAGAATCTTGCAGTTAATAAATAACATGCACATTTTATATTCAATTGTAAAATAATGTTATATTAAATTTTAATTTTTATTATAACTTATTCGTATTTTATAACGATTTTAAAATGGTAGTTTGGATTGAAATTACGTATCAATTTTAAATTTGTCTGCTCTTTTACGTGATTGGCTGTAATTCGATTACACTTATTTCCCTTTAAAACATCGATTAGAATAATCGATTCTTTTGGCTATCATCCAAAGCTTCGTCATCATGGATTTTGTGTGCTAGTGGAAATGTTTTGTTAATTTATATAAAAAATAGTATTATTTAGTTATTGTCTCATAGTATTTATAATCATTTCAACATGAAGTCGTCTGTGAAACAAGGTAACATCATTTAGTTTGTGTTATAACGTGCACGGAATGAATAATGAAAATGGTGTGATCATTACATCACAACTGTATCAACTCACGCCATTGATTCTAATTGATTCAACTTTTTTTAATAATGAGTTATGTTTTTAAATTAATAGGTTCTTCAAAGGAAAACAATAGCGAACCTTTGGGTACAAGGCAGGCAGTTCTCGTAGTTGCTGCAGTATTTGCCGCTTCAATTTTGCTACTTTGCTTTGTCTACGCGAAATTCCCCAAATTAGAACCGTAATGACGTTTTAAATTAATAACTCCATTACCAACTTTACGACTATGTTGTTTTTAATAGGAATGATGTTCAGCATATAAAGTTGCCTAGGGATATAAATGACGCTAAAAATTTAGGCCGTGTGTTGTCACGGTACAAGGACGATTTTTTTTATCAAGTCGTTGCAGGAGTTTTTCTAATATACATATTGTAAGTTTTTGTCTTTTTAATTTTGTATACATATTGTTAAAAAATTTTAAAATGTTGTTTACATAGTTTGCAAACGTTTGCCATTCCTGGTTCAATCTTTTTAAGCATATTATCTGGGTATTTATTTCCTTTCTACATGGCCTTGCTGTTGGTTTGTTTTGTAAGTTAATACTGTACTGTATTTAAACCGACCTTGATATTGAGTTTGAACTAATAGTTACTCTTTGTTTTAATTACAGTGTTCAGCAGTTGGTGCCTCATTTTGTTACATGCTATTCTATTTAGTTGGAAGAAGAATCGTCAATAAATATTTTCCAGAACGAGTTAAAACTTGGGCTGAAACTGTAATTTCTTTATTATTTTTCTATCTCTTAACTACATTCTTAATAATAATGTTATTTATGCTTAGGTGAATAACCATAGAGATAATTTGTTAAGTTACATCATATTTCTACGAATTACACCATTTCTTCCAAATTGGTTCATCAATATTACCTCACCAATCATAAACGTTCCACTATACCCCTTTTTTGTAGGAACATTTTTAGGTTTGTACAGATAATTATTTTAAAACACATTAAGAATATTTAAAGTTACCATCAATATCTGTAGGTGTAGCGCCACCATCATTTGTTGCAATACAAGCTGGAACAACGTTATATAAGTTGACGTCTTCAAGTGATGCAGTGTCCTGGAACTCGATGCTTTTATTAGCAGTTTTTGCTGTCATGTCGCTTATTCCAGTGTTGTTCAAGCAGAAATTAAAGAGCGTATATAATTAACGCCTAAAATCACCATCAATTAATCGAATTAGTAAGTCGGATGTAAGTAGTGCATAGTGCCATTTTCTGTTTTAAATGAAAGAAGGATCTGAAAGATAATCAAAAACATTTACAGGGACACCGAAAAAGAACTTTCTCTTACAAAATGAAGTTGGTTAGCTTGATTGATTTCTTAACTATATTTGAAGTATTTATGCTCACGTTCGAATTTAATTATTGAAATAAAATGATTAAATAATGTACGTGTTAATAATGTTACCAAATTCTAACTTTTAAGGGCGTAAATTAAAAGAAAATAAGTCTAAAGACCATGAATAAATTGGAAGAGCTAAATATTTAAGAATCATAAGGCAAGCTGATGCACTTTGTGTACCAATTTTTAAATTTGTTTTTATAGTTTTAAATAAATGAACTAAGGGAAAGTTCTTTTTCAACTCAATCGTTTAGTTAACTGCTAGTTGCATTTTTTTAAAAGAAATCCTAGAAAATGTGTATTTCTAAACCTGACTTTGTACACAAAATTTAAACGTGGACCAACGATTTGGTATTTTTTGATAACTGTCTCAAGCCTGTGTTCTAATCTAAACATTATTTCATTGTACAACTTGTGATTGCTATAAGTACCAAAGTACTTTTTAGCAAAATAGTTAGGAAAGCGATTTAAGCACGAATATGAAGAAGCACAAAAATATACGTTGGCAGGGTTTACTAACTTTATTTGTGATAAAAAAATATGACTGTTAATTGAGAGATAGAAATCTTTAATTTATTTGTTGGGAATCATAATTTACATTATTAAATACATGTTAATAGAAGGAACCCATGTATGTTAAACTTAAACTGGAAGCCGAAGGATGAAAATGTAGACGCCAGTATTGCCAATTGTAAAACACTACATTGAAAGAGAAAAATATTAATTTAAAAAATTTTAACTTCAAAATGTAACGTTTTATTTACGAATATCTCCAGCAAAAATAACAGTTGACATAGGAGAGCACACGTTTTCACAATGCGGCGAAGGCTGAAACGTTACTACTCGTCGACCAACTCTTTGGTGTAGCCAAACATTGGCAAATTCAGTTAGAGGCTACACATTGAAAAAAATATTTTAAATCGTTTCTAATATGGTAAGTATGTTTTATATTAATTTTACTAAAGGGTAAGGAAGTGAGGATGGTCCATCGACAAATAAATAGCGCTCCAAAGCCACTTCAGTATTATTTGGCACAAAAATGGGTCTAGGGAACATTTTTCTTAGAACCCGAGCGGCTGAAACACGTTTCAGTTGCCTATAACATTAGTTTTGTATTAATTCAAGATCTAAATACAAATTAAGTAATCATTCAATACCATTCAATATGAATTTTATTGTATTCGTATAATTTTTGGCTTTTTCCTGACTCGAAAATATCTTTAATATCTTTTATTAAAGGGATATTAGAACGAAAATAACCAGTTCCAAAGTTTAATTCGTTCTCATTCTCAGAGTATAATTTCTCCACTTGTTCCAACGACAACGTTGTGCCTTCCTGTAAATTGATGTGTCGAAAGTCAATATTATTTTGAAAATACTGCAAAGATCATTATAATTACTTTGAGTATAAATGGTATCCCATTGTGCATATAGGCTTCAACATAATTTGGGAAATTAGTCAAGTCAGTCACTGTCCTCATCTGCTCACAAGGCCAGCAACTTAAATCGAGATTCCTGTACCAAGGATTGTCAATTAGACATTGTTGTTCGTGCCAAACTGTTAGAAAACATTACACAGATTAAAACTAATTAATAACAGTACAAGCGTTTCATTATATTTGCCTGTAATTTGAGGAAATTTACTGTGTATCCATAAAGTTGACAGTCGAAGTAACCTCATAAATGGATAGATATAATCTTGGATGTTTCGACTAAATAATGTTTGTGTTGGTTTGTGACAGGCAATTAGCCAGTAGGAAGACAATAGGAACATTATGACTAGAATCACCGGTTGCCATCGAAAACGATTTTTACTTTCATTCCGATTTTCAAAATCATTTAATACTTGCACAAGACACTCTTCTATTTGGTTGTTACTCAGACCATATTGACGGCCGAGAGAGCGAACTTCGTCCACTCGATGCCGCAGTGTCTCTTCGCTGAGGCCGTCAGTCTCCATCACGGAAGGAAACCGCTCAAACATTTGCATTATAATTTAACTTAATACACACCGTTATGGTGTGTATTCCAAGAAACATTTAAAATTTTTAATTTAAGTTTTTCACTAACCATTGACAGCTTATAAAAACCGCGAATATCAATATTGTAGTTCAATTCAACTGTCAGGGTGTCTTGGTACAACTAGTGATAGCAAAAAGGTATCGATATTTACGAGCATCGATACGTTTCTTTCGATACTACTCATTAAAGTACTCGATTCTTTTGGTCCGATACTTTAATGGTATCGATGCATTTACCATCATATCGATACTTTTTATACTATTAAAAATTGATGCAGCACACTCCCTATTCTGTTTAAAATGATGTATGGAAGTATTATCGAAGATTAAATGCAAATACTGCAACATGCAAAACTTGTTTTAAAACGGTAAAAACAAGTGGAAATACAACTTATCATCTGAACATTCACACACAAAGAAACTGAAATAGAAATGTAAGTTGTTTTTATGATTTTTATTAATCATCTTATTACTTGTTCACAATTAAATACAGTGATTATACGAGGGTTATTCAAAAAGTAAGCTCCGTTTTATTATAAAAATTAAATTACGCACAAAATAACATTTTCGTTAACAGCATTAGATAGATTGAAGTCTCCTCAACATTTGCATATAAAATACATGCAAATCGACAAATTTTTAGTGACACAGGACCATTTTCCGTGACCCTCTGAACAGACTTTTGCCTGCACAGGGTTTAGTTGGGTTTTTAACCCAACTTTTTTAAACCCAACTTTTTTAAACCCAACTAAACCCAA
>JAAFCF010006596.1:31051764-31090673 GCA_013389785.1 Helicorthomorpha holstii | reverse complement strand
AAACCCAACTTTTTTAAACCCAACTAAACCCAACTTTTTTAAACCCAGCTAAACCCAACTTTTTAACCCATTTAAACCTTTTACATTTTGTTCTTTTAATTTTACATTTTTTTCATTTTCTTTCACATTTTCTTCATTTTTTTCATTTTCTTTCACATTTTCTTAATTTTTTTCAAATTTTCTTTGTTATTTTGTTTATTTTGTTTGTCATTTTGTTTACTTTCTTTGTCATTTTGTTCATTTTCTTTGTCATTTTGTTCATTTTCTTTGTCATTTTGTTCATTTTCTTTGTCATTTTGTTCATTTTTTTGTCATTTTGTTCATTTTCTTTGTCATTTTGTTCATTTTATTTTATTTGTTCATAATTTTTAAATGTAGCTATACATAGACAGTATAAAGTTTGAAAATTAAAAAGATTATTTACTTAAGGTATTTCTATTCATAAATGTAAAATTAAAGTAAAATTAATATATATTTTAGATTATTCCTTTATAATTAAACACTTTTCATTTTGTATTCTTGTATTGTCAGAAACAATTAAAAATTCTATTTCTATTATTTGTAAATTATGAATAATATTATTTATTTTTTTAAGATTGTAGGTTTCCAAAAGTAAGAGTTTTAATAACTATTTAACAGCAAGTAATAAATAATATTTAACAGTAAAATACAGTAAATAATGTTGAACAATAATAATGTTTAATAATACATAATGTGTTTAACAGGAAATAAAATTGTATAATAATAAATAACTATGTATAACAACAACTTACAGTGTTTAACAATAAATTTCAATGTTCAATTGTAGAAAAGCCAGCAATTAGCTATTCTATAATGAAAAAAAAATGAAAAAAACGTATCGATACTTGATGGTATCGATACATTTTTTGTCAATACTTTTGTGGCATCGATACTCTCATTTCGATGCCAATATCGAGTGCAGTATCGATACATTCATTTCGATATGCTATCACTAGGTACAACTTCATTATACTGCCGCTGTGTGGCGGTTAATGTCGTAAACATGATTTACGTAACAACTGATTTACACGTCGCTGCTAATCTAATGATTTAAACAGCAATAATGCTGTATTCATATTATTAATAATATTTTCATCAAAGTTTACTTTATTACAGTTTGAAAGTGAAATTTATTATACGTTTGTTGGTCACACCAAATTAATACCTAATAATAATTATTATTACTATAGAAATGAAATTCATCCTTTTGTTTACGTCATCTAGGTCGACTCTGGTATTTAGGACGAACACATTTCCCAGCCAATCCCAGGTTATTTACACGAGTGCTATTTTGCTGTATAAGAGTACCATGCATATGGGAATGGGACATTTTGTAATTCGAACTTTGAACTGAAAAGTTGCAATTTACAACAAAAATCAGTTCAAATCAACACAGTATATCTTAATCATTCTTGAATTATAAGTTTAGCAGATGATATCGCATATTACAGGACTAGATTTTGGTGTAATTATAATTCCATGATATTTTTATGTTGTGTCATTTGTACAGACGTTTATGTATACGAATTGATTTTGACTTGGTTGTAGTTCGAAAATTCTGTATGGCCGATAAAAATTTGAACCGCGGAAGGCAAGTTCGAACGCCATTGCTTCACTCTCTAAACAGCGTTGATCCATCATACGTCCGGTTTATTAATAAATCAACCAGAATTGTTGATGTTTATTGGTTAAATTACGACGGTGTTGCTGTGCTATACAAGGTATTTTCATTTAAATGTGTTGCTTATGTTAAATTAACAATGTTTTTGATAAATTGTTAGACATTGCAAGCTGGTGTTCATCTGGATGTTGATACATTTGTGAGCCATCCATGGATATTTCGAGATAATAAAACAGGTCAACTATTAGTTGTAAGAAATCAGCCAATATTTTATCCACCGCCATTAAACAAAAACAGACCAAGCAGAAGAATCATTCAGATTACTATTCCAGGTACTAAATAAGTTACAGGTTTGTTTATATTGGTGAAATGAAACTGAGCTCAATTTATTTTAGTATGTACTTTACGTGAGATGTGCCTTTATTACGTTACCAGTCGAATGAAAAGAGAAGACATTTCCTCCTTATGCCTTCCGAAAACTCTTATAAGTGAAATGTTGCAGTTGAAAAAATAATTCTAGTCGCTTCTAAAAATGTCAAAGTTAGATTTGGAATCTGATACTTTTGACCCTGAAGCAGCTTTGAGAAGTGATGAAGTTGCCTTACCAGCTCCCAATGTGGCTGCTTTGAGTAACTTAGCTGAATATGAGAGTTTGATAGCTGGAAAAAGAAACAAAGGACCTCCAAAATCAAAGAAGAATTTAGAACCTAAGGCATGACATTATAAATTTCAGTAAATCAATCTCTTAATCAATGATGTCTTATTTTTTTATAGATTGAAGTTGCTCTTGTTCGAAAGCCAAGCAAACGAGAGAAAAATGTAATAACTATAATGGAAAATTCACAAGGACCTTTAGGTTATTTATATAAATGTGTTAAAGACCGGATAATGGTTAAAGTTTGGACCAGACGAGCCAAGGAAATGAGAGGCGTCTGTAAAGGCTACATCGAAGCGTTCGATCATCATTGGAATTTAGTTATGTCTGATGTTGATGAAACTTGTGTCATTCCTACTAAGCTTAAAACACTTCCTTTGGTCAGTTGTGTTCTGGAAAATGTTAATGTTGAAGCAGAAAGTGAGCCATCGACAAGTACTAGTTTTAACAAGTTGGACATGATTGAACCAACTACTGTGTCTGACAGTGTTTATAAGAAAAACAACAAGAAAGTGGTTCTTCATCAAAGACATGCTCAGCAGCTGTTTATAAGAGGAGACAACGTTTGTTTTATATCAGTTGACAACAACTGAACAGAGCTTGACAGTTCTATGTATACATGATTAACGTTCTTTTAAATGCGTGTTAAATAACTATAAGTGATCGTATGATGGTGAGGTAAATCCAGAAGTTAAGTTTTTGTTTTTTATTTTTTTTTTCTTATCATATGCTTTCGATATTAAACGTCGAATAGTGAATTAATATTTTAGCATTGATTTGCTAATGTTAAATAATTATTATTTTACAATTACGGATTTAAATTAAAATGTTTATTTAATTTTGGTTTAAATTATGTTTAATACTTGTTTGTTGACCTAATTGAAATGTTTTAATTTGATAAAAGTGAATGGTTTTCATAATGTTTTGATTCCCATTCCCATGAGCAACCGTTGCAATTCCCAGAGCGCGGAGGCGGTAAAGCAGACGATAGTTTCAACTTCCTTTAATTGTGAAATGAATTTCCTGAGAACAGTTGTCAAGTGAAACTCTTTTATACGTTTGGATATTTTTGGATTTATAAAGATATTATTGCATTAAAAGGTAAGTCCTATTTGTAACTGTTTAATATAACAATGACCAAACAGCATTTTACTAAATATATTAAATAAGAGCTGTTGCGTATTATTATGATAAGCCTGAGGAAAAGTGTTAGGTAATAAATGATAACTCGATATTGTATACCACGCATAGCTTGGATGGTTGATTATAACCAAATAAATTCATACATTTGAAATAAACTCAAAGAATATATTTAGTTTTACATAATATTATGCCACATGTTTATAAGTTGATTATATTTGTGCAACATTTATGTTTTACAGTTGTTGTTTATATGCGCAGTACATTCAAGGACAAGGAACAGTCATAAACAACAGAAACTATCCTAACAGATTGTGATCGATTTTTTTAAATATTGCTTATCAATATTGTATTATTTATAATTATATATTATATTTACTATAATAAGGTTATATAATCTTCTGTTAACTTATTTAATAGAAGTTGGACTATAAGAATACCGTTTTATAAAGATAATTTAGCGCTACAATGCAAGTGCTTAGTTTGTGCGTAACTAATACGCAATAACCTTTCTTTAAAAAATTGAAATTTGTTAAAATTGTCTAAAATAGGAAGAAAAATAGAGGAAATAATTTATTTTAATAATATTGCTGATTGTGTTGCATAATTATGATTACTTAACATTTCCTTTTTAAGGAGAATACGTTATTGCTTTTGTATGGTCTAGTAATTTTTATTTTTTTAATTTAATTTTCAGGTGTGGAAATTTGGATTTAATTTAAAAATTGATTATTATGCGTGTGAATGTTTGTCCCATATTTTAAGTAATAACCAGGTCACCACCAGTTGGCGTTATTGACAATTTCAAAACGCTACAGTATGTGCCTTTGGGGATACGAATGTTTGGATATGAAAACAACAACAAAGGGATTAAATAATTATCAACATGTTGTTAAGAGAACGCGATAAAAAGATTTTCCCGCTTCACAATATTCCCTCCATTATTCAGTTTTTTAAGTTACAATTGGAAAGGAATGATGAACCAAATTTGACATTGTTATCAATTGTCATCGGCGCAATTGAAAATTCGGTGACATGTGGGAATAGAAGTGTGCAGGCTACGATCAAGGCGGCATCTGCAGCTGCCGCCGGGGCTGGTTACGGTCACGGGACGAATCATGGCAACCACGCCGGAGGAGCTGGCGGAGGACAAGCCACTAAAGGCGGCAGCAATAGTGATGGCGGGAGAACTGTCAACGAGGCATTTCCAACTCTTGACTGGAGAATTGTCGAATCTCTCTATAATAAATTTCAAACGCAGATTAAAAACTCAGTGAATTTATCAAACTTTGCAACATCAGGGTATGCAACGAGAGAAATTGTTAAGAAAGTTTCAGACGTTATTTGGGGATCACTAAGCAGAAGTTGCTATAAAGATAGAGCTCATGTTCAAAGCCTCTTCAGCTATTTGACAGGTAAAAAAAATATTGTAAATACTGTAATCGTAACTTGATATTTATTTAATTTGCCAAGTTTTATTTAAACAAATTGACAGTTTTGACAGTCGAAGTTATCAACTTTAGATATCGGATTACAACTTAGTTGGAAATTGAAATTGATGATTTGATACTTTAGTATTTTTAGATACGATTTTGACAATAATACATACATTTATTTATAGAATTTAATAAATAATATTTTGCATCAACATTTTTTATCATTTGAGTTATCATTCTCAGATTATTATTAAGTTTGTGTTTAGTTGCCACCAATTTCTAGTGTAAAGGTTTTTTTCCCCCCTATAATTGACAGTGTGATATTTTCAGTGACAGTTCTTGATTTATTAGTGTAGAAGCATGATGGTGTCATTATTTTGGTTTGATGGTAGTGACATACATTTAGATGACTTTTTTTATTTTATCGCGGCTTTTTGTGATATGTAACTTTTGTATCTTTGCTTCTGAGCAATTCACGTTGCTATTTACTACGTAACATCGTAGTTGTTATATTCTTATTTATCAGCTGCATTTTTAAGTGACTTGTGACAATGATTTGGTCTGCTTATTTGGAGCGATCTCCATAGCAACCGCTGTTATTTTACTTTGAATCACAAATGACTCATGAAAAATATTGCATAACATTAAACAATATCAAGAGATGAAGAGGGTATTTTTAGGTTGACCATTTTCCTTATGTATAAATTTAAATGCAACAACGAATATTTCACAGTGTCTACTTGTAAAAATTTACTTTTTTGGTTCTATTAATTTAATATAGTGGTGTTGGTTGGATAGTGTATATGTAAAACAGCTGTTAAGTGAAACGACTTTTTTTTATTCATTACGCATTACAAAAGTTAACATTAACAACATTTTTGTCATTTTTACTTGACACAATTTTTTACGTTATTTATTGAAATATTTAAATTAAGGCAAACACATGTTACTGAAAATCAATTTAAATGTTTATTACTTTATGAGTCATTAAAGCTTTTAAGAAGTTATGTTGTTTACATTGTCTTGACACCATTTTCGGTGAAATTGAAATTTACATGACTAAAATGAGCAGCATTTAAACTACTTTTTATGCATAACTTGAATATTATCAATTTTGAGATTGGAATATTTAGTGACTAATTTAAGTTAGCTTTTGGTGCGATGTAGAATTACTGTTGGAATTGTTTATTGTTTAGCTTTAATTTAAACATTTTCAATTTGTTACAGTATCTAAATTATTATGCTTAATTTGGCAATTGTGAGCAACTATTGTGTAATTTACTGTTTTACTTCATTATGAATGCGTAATGGAGGTCATAATAATTGATAATCTTGTTAAAAAAAATCATATTTGAAACAAAACTTAAATAACCTCAATTTCTGCTGTTTTCAATTTAGAAAGAATTAAGAAAATATTTTTAGTTGATTTGTTATGATGGCAACGTATTGTTACATTTTGATAACAGTTTTTTACGAATGCAGTCTAATTACTGTTTTTAAAAAGTAAAATGACGTATTGACAACAGTACCGTAAAATATTGTTGACATTTTATGTTTTTATTATTTGCTAGGTAACAAGCTGGATTGTTTTGGTGTTGCATTTGCTGTAGTTGCAGCTTGCCAGATTTTGGGATTTAAAGATGTTCATTTGGCTTTGTCTGAAGACCATGCTTGGGTTGTATTTGGTGAAAATAGTGAAGATACAGCAGAAGTAACTTGGCATGGTACATTTAAATGTTTTTATACTTTATGTTACTCCCAATTAAATATTTTAATTACGTTTTCAATTAATTCAAGGTAAAGGAAACGAAGATAAAAGAGGACAGTCAATCACATTAGGAGTGGTCGAGAAAAGCTGGTTATATTTAAATGGCCATCCAGTTAAATGTACTCGTCAAATGGAAGTGGCGGCTATGGTATCCAGTATGAATCCATCGGTTAATGCAACGATGGATAGCATCGAAATTGCAAATCTTCAACAGGGTTTAATGTGGCTTTTATATGATATGGAATATTTGGATAGGTACATACAGTATTTCTTAAAACGAAAGTCAAACATTCAAAATTCTTTTGTTAAATTTGGTGGCATTGTTAAATGTTTTGTCATTTTATTTAACTCAATTGATTTGATTTGTTGACAAGTATTTTTAATGCTAAATAATATATCATTTGAATTTTTTGTTTAGATATCCAATGGCACTGGCCAATTTAGGTGATTTGGAAGAATTGGCTCCAACGCCAGGGCGCTTATCTTGTGAAGCTCTTTTTTATAAATCCATTGAATCGGCTAGAAATTATTATAATAATCAGCATGTGTATCCTTACACTTATTTGGGAAGATATTTTTATAGGCATCAACAATATAAAAGTGCTTTGGAAGCTTGGGCCAATGCTGCTGGAGTAATTCAAAAGTACAGCATCTATATTGATGATAGCTTAAAAAAAATGCTCTTTTATTTTTTTAATTTTTATTTTAGATTTAACTATAACCGCGAAGACGAAGAAATTTATAAGGAATTTTTAGAAATTGCAAACGAGTTGATTCCTAATGTTATCAAGCTTTCCTGTTTATCTCATGACGTGAGGTCATCAACAAATAAACTTCTTAAGGATCCTGAGTGTTTCGGTTATTTACTGCGATTTTACGACAGCATTTGTAAATGGGAAGAAGGAAGTTGTACACCGGTGTTACACATTGGCTGGGCAAAGCCTTTGGTAAATACAATCTCTAAATTTGATGCCAAAGTAAGGTCTCAGGTGGTTATAACTTTGGAGTCAGAAAGCGAGTCGTTAGGTGATGGAAATAATAATCACACAGAAAGTGAAAAGAAAAACGGAGGTGGAACTGAAAAGCAGATGGATGAGAAATCTCAAAATGATATTAATGTTATTTATTGTGATACAGTAAAGACTGATAGTGCGGAAGAAAAATCTACAGTCATTTGTCAGTTTGGTCAATTAGATGATCATAAAGAACACACCAATGGTAACTCTGCGAATACAGTTTCAACGATTACATCGTTAAATTTAGATTTAAGTGATGAATATTTGCGACATAATAGCTATGACGATGTTAACAATTCAGACTTTGATGATCAACATTCCAACAATTCAAGTAACAGGTGCACACCGGATTTTATCAAATGTCTTGAAAACGAAATAAACCCAGACGAAGAACCTCATCCAAATATCGCAGCTTTAGCGGCTGCTTGCAGCGAAAATATTTTAAATCCTGAATATTTGTTGGGAAGTGGAGAACCTTTTTCATCGTCCTTATCAAATACTAGCAGCGCTTCCAGCTCCATTCTAGATACAAAAATGATCCAAGATTATTGCGATTTACTTAACAGTCAAATCATCGACGGCACATTCCCAACGGTGGTTAACACCAAATTGGAAGTTGAAAACAACTCTATGAAGCCTCAAGTAAACAGCAAAGAAATGTCAGAGAATGATAACACCAACAAACATGACGAAATCAATGAATTTGTAGCGACACCAAAGGTTATGTTACAAAGTGAGAAAATGAAAGGTCTCAAAGATCTTTTGTTAGCAGAAAAACTTAATGTTAGTGCGATACAATTGCAATTAACTGCACAATCGCAAGTTTTGGTTGTTAAAAGATCTAAATCGTCAGCAACTGATTTTGATTTTATTAGTATTCGATGCTCATCGATTACAAGAGCTAATAAAAGAAGCAGAAGAGAATAGCAAGTGAATGATCAAAAAAAAATTAATTTAAACTTTTTTTTGTAAATTGCAAAATTTTATATTTAATTAGGAAACATTATTTAATTGATATAAGAAGTGTTTTAGACAAAATCGCTGTAACCTACAAACAAAGTTTTGCTGTGCATGATTTTTTTTTCTGATGCTTAAATTATAAGCAACGTTTAGCCTATAAATGAACCTCGTTTTTGTTGGTATTTTTTAAACAAAAAGCATAAGCAGGTCAAATTTCAATTGCTAAAGTATTTTGCAGTTGCATGTACGGTAGTTTATTCAACAAAATGTTTATGAATATTTTGGGGTTTTGTCTACTCTTGTTTGCTGGTTATGCTTTGGAAATCGTCTAACTTCTAAATATCGGAAATGATAATTTTACAAACATTGAGCACAAGTGGTAAAGTAAATGGCAACGTTTACTTAAATGATTGTTTCAAATTGATCGGTTTGTAGGTTGCAGTAATGTTTAAACATTTAATAAAAATTATTTTAGTTACTGGTTCAGCATGGTAAATGGTTCGGTTTTTTAAGGGGAACTTTGGTACCGTGTGATTATCAAATAATTGTTTAATGGCATGTTAAACAGACAAGGTTTTTTTTGATAACTTTTTATTGGAATTTTAAAAAGTGATAAAATTGGCGGTTAGATATTTAAAAGGCGTCGAATCGATAAATTTATTGTTGTGCAACACAATAGACAAACTATCGAGATCAATAATTCTGCTTAATGATAAAAGTAATGTCAATGGCAAGATAAGCCACAAAATTAGTTGAATTGATAAACGAGAACATAACTCGTAAATAAAAAGAATGGCTGTGTAAAGGCAAAAGAAAAAGATTAATTTTTATAGATAAAATTATATTGTTGGTTATAAATTGCAATTTAACATAGTTGGACTTAAAAAAAAATTAAAACTAGAAAAAAAAAGGAAAAAACTGAAAACTATAATGTCTTCTTAAACCAAAAAAAAAGCCTTTTGAATAAATAACTCAATCGTATGCAAATTTAAACTCAATAATTAAAATATCCCCGATTTTCATTACAGTTGTAATGTCAACTACATGTACCGGTATAATTGTAATATTGTTGAGCTAATCGAGATGTTTTTTTGTGCTTTTAAATCGTTTTTCTTACTTCAGCGACTTAAAGTAAATTGAAAAGAAATTGGGTTTGTTGTGTTTATGCGAAGAATCAAAATGTGAAAGACTCAAAAATGGGTACATTGGGGCTTGGATGTTACAGTATTGATTTGAAAATTTTTAACGAGTTATTAGTTACATGTTTTGGGAAAAAAATTCAAACTTTTATCTAATATTGCGTGTACTCAAGATCGATTGCAGTTAAGTGGACATTAACAATGTGACATAACTGTAAAAAGTTTTATACAATGTACTATTACAAAATTATAGTTTTTGCATATTAACTTTTTTAATTTCCAAGCCCTATAGATGTTGTTTTAGAAGAATGTACGGTTTTTATGTTGCATAATTGTTTTAATACATACATTTTAGCAATCAAGAAGATTATTTGAGATCTACTCAATGTAAGTTCGATCTGAAACCTTTTTCTTGTGTATGAAATTTAAAATCAAAAAATATTATAGGACAGTATATTATATTGAAAACGGTTTACCATTTTGTTGAAAACAAATGAAGTTTATTGCCATTGTATTTTCGTTTGCTGAAGTACCTTACGTAATCGTTTGATGTCAAGTGATTTTTTGATGGTGTGCCATTGAGAAATCATTACAGTTGTAAAGTCTTTTCACTTTTTTTTTTTTTTTTTTTTGAAAAATATGAAACATTTAAAAAATTTTGACTGTGATTGGATAAATGGGGAAGGTGAGATTTATTTTTTGAAACGTTGTACTTTTAAAATTTTTCTCTGAGTTTTGTAGAGAAAAAATGACAGTTTCATGCTGTAACTTAGTTGTGAAATAGTAACTTGATGTTTTTGTGTTTCGCTTACAACACATAGTGCCAACAGTTTGTCTTAACAGATTTTAAAAATAATTACACCATTTTAATTACAGGTTTTACGCAGTTATGTATACACATTGCATTCTATGTTTATATGTAGTGAAGTAATATAGATAACGCGTGTACTATGGATTTGTCAATATTATGTTATGTTTGGCAATTGTTTTTGAAATAATTTATATTAATATTAAAGATAACTTAACTATTGATATCAATTATTGCAATAGATATTTTATAGATACTCTTTAAATTTGTTTTTTCAAAATATTTTGTTGACTAATATACACTGTATAATGTTGAATCCATAGTACACTTCATTACAAAAGTAGCATTTTGTTTGTCGTTTTAGCTCTATCAGTAGCAGTATCAATTTTGTGATCTGTTAAATTTTATGTGCAGTTTAATTTGGTTATGTTTTCTCTACAGTGCTGTCATTCATTTATCTAACGAGCCAAAATAATTATTAGAAATTTTTAGCTGTATGTTGAAAATGATACTGGAATTTCTTATGTACAGAATGTTAACGTCCAAAGTATTCTCTAAAATGTTTGCAGCTTAATTTTAATACAATTATTATTGCTTTGTGAGAATCTTTTAAATTTTAAAATACTTTATTAACGACTTTGCGTGAAATTACGATTGTTTCAATTGAGAGCATTGCGAAAGAAAGATATTGAATTTTTTTAAAGTTTAAAATGTAATACTGTTTGGCATTTCTTAAGGGAACTTTATGAAAAAAACTTCAAAATTAACAGCATCAATTCTGTACTTTCAAGAAAAATTCAAAAACGTTCCCATTGTATACTATTCATTCTCAGAATTGTTTCAAAACATCAAGTTCTGTATTGTGGAACTGCCTACTTCTTGCTGCTTGGTTCTCGATTGGAATTTACGTATTTTAGGTGCTAATTTGAAGAACGAAATCAAAATGTCAGATTAAGGAGACGAAAAGATTAGTGTGTGCCTATTTACATTTTCAAAAAAAAATATTGAAAATTTTATGTCATTTTAATTAAACTATATAATTATATATAAATATATGATAAAAAAAGATATATTGATTGTAAATCTGTTGAGTATCATGCACTTTGCTTAGATATAAAATCTTGAGAAAAAGATAAATTTAGTGTTTGATTTGCTGGGTTGAGAAAAGCAAATGGTTGAAGTTTGATGATCATTGGTTATTGAATGCGCGGAAAAAAGCATTTTTGTATTTAATTTTATCTTCTCTGTGTATAATCTTATGAAAACAAAGAAAAAAAAAGTCAATTGAGCAATAGTATACGAATTTCAGCAGTACCGTACGTGTCATTTACATGTCATATTATAAAAAATGATGTTTATGTTAATTTCATGTTTTAAATCGCAGGTTGTGCCCATCATGTTTCCGATCAAAGAAAAAAAAATTAGATTTCTCGGGTCATTTCATCACATTTTAAAATTTTGATTATTGAAAATGAAAAAAAAAATTAGGATTATTATAGTTTAAAATAAAATTTTTGTAGTGGCAAAATTATTGTGTTTATTGATTAGTTGTTGTGCATTATAATAAAGTAACAAAACTAAATTTTATTATAAAATTGGTAAACATTAATTGTTATGAAAAAAAAAAAAAACTTAAGGGTTAGCCGCGTTTAACTTAAGACATAACAATTGGTTTAAAATCGTATACATTTTGATTGCCTAGGAATATAAATTTAGTTTGTCAAATTTGTCTAAATTCGGCATAATTCAAAGTGTCTTGTTTTCCTATTATACAGTACAGTATTTTCTTTTTAGTGACACTGGTTTAAACTGAAACGGTTTACATGGAAATTTCCTAATGCGTTTAGAATAATCTGAGTTTTTCCGACCATTTCCTTCATAACTCACTGGTCTTAGTTTTTATAGTACAGTACAGTACTGTAAATCTATTTTAAAAACATGACCCTTGGGTATTCTTACTGTAGGCCCGGGTAAAGGGTTTTCATATGACTTTGACGGGGTTTTTTAAAAGTAAAAACTGTTAACAAAAGCACAAAGACAAGGAAATTGTGATTAAAAAAAAGGTCAGCCAATACAAAGGAGGTTTTAGTTTGAAATTTGACCACAAAATCTATAAAAAGTTTCTAAAACCGGACTTGGACCTAGATAACATACTAGTGTCCCTAGGAACTTTGTTTTGTCAATTGCAAAATCGAGCAAACTGCCACATTCAAAATCATTTGAAATGGCAGAAAGAAGTGAGATTTTGGGCATCACAATGGAAGAATTAGCAAGGCATCATTTAAGATACCTAGAAGTGCAGGTAAATACAAGATTATATTCTTTTTCTGCATATCATTTGTTTTATTTTAAGTAAAACTATTTGATTATACAGCACATATATTTGATAATATGTCTTATCAGTCTGATAGACGTGTTAAATCTCGACGTAAGCATTTACTCTTGCGATTTTCATTAGGGTCAACTTTAGTACAGTATATTACTGTAAAATTTAATGTTGTCTAATATCAATGAAGTTAAATGCGCTATCATGATGGTTTCGATTAAACCGATTAGATTACTAGAAACATTTTGGTTATTGTGTCGGTGTTTATTGCAACAGTTGCACTTAAAACTTTAGAAATTGCATACAATTTAACTGAGGTACCGGTACTGCAAATGAAGTTTTAAAAAGTCTACTAGCTACAGTATTTTTTCAAATTAAAATTTTCAATGACAAATGATTAAACGATTGAAATTCACTGTAAATTATTATGATAAGATTGAAATTGATACATGTAGCATGTAAAGAATTTTTGGTCTCCATGATCTGTATTTTAAGAGTTATTATCTTAAAAGTCCTAGTGAAATTGTTTGAGCCGTTTGCCGACCGAAAGTACTGTACTAAGTACTGTAATACGTCGAATCTAGAGCACAAAAGATTAAGGTTAAAAATACGCTGAATTTGTAAAAAAAAATTAAAGTTAACAATACATTGGATTTGGAGAAAAAAGGTTAAGGTTAAATAGGAGAAGTAAAGGTCATTGTAAATCTGGAACAGTAAAAGTATTTTTTTTTTGCTTTGGCAAATGACATACAGCCATTATACGAAATTAATATACAGTAGCACAGTACAAATATAAGGCGTTATTTACTGTAAAAATGTCATGAAATAGATCAATTATCTCTGAAATTGATAAAATATATAAGATTTTATCAGTGCATATAATTGCTTGGCATAACGTTTTGATAAACTTTTAGTAAATTTTTGGGTACCGGTATCTGTAAAGTCAATATTTAAGTTGTACAGTATTTATAATTACTCATTCAAAAATGGTGGAATTTGTAAAGAGTTTTTTAGATCAACTTCCATCATTGTCTGCAAAATATACCAGTCGATTTCTCATAGATGACTTCGTCTTTAGACTTCATTATCTTATCACCGCAAAGGCATTATATTTTGCTTCAGTTTTTAGTGTTGTGCTTCTAATGTTTGATTGGGTACAATGTTTTACCCACAACGAACAACTTCCAGGAAAAATGATTAATGTTTATTGTTGGATGCAAAATACTTTTGTGTTGCCAAATAAATTAGCTGGCAAGGTGGGTGACGAAGTGGTGTCGCCAGGAATAGACCAAGAAATGCCAGAAGATAAAAAACTTTACATTAGCTACTATCAATGGCTGCCATTATTTCTGTTATTTCAAGGATGTTGTTTTGAACTTGGCCATTTTATTTGGAAAAATCAGGAACATTCAGAAATGGCAAATATGAGTCATGGATTTCAGTTTCCAATTGCAAAAAGAGACAGTAATCCAATGTCCGATGAAGAAATTGATCGTGGTTTACATTTAATTTCGCAATGTATTTCCAAAGGCTGGTCAAAAAATCCCTGGGCTACAAGACCTTTAATATTTCTGTTAGGCATCTTTATTAATTGCGTTAATGGTATTTTTCAAGTGTACCTTTTAATGAGCTTTTTCAAATTTGATAACTTGACTACTGGTTGGGAAATTTATAATCATTTAACTAAGAATTACTTTGAAAGGAATGATACACTAGTTTCAGTATTTCCAAGAATCGTTAAATGTATTTTTTACCAATTTGGTTCAGGTGGTAGTGTCCAAACACACGATATTATGTGCTTGCTACCGTTTAATGTTTATACGGAGAAATTTTTTGCACTCTGTCTTGTATGGTTTTATGTTTTAGCGGGTATATCCGTATTTCATTTGTTATTTTGGTTGATAGTATTACCGTCTTCGCGGCTAAGAAAACTTTTGTCTTGCGTACCGATTTTTCATATGTTTCCAAATAACGATTACATCGTTAAATGGGTTGAAGATGTTGATCTTAAAATGGGGAATTGGTTTTTAATGTGGCTTGTATGTAAGAATGTGCACCCAAATCATTTAGAAATGCTACTACCGAAATTAAAAGATACCGTTTATTACAACGATAAATTAAATACAGAAAGTGAAAAGAACCGATTGTTAGATAATGCGACAGAAAAAGAATTGGAAACGTCGTCGATACGAAAGCGACCGCAATCGAAATTCGAAGAAAATCCTTGAATTGAATTGTTAATTTTAAGTCAATCGGAGATTATATTAAATGTGATAATTATTATTTTAATTTTATAACAAATTATAATAGTTCTTTTAAAATATTTTTAATAGAAACTGAATTTTTATGACAATTACTTCATGTGATTTTGATATCAACTTAATTGTTACAGTATTAATAAAAGTATTAAGCCGATTTCAGTGACTTTTGACATAAAATTGACATATAGTCAGTATAAGACTATGACTTATTGTCATAAAAACCTGACCTTTAGTTATTAAAAGTGCTTTCTATATTGTTAAAATTTATCAATTTTATCAAAATTATGAATCGTTCACATTGTAAAGTTGGACGTGACAAAAGTTAAAATGCAATGGCAGATATTGTATCTTTTAGCGCAGTGGTTCCCAAACTGTGGTTTACAAAACGAAATAAACGAGAGAAATCGCTATTGAAACAAATGGATTCTAATCTCCTTTTGATAATTGCAATTTTTTTCTTTAAAAAACGAAATAAACGAGACAAATCGCCATTGGAACAAATGCAAATTAGTCTCATTTCAATAATTGCACAGTTTTTGCTGAAATAGCCATCTGTACAGCCTTTTTTTCAAACTTGATAATTCTCAGCTGCCATTACTTGAATTTTGCGGCGGTACCCCTGATAGAAGCTGGCGGAACCCCAAGCTACCGTGGCACACCCACTTTGGGAACCGCGGTTTTAGCGGATAAATTTAATTGAAAGTACTGTATTTAAAAGCGCCCTTTTGTGTTATTTAAACTAGCATGAGCTAGTTTCTTAAACTTAATTGCTCAACTTATTGGCAGACAGTTTTTGAAAAACCATAAACAACAATAAATCTTCAGCTTTACGATTTATTGCTGATGACTTTCCTATTTATATTTTTTTTTTGGTGAAATGAGTACAGTAAAGACAATTTTTGGTATCCATACGACAAGGATGGCACTTTTGATTTTAAATTAGAACATTCAAGGAAAGGGTAACTTTGCTTATCCTCCTTGTATATGCTAACTAAATTCAGGTTAATTCATTAAGAAATTCTTCCTACAGTGTCCCAATTTGCATAAATTTATTTAATAATAATTATAAAATGATATTACTAAATAATGGGTAAATATACTGTATATTTTTTTGATATTGGATATATTTTTTGAATACTGTATAATATTTCAGTTTGCTTTTGGTTTGCATGGATTGGTTTTTAAAACAAGGGTTTGGGGTTGCTAGACCTGTTTCTATGTCCTGAGGGGCAACGGAAGTATTTCTTTGCCTCACATCCATATACTGTACACGCACACAGTGTGTTGGAGAGGAGTGGGGTTGTGAACTTGTGATGGGGTAAAGGGGAGGGAGGTGTTTTTATGTGAGTGTGATTAAGAATGGGGAGGGGTTAAATGCTATAGAAGAAAGAATATCAACGTGTATGGCATACTAGCAAAGATAATGGTGTGCTATGAAGGGAGAGATACTAGGGGATAAAAAAAGGAAAGGGGGTTGTAGTAGGAGGGGTAAAAGTTAATGAGTCGAAGTCTAGGGTTTGAGAGTTCTCATTTTGACCTCTGAGTTTGGAATCTAGCTTCGCGTGACCAGTGACGCAGCAACGAGCTCCAGCATGAAAACCTATTAAATAGTTGATAAAAGAACACGAGTGTTGATAAAATTATGGCCTATGATTTTCTGAGATAGTAAGATAGTTGAAGTCAGTGTTTATCCGAATTTTTTAAAGCAAAAACGTGGTGTTTGTTGTGAATTTCAACTTGACGCCAGAATATGTGCTCACTGCCCAAGGCCATTGACCACGTTAATCTCGTCATTGACACTCGTTGGACTGTGCGTTGAAGGCGAAGCTAGCACGCTGCTCGGTATACTGAAAAATATGAGAAGGGGAGGAAACTGAGGAAAAATTTCGATTGAAAAAAATTTATTTAACACTGTCAAGTGAATGCCGGAAGTATACGTGACACTGGATTTTTGAATACGACTCGAAATACGAGATTTGATAGTTTTGATTATATTTTCTACTGTGAAAAAAGTTACTTGTGACTCGAGGATTGTCCAAATTAAACCAACTTTAATTTGAATCATAAATACCTGAAACGTGAGATTGATCAAAATTAAAGCGGATTTTCATAAAGGTAAATAATCGTTTTAATTTACTTGTATTTTGGGTTGGTTTTAAACTGAAAGGATTGGAGGAACTAGAGGTGACATTTGGCTTCGTTGCCATACAATTCTGTGACGGCGACGTTACAGGAGAAAATTACCAGAAACTTGTACAGTACATATATTAAGGGACGTGCAACCGACAGCTGTATTTTATTCTGATCCGGCAGTGATTAAGGGACGGGTTTTCCACATTGTGTTCAATCATTCATTAGTATGACGTTTCAAAGTGAGATCTCTTGTTAACAGGCCACTATGTTTTGATATTTTTCACATTTATTTTCGAGTGTCATCATTTGTCTAGAACAGTGAGTACACCAAGTTAATTATATTTATAAGCAAAATAATCGAATTATTAATTGCTATTGTTACATTGACGGTTTTAACTCGAAGTTTATTTTAAAGGGTGCTGCTTAAAATAGTACTGTATAATGTCTGAGTTGCAACGGTACAGTATGTCAGGAAATTGTGCTTAAACTAATTACCGTACAGTCAAATCCGCTTGAAAGAATGCCCTTGGGGTATGGGACACCGGCTGTATTATCCGGAGAGATTCATAATAAGAAATGCATGTAAATGTGATCAAAATCATGAGTTTTACTTTGCTAGTTTTTCAAAATAAATGTTTAACTTAATAGGAATGACAGTAATTCGCTTTTTACTGTGATTCTGATTAGTAATCTTGCGCTTCTTATTTTTACAAAAGCAGTTCCTTTCAGGAGAAACCAGTGTACAGTATCTTATTTGACCTACTTAAATCATCTCCTGGGTCTAATTTTAAACAAATGGTATTGGTTTTTCTATTCAATAATTTTGTTGAGTAATTTTTTTTTAAAAAGTGTTTGGACCCTCATCTTGATACAGTACCTTCCTCAGTTTCATGAAAGTTTTAGTAAGAGACAAACGTGACTAAAAATTCACCAATCCTCTAATATCTGACCAATTAAACGAGTAAATAATGCACTTGCTTTTTAGAATTCCATCTTAAAACGTCATTGAAAACCCATTCTTTAATGATAGTTTTAAAATAAACAGAGAAAGATAATACACAATAATTTCCGCATTTATTTCAAGCTACTGTACGTTGTATTTTAGAAAAATCAGTTTATTTACTTATTTGATTTTGTATACTAATGTAATATGATTTGCATTGGTTTTCTATGAAAAACATTTTTAACTTTTATTTTTTTTTTTTTTTTTAGAGAATGGCTTCTGGTGATACTAATAGTATTATGTCTCCACCGGTTGCTGTAGAGAGAATTGACCGAGGTGCCACGTGGTCAGATCCTGAAGTTGAAGGACTTCTTAACATTTGGTCTGACGAAAAAGTTCAAAAAGAATTGAAAGAGGCCACCATTAAAAAGCATATATTTGAGAGAATCGCGAAACTTCTACGTGAAAATGGATTCTATAGGACAGCCGATCAATGTCGCGAAAAAATTAAGAGGCTCAAGAAAGAGTATAAACAAGCAAAGAACAACCGATACAAATGTGTTCGTGGTCGATCAACTGTCAAATTTTTTGCACGTTTAGCACTTATTTTGGATGGCCCAACAAGTAACCACAACGATGTTAGTAATGGTGTTGGTAACGGAATACCAATTGTAAACTTTAGAAGCCATTATGCCCCACCTCGTGTAGAATCATTCCATGGTGGACCAAGATCCGGCACTCCGAATTATTTGAATGGTAGAGGAGCTTTGCCATTAACGTTTAACGACAATGTGTCGGAAGAAATTAGAGTGGACATAAATCCAGCTGAAGTTGATAATGATTCATTGAATAATAGTGAACCTGGAGAGGATAGAGATGAAGAGATGGAAGTTGATCTTTCACAGCGCATACATGCATCTAGACATTTTTCTAGAAATCCCTACTATAATGAAGACCTAATTGAAGTTGTTGCAGCTCATGGTTTATCCCCTACAACCGCTCACAGTCTGGCACAACGAATACAACTAAATCCAGCACTGGCTCTAACATTTAACAACTCTCATCATCCAATCAATTACAGCAATAATAATAACAACAACAAAACTAACACAAATGGAGCTTTAAATAGTAATCGGTTAACTGAAGATGAGCGCGATTATGGAAGTGAAACAAGTAGCAGTCAAGTTACATCTCCCTCGCCTATTCAGAGAGATAATAAACGTCCGTTGGGTTCTTCTGATTTAGTTAGTTCACCTAGAAAAAAGGCTAAGAAGAGAAGTCGAAATTATGGTGCACTTACAGATGCGATCAAGACAACTTTTCAATTATTTTCACAACATCAAAAGGAAGCGGAAGAAAGATTTTTGGCTTTTGAGGAGAGAAAATTTCAGAGGGAGTTGGAAGCTGCAGATAGATCCAGACGAGAGGATCGTGAAATGTTGCTACAAATAATCTCAATGTGTAATCAAAGTTCAGCAACAAGTCAAAGTACAAATACAGAGCAGCAATCTCTACCAGAACGACAACAATTGGAGACACTGGCAGTATCAAACTCAAGTTCAGGTTCTCCATCAACTGATTAAAAACACAATGAAAAGGTTTTTATGTACTGTAATTATAAATATGTGATATGATATGAGAAGGACTTCCTGTCTCTTCTAACTCTTAGTACAAAATTAACCCCTTTAGTAAACAACAATCTTTTTAATCTGTGACATGAGTAGATGTAGCTTGACCTTATGTTTCAGGTAAGGGGTAAAGGAGGAGGAAGCAATCTTAAAAAAAAAAAAAAAAAAAAACAAACAAAAAAAAATACATTGAAAAAAATTTATAATAGGGTGGTGGTTTGGATTGATGATTCTTGGTACTGTAGTAGTAGTAGTAGTGTGATGCTGGTGGGTTTGGTTCTGTATTAATAATCAAACTGGCCACCTGGGTTGAACGAGGTAAAAATACAGGAAGGCATTTTGCTAAATTTGCTCCTCCTCCCCCCCTTATTCTTCACCCCCCCCAAAAAACAAAACAAAAAAAAAACACACAAAACCGACAACACAAGTGCAACAACTTCACTGATGAAAGTTCATTCAACGTTTTCTTATAATTTTCGAAGTCAGTTTTTCCTATAGATTACATAAGTGGGAGGCGCATAAATATTTGAAATATCAGACGATTTAGTGATGAAAAACGTGATTAAGTGATAAAAATTATAAATTTATAAACGTACTGTAGTTATCAAAAATTCAACAACACAAATTTATTTCTACTTTAAATGCATTGAAAGTTTGACATTGAAAAATCTACAGCAATTTTTCAATTAAAAGCAGGTTAACATAATAAAAGGTTATTAAATATGATATGCTAATTAAGATTTTGAATTCTTATGTTTGAAAAGGAAGGAGTAGGAAAAGAAGTTTGGCATATCTTTAACTTTTAATTTTATTGCTTATTTTAGAGTGTTGTTTCTTGTCTATTGTTGGACTTGGCTTCTATCTTTCCCCCTTTGCTACTTTTTTTTTACTATTTTTGTAATATCCACTTGTGGAATTTAGATGGGTTGGTTTTACAATAGGGTTTTTAACCCTTTGGCACAGAAACGCATCACTTGTTCCCCTTCACACTCATTCTTCTTCTCCCCCCTCTCATTTTATTCTAGGCTTTCTTCTGTGTCTTTCAAATGCGTATTTAGTTTTTAGCTACTTCTTGGTCTGGGTCATGACCTCGACTATGTATTTGCAGTCAAGTTTTTTTTTTCTTTTTTTTTTTTTTTTGCAAAAGTTGAATCTCCTGTTAAAAATATAAAGAATGAGGAGGGGAGGGGGGAAACGCATTTAAATCCTTTGATGTCTTTTAAAAATGTTTTTTTATTGTTATACAGTACTTAAAAAAATCTTAAAATGAAACTTGATTTTGTATATGAATATCTTTTAAAACTTCTCAACTACTGTACTTACTACTGTATCATCATCACCCTGTAGTGCATTATACAGTACAAGTACATAAATTACACTTTACATTCTCCAATTTTAGATCTAATTTCATTTCCATTAATATTATATAACACTCAGGGACAACTGAATCGATTTCATATACACGGTACTAGCCTCAAATAATTACTGTATAAATTGTTGGACAAATTGCGAAGCTTATTTTTATATGTGCAATTTAAAGATGAATTAAGTAGCTTTTATTATTGAAAAAGGCAAACAAGTTTACTTGATTGATTTGATGTTATTTGTCAAACGTAGTCTAAATGCCTGCCTTGCACATTAACTTGATATCGCAGAGAGATAAGTTCAATTGGACCAGGGTCGAAACTACTTTACTGTTCATCTCTCGTTATATTTTTTATTATATTTTATGTAAGCTGAGAGGCTAGACATATTGATGTGAAATTTATTTAAATAATGACGTCCTCCTAAGTGATGATGAGGGATGGGGAGATAAGAATCAATTACTATTGCGATTTAATTTGTATATTTCTTAATTTCTGTGATGAAAAAAAACTTGAAACAGTTTCCTTGTTTTTTCCGAAACAAACGGGATTGATTTCAATTATTTGTGGTAATCAATTATGCTGGCAAACACTTGTTAATGGTTGTCAGCTAAATTTCAACTACTGTATTTTATATTTAATGATTTCGCCCAATATATTTTTGCCCAAAATTAATATTTTAACCAAAATTAAATTTAGTTTTAACTGTACTTTTGTTAATCAGCAATATTATTTTAAATTTCCTTCATACAAAAAGCGTAATGTATTATTATTTTATGGGGTTTATAGGGCTTTAAGGCGTTCGATTTTTTAGACGATGCCACTATTTCCCCAACAATTTCCGTTTAGTCTGGTTGAAAAAACCGGAGGAAATTTGGGAAGGAATGGATGAAAAACCCTATCATCCATTCCAGTAGTTGGCAATGGTCAGGACTCGATCTCCCTATTCTCAGTCCACTCCTATACCGACGGAGATACAAGACTGCTACAAGCGCAATTTATTTCTGTACGACATTGCTCTCAATTTTTTTTTCAAATTTAAACTGACAATATGTGGCTTAAAGCAGTTATTATGATAGCTGATTATTTTTTACGCAAGTTCCTAACTTTAATTTTGGTGCAATTATTAATTGCATTGTAAAGTTTTCGAGGCAATAATTACAGGACTTTTTTTGTGTTTTTTACATCAATGCTGTCAAAATACTGTAATACATTTTTATATTTGAAACTTCTGTCTCTGTTTGCACTGAAATTTTAGCAATCTCTTGTTTATTGTTTTAAGTGCCTTTGAATATGAAACTCTTTATACAGTATAACTTATTTTAAAATGTGGCTTATTATTTTGATATTTGTTTAAAATTTTAATATTTTGTTTAGTATTTTGTTGTAAGATTCATTTTAGGGAAATAATATGAAAATAGAATTTTAGGGAAATAATATGAAAATAGAATTTTAGGGAAAGAATATTTTTTACAATATTTTGTATGCAATAATCCAACTTTGAAATACTGTACTTAAACGGGGTTTTTGTAAATTCGTGGTCCATACTGAAACTGGAGTTAAGAGGGACCTAAAATCCGAGGGTTCAGAGTTTACCGTTAAAAAGTTACAAGTGACCGATGCCTTAAGTTTCAATATTCAATTGTTCATTGAGTTTTGTTTTCAAGGAAGTAAGCATGCAGCACTGTACAACCGCTTAGTGATACTAAAAGCAATAAACACTTAACTTTTGTCAACCTGTAAATTTTTAATGGTAAACTTTAAACCCCGGTTTTTTGATATAAAATCTTATTTTAGGTCCCTCTAACACCAATTTTAGCATGGACCACGAACACCCTGTAAATACTGTACTATTAAATTGTATTGACAAATATGCATTTATATTTACACAAATCAGGTACCTTAGTATTTCAAAAAGGGATTTTTCTAAAGATAAATGGAATATTTATAGAAGTCCAGTTTGTCTAAATCTAAAACGTCAATTTACAAAAATTGACGATTTTCTTTATTAAACTGTTATTAAGTACAAAATATTTTTTCCGACATACCATAAAATACTTTATTGTATTAGTTCATTTGTTTATGATTTTATCTGTTTAAAGAAATTTATTGTGAAATAGTCGAATCTGAATTATCAGCTACCAACAAACACTCAGATTTCCGTCTATAGACAATAATATCATTTACATTTATTTGATATTTTCATATTACTTTCACATTTGTTTGACATTTTTATATTTCATTTGAATGTTTTTTGAAATTTTTGTATTATTGTTTTGGCATTGATTACTGAATCATTAACGTATACTCTATAACACTACCAAATGATCTTAACTAAGATTACACTGCCAAGAAATAATGAAAATAAACTGTCAGTTACATTTCATATTCATCACAAAATTATAGTAAAATTATAATAAGAGATTTTGTAGATCTTTTTTTGTAGATGTTTGATCTTCATGGTTTAATACTAAATTCTACCATGGTTTTTTTTTTGTTTTTTATTTAATTTCGTGAGATAATTCAACACATTCCTATCATTTAAATTTTATGTACAAACTAACTCGTTTTAAATGATTTTGATACTTGCAATACTGTACTTTATGGGACTATGCAGATATTTAATTGCAATTTTTTTATCAGTATTTTTAATAACTTATATAAAACGCATTTCTACATAGAGAGAATTTTATTTTAAGGGGAATTGCAAAACTATGTTTATAACAATTTTTTTGGGAAATCTTAATATTTCCTTGAAAAATTCGAAATAAAGATGTACCTAATTTTTATATATAAGTTTATAAAAATTTAAAGATATAGTTTTTATTAATGGGAAGAAAATTGTAATGCTCAAAATAACTTGTTTAAGTATAAGTGTTTCGTTTTATAGTGTTATAATCTGCGCATTTCGGAAATATTTATATTTTTGATATTTAAATTGGTTGTAGATATTAAACCATTAAAGCGAGAAACGAAAATCTTTTTTTTTTGATTACATACTGTACATTAAACATTTTGTGTAACTGTGGTGATATAAAAAGTGCTTTGTGATTTTTTCTTTTGTATGAAAAAAAAAGTGTATAATATTGTGTAAGGGATAACCAATATAATACTGTGAATATATTTTTTTCATTAAGTTACACAAAGTTTGAGCAAAGTTAGTGTTTTTGTCAACAATAAAATGTTTAAAAAAAATTTTGTGTGTGTTTGTCACAATTATTTCTTTTTTACAAACTTAAAAAATCTGTCTTTGTTTTTTCACTACGAGACAATCTATTGTTTCAATTTTGTTTTTGGAGATTTTTATTTTGCAATTAAATTATAAACTTCTGAAATTTTAATCCGTATTTGAAAACGTCGAGATTTACAGTACCCGGCACATCATGAATAATGTCTAAATATCACATTATTCTTAAGTATGTTTGACGTACGGTTTGCCATAGTTACTGAAGCGCATTTTGTGTAATTTAGACATGTATAAAATGTCGGTTACAGCTGTAAGTTTGCAAAGCATTTCTAATTAAATTTGAAATGAATAGTAAGAATAAATCCTACAATGTTGAAGAAAAAACGGTAAAATGAGCTGGATAATAACATTCATCATTAGTGTGATTATATTTTGGGCATTTTTACTTTTTATTGATGCTTACATGAGGGTGAGTTTTCAGTAATTAAAATGTCAACTAGCATTGATTAACAAGTTTGCAAATTTGTCTTTTAGTCTTTTCACCATCAAATTTATCAGTGGTTTTTAGATAAATGTGGACTGACATTAAAAGTGGGACAACTTCGTTGGACAACCAGCAGATATAACCGGTTAATAGTAAGATTAGGGGCTCGACATTCTCGATTCTTTCGTGTCTGGTTCAATATAGGAGCCGTAGTTGGTGCACTGCTTTTTCTACCAGCAATTATTATTCTTCTTCTCACAGTATTTAATAATATAAGCAATTCAGCAACCGAGGACGATGGACGATTGCTACTGAAACCAGTCGTAAGTTATTGATTAGATAAAAGAAATGCAAGTTATTATAATAATTCGAACATCATTTTATGTACTAGTTACCAGGTGTCAATTTACCAGGGACCCACATTCCATTCTATATAACGACACTAGTAATTTGTTTAATATTTCACGAATTAGGACATGGACTAGCAGCCGTACAGTAAGTTATCTAAAGTTCTATAAATGAACCATTGAAAGGTTTCCTTTTATGAAGCTATCTTCGAGTCTCCAACTATCTCTGAGCTGTCTTATTTATGAATTGTAATTATTCAGGGAAGATGTCCATCTATTTGAATGTGGTATAATGGTAGTTGGTGTACTGCCAGCAGCTTTTGTTCACTTTTCCACTGAACAGCTACAAACTTTACATCCTTGGCGACAGCTTAAAGTGTACAGCGCCGGAATATGGCACAACGTTGTTCTCGTTTTGGCGGCAGTTTTCATTCTACTTGTATCACCATTTTTATTCTCACTTTGTTACACTCAAGGAGAAGGTGTTGTTGTGCAAGATGTCGATCAAGTAAATTAACAATTTTGATTCGTATTATTTTTTAATAATATATTTTGTGTTTAACTTAAAGAGTTTTCATCCTGGCTTAGTGGTAGGAGATTGGATAACGAGTGTTGACGGGTGTCAAGTTACCGAATTTAATTCATGGTATGATTGCTTATATAAAGTTGCATCTAGTCCACAAGTTGGACAGTGTATAGCTGAAGATCATTTAGAGCAATATAAATGGAACTCTACTGGTATGCGATTCATCGAAATTTGACAAATCATTTTTGTGTTAGTTGCCATTCATTTTGATGCATGTTATTTTGGTAGGAGTGACGTCAAATGTTGACGAAGTGGAATGTTGTCAATCAGATGATTTAAGCGGAGTATGCTTCATGTGGCTAAATCCAAGCACAGATCCACAAAAAATTAAAGTATGAATCAGTTATTTTAAGATTAATTGTTTTTATCACGCCACTTAATATTTTAAATGTATTATTTTATGAATTTTATCAAAACGTAAAATGTTAAGTGGAGTTTAAGTCAAATATATTGTAACCGATCTGTAAAATATTTAAAAAGATGTTCATTCTTAAAATGAGGTTTTTTTAATTGATTTTGCTGATCATTTAAACAGTAATTTCACATGACACATTTTTTTGGATTTGTAAGTAAGAGAGTTGAATACAGTTGTTTTTTTATAGGGATTTTCGTGTATTGGTGCAAGGAAACTTCTAGAATTGTCAGAAGCTAGTTGTTACTCGGAAGAAGAATGTAATCCTGGCTCAGCATGTATTACTCCTTCGGTTTTCAATAGCACAAGACTGATCAGAATCACTCGACATGGTAAAAATGAAGGACTGTTTATTCAACGGGTTTCAGATTTCTACTACTCAGGTAAGCCAACTTATATTCCATCAAATTATCAGAATGTTAACATGTAATCGTTTGACTTCACCATCGTAGTTACTACGAGTAATTTTGTTCCGAAGGCAAAATACGTTCCTATTATTCTTCCATTTATTGTGGACATTTTATTGCGGTATTTAATATCATTTTCTGGTGCTTTGGCTTTGTTGAATGCTGTTCCCTGCCATGCACTCGATGGTCAGTGGCTGGTAAATGCAATACTGCAACTTTCACCGTTTAAATGGATGAGGAAGCAAGCAGTCAGTCATTTTGTAGTGTGGGCGGGTACTTTATTACTCGGTGTTACCGTTCTTACAGGCATAAACACAATTACGTGAACGTTAGAACTATGCTGATTAATATTTTGTGTTTTATGTCTACGTCAAAAGCGATCAATTTACATCTTTTAAATGTGCTGAATTTGTGCGTTGTTGTAACTGAACTAAACGACGCGACGGTACAATATGCTGACGGTACCGTTTTGCGAACATGTTAAAACCATGAAAACGCACTTGGTTATTTCAAAGAAATAGTAATAATACTCAATAACGAAGTCCGTAATTTAATAATTGCTTAAGGATGCGCTATCTCGCACTCATGAACCATTGTCAAAACCGAAAAAAATCTGTTTCACGCTATTTAAGATTTATAAAGGTGTAAAACCAAACGATATCTCAACTGTTATGAAATAATTTTACTGACACAGTATACTGTATTTGCCATACATTGGGCAGTAAATAAAAGAGTGCAAGGAAAAGAACTTTTTCATGTGCGACGTCATGTTTGACGTAAGCAACTCATTTTCAGTCCCGGAAATGAGGAGCAATTTCATTAAAAGACAGTTGGAACATAATTTTTTGAAACACAAGTTTTATTACTTGATTTTTTTCTCAAAATGGGGAAATGTAATTCGATTCAACTTCCATCGTCAGATACAAAAACTGGAATACTTCAGTATTTCATATTATTTTAGAAAAATCGCATACCAATTCTTCGCGTACCACTAAGTGCTTTGATGTTTCCGAGTTAAAGGATTGATCAGACCCATTGGTCAACGACACTGGTTTGATGACAGGATTTGTCATAGCTAAAATGATCATAGTGAAGGAAATGACTAGCTTTGTCAAAAATAAGGTGGAACGCATTTTTTGGAACTATACTTGTAATTTAATAGTGGAAAATGTATTTTGTTGGACTGAAATTGAAGTGTCAAACTGAAGTTATGTACTGTATACCTATACAATGATATTCTGTTTATTATAGTACAGTATAATAGGTTTTTCTTTCTGAATATACCGCGTTGTCAAACTTATAGAAAGTTTGATGAAAAATGCTGTAATAAATTTAGCTGTTTATCTTATAATATGTATTTGGTGACTTTTACTTTCAGTTGGCAACTTCCATAATGTAACATTATTTTTCGGAAATTTCGACATTGAAAATGGTATGTTAATGAGTTACATAAGCCATCAAAGTTTTTATAAAACGTTATTGTAAAGATGTTATGGTAGCTAGATTTATGGTGTGTATACAGCTGAGTTTTAATATTGTGTTTGTAAACGATAAATTGTTATGAAAAAACAAAATGTTGTTTCGCATGACAAACTCATTGTTTTTATTTTCTAGAATACAGTACGAGATACAGTATGTTTAGAATCTGTTAATATGGTAATTTTTTGATCCAAATACCGGTATAACGTAATGTTCGTGACAATTGCATGTTTACCAAATCGTTTTTTTAATTAAATACGTAATTAACGTTTGCCTGTTAGCTAAATTACAAACGTGTCTGGTTAAGTAATAATTAGATCGATGTAATATTAAATTTTATTATTTACACATTGATTAAAAGTAAAATTGGTTAAATTTAATATTAATTGAACATGGGTAGTCGCAGAATTATAAACTGTGCACTGAAATTCAATGCTCGAACCTGATTTTCTTAAGTTCGATTAAGTGACAACTGCCACCATGGATGATGGGGTTTCATTTCTACTATCCCTCACAAAACAAATGATGGTTGGGAGTGACTTTAAGGACCAATCGTACAAAAATATGAGAATTTGGCTTTTTAAAGTTACGAAAAATAAAAATTAGATGACTGAAAGACGGAGAAGTCTTGCTGGTGTGATGCCTTAAAAGCACCATAATTCTAATTAATTATTTAACTAAACATAATTAGCTAAACATTATGTTGTATTGATTAAATTTAGTATTGACTAAACATAATAATGACTAAATCTAATATTAACTAAACATAATAATGACTAAATTTAATATTAATCAAATATAATATTTGACTTTGTTTGATCTTATGAAATTTGATAATCAATATGTTCAGTTATGAGTTTGGAACTTTTATATTGATCTTAAGCACCGGATCTTACTAGCAGCATATGCTATTATAAAATGTTACATCGTATGACATTTTGGTTGTAAGTTTTATATCCTCTACCAACAGTTAAAACTATAGGTATCAAATACCACAAAAAATATTGGTATACCTGACCTGAACGCTTCTACAGTAAGTGTTTTGTAATAACAAGACTTTAATACCATTGTCTCTATAGGACCAATTTTTTGTTTGCGTGTTAGGCAATATGTTTCAGATCTGGGGTCAGTACAATCTGTATTACTATTGCATGGTTTAATTTGATGTTATGTAGTTTTTTCTTAGCCTGCCTTTAAGGGCTTCGATTGATCACACCCAATGATCAATGAAATTGGTTTGGTATCAGTATGTGTCATAGCTAAATTTATAATAGTGAAGAAAATAACTAGCCCAGTCAAAGAGAAAGGAAAACGCATTTTCTGGAATTATATTTGAATTGCAAAAGTGAAAAATATGTTTTGTTAGGTGCCGCTTTATAGTTTACTTAAGTTGTGCAGTATACAGTACTGGTATATTGTGGTATAATATAATAATTATCTCATTCTGAATATACCGTGTTATCAAACGTATAGGATGTTTGATGAAACAATGCCAAAATAAATTGAAGTGTTTAGCTTATACTAATGTGTATTTGGGCCTTATAGCTTCAGCTGGCAACTTCCATAATGTAACGTTACTTTTCAGACATTCATTAAAAATTGTATGTAAATGAGTTTCAGTGTAGAAATGTTATGATAGCCGAACGTTCTGTGACGTGTATGTATGGAACAATTAATTAACAAAAAGATAATACTTCAAATGCTGCAAAGTTCCATATGGAAAATTAAATGCCAGTTGAAACACTAAATGCGTATACTATTATTTTATAAAATATCCATTACGTTATCTAAAATTTCATAACACGAGTTTGACGACATAGAGACTATCCGTATGCTGGAATTTAAGTATAAATTTTTAGTTATTTTAGATTTAGACATTTTCGATTTTAGCTATTTGTAGGAATCTTTAGTCTCTGTAACATTATATATGCATTTAGAGACTCAGACTTTCAGCTGGTAACTTCCATAATTTAACGTTAGTTGTATTATTATGAAAAATCAAGATATTGCCTCGCTTGACAAATTCATTCCCTAGACTATCAAATATGGTTAAATTATAAACGAGTTGGGCTAAATCGCAATCGGATGGATTTAATATGTGGGACCATTGGTGGGACATTAGTATTTATGTCGTTACAAGCGAATTGCCTTTACACCAGAAGTTGTAGTCGGAGTCCACAGCATTTAAAAGAAACAATATACTTCAACTCAAGATGAACTCTTTTTTGTAAAATTCAAATACTGTAACCCAAGTCAATAGATCTAACTCACATTATAAGAGCAATTAGAAACTTTAATGGGCTTGAACTAAAAAATGAAATGAGTGAATGCAAAATAAATATACTGGATTAATTAATATCGCTTAAGAAAAATCGAAAAAGTACGACTAAACCGTTTGAATATGCTTCATATATTTTATTGTTAACAAGTGTTTAATTTTTTTAATGGAATTTTATTGCGACAATGCATTGCTAAATGTGATATACAAATATTTATGCAGAAGTAATTTGACATTTTGGATTAACCGATAAATCTATTAAACGGAAACGAAAATATAGTTACAAATTATTAAAGGTAATTTACTATCATGTTTTTAAATGTTTATTAATTAAAACATCAAGTGCATTAGCTTGACTTATATTATTATTGCTAGTAACTTATCGTATTATTATATTTATTAATTATCAATCTGAAGTGGTCATCGTTGGTCATTGTAGTCTTCCGTGATCAGAGGATACCTAATAAAGGGAATAAAAGCAATACATAAATGCATGGTTTTATTATTTTAGTTAAAATGATAAATTGTTTATCGACATATTAAACATATATTTTAAAGAAAACGTTCTGTTAAAATACGGTATACTATAGAATTTATTTATTGTAATGTTTAGATAGTTTATATAGTTAAGTTATGCTAATGCTATTAAAAATTTTCGTTTCAAATGAAATCTAAATCTTTTTATGCGCTAAATATCATTTTTATGTTAATTTTGTAATATAACTTAATATTAGTATGGAATTTGAAATATTAACGAAGTTATAGTACTTACTGATTTGTTATTGGCAATATAGATAAAGAGCACTTGAAATTAACACACAATCTGACCCGGGATCGCAATCTTCATTGCCATTGCATTCTTTCCTTGGAGGCTTTGTGGCTGTATCTTGACGTTCCACTAAGTTCTTCGATGGTTCCGATTGAAAAGACTCGTCAGACTTAATGGCAGAAGGTACTTTATTTGCCATGGTTGAAACTACCATAGCAACAGCAACAAATGCTAAAATGAAACGCATTTTTCAGAAAATTATTTCAAATGCTCTGAGAAGAATTTTAAGTTAACTGAAACTGAACTTTCACTTGGTGTATAGAACTTGAAGTACTTGCATCTCTATTTATACTTAAATAACGGCATACGGGTAGTTAATATGTCGTCAAACTCGTATGATGAAATTTTAGAAAAAACGCAGTGTTTATTTTGTTAGACAATAGTATATGTATTTAGAGTTTCAATTGGCATGTAATGTTTTATATGGAAATTTGCAGCATTTGGAGTGTTATCTTTTTTGTACTTAAGCCCTATACGTCAGTTATTTCAAAATACTGTACAAATATCATACGAAAAATAATTATTTAGGATGAGATTTTTAATTGCTATGCAGATAAGTTTGATATTTTATTTGTAATCGTTATTAGTTTATTATAAATCATCTTGAAAACGACTTTTCACAGCGTTTAAAGAATGGTATACCGTATAGGTGATTGAATTAGATAGAAATTTGTAGTTTTTAAATTTTATTCATATAGACAAGTTAGACAAATGAATTATAAGCGCAGTATACTTCAAAATTATTGTCAAAATTTTGACACAGTAAGTTTAGATACAGTAAGTTAGGTCACTTAAGTATTTTTTACTGGCCCTGAATCTTTTAGATTCAAAATACAGTATAGTTTAGCAATTAAGTGCATATACAGTATGTGGTTATATGAATACTATATAATAATATTGCCATATACTTTATTTTTTAAACATCTGATATACGTAATTGTTAGTAATGTACATACAGGTTTTTTTTTACTATTTAGAAATCGTTAGAAATGTTTCCGGATAATTACGTATAGTCAAATTGTATTCCACATCATCACATAACATTTTACTACATACCTAACTTATTTTATTTATAGTTTATTATATTATAGCCTGTTGAATTATAATACATTAGAATCCGCTTAACACAAAACAGAATTGTGGTTCCGAACTAAAGTATAGGCATTTTCATACATTTATTTCCTGTTAACACGAAGCAAAACCCGCTTAACACAAAAACTTTTCGCTTTTTTGAATGAAAAATTGCATATACGGCCGGCAAAAAGGTAAAGAAAATCAAAAATTTTTTTTAAGTTTTAATATTTATCATTTGTTTTTATAAAAAAAATTCAAAGTTCCATTGTTTTTTCTTAAAGGCATAAATACATACGTATACAAAATGCGTAGTATTTTGAAATGTAAGTAGTGATTCTAATATGACTTACTCTAAGAAATGCCATGTTAGGAAGAATTTGTTTTGTTTTTGTATGTTCCACTTCAGACAAAATTCGTTTAACAATAAGAAATTTTTCAGTTCCGACCACTTCTTGTTAAACCGATTCCAATGTACAGTAATACTGTATTGTTTTAAAATCTTGTAGTTGTTATACTCCTTGTACTGTAAGAGGTTTTAGACTTTTGGGTGAAGGGATTCTGCCTTGGAGTACAAGTTATTTACTATCAGTTATCTTGAACTAACTTAAGGTAACTGTAATTGAATGAACCTGTAGTGTTGTTTAATGAGCATGTCATCGAACAAAGCATACGAACAATCGATTACTTCTATTACTCGATTACTTCGATTTGTGACTATTTCTGTCATTAGTAACACTAAGCATTTTTTATTATTTAATTCAAAACTCACTACACTATAAACATTAAGTGCATATTTGTAGTACAATAAATACAATAATATACGTGTTATTATCATGCATATTATATTATTTTTATGATAGGCATTATTAGTAATGTACAGTACAGTACACTGTACAGATAATTTTTTAACACTATATTTATTAATTGTTGAAAACGATTCCGGTGTATTACAGAATATCACTTCATTCTAATTTATCACTATCATTTTATTTTAATTTATATGGTTAATTATTATTATTTGTTTATATTATTACCTTATCAAAGAGGCAGTAAAACTCTGAATTATTAATAACATTATTATTTGTCAGATTATTAATCTTCAATATGCCGTTGAATTGTACGGCAGCCATTATACAATTAAGTGCACAAAATTGCACGTAATAGAAACTATAGAACTTTAAAAACATATATGTTTAAATCTATCAAATATAGCATTTAAAATTTGATTTCATGTTGGTTTTTGTGTGCTGTAGCGTACGATTAAGTGCAATGTACAAAGCGCATAACTATAGCTAATTATCGGTAATTGAATGAACTTGTACAGTGGTTTAATGAACTTGCCAAAGTTCTCTGGTCAACGGTACAAAAATCCTTATAACTTAAAATTAGTCCCTATTAACACAGGATGAGTGTCTTTCTTAAGTAAATCCCTGTATGGAGCAAAAGCTTTTTCACACAACAAAGTAGTTTACGAAGACAAATCATTAAGCAGCTTTCAATTAACATCATCTTTATTATTACAGTACTGTATTCGATGAAATTGAAATCTATGAGTAAAATTAGTTTGCAGAAGTATTAGGCTTGCCCGAGTTATAGTATGGACAATTTAAAACGGTTTACTTGTACTAAGATATTTTTAAAGAAAAATGCAAACATACTGTATGACATTCATTGAAGAGATAATTAAACTGTTTATCAATAATAAAGGTAGCTCTTATGGTTTTGGTATATATTTTTTAGGATATTTCTACAACAGTAAACTGTAAGCCAAGTTAGTTACTAGTTTTTTTATGTATCAATTAGCTCTTCAATTTGTATGCAAGGAGTGTTATCGGATAGGGCTTTTAGCTTTTTTGCTGAACTCTATTGATTATACTACATTCAACATATTCCAACAAAATACAGAATAAGAAATCGTTTATATTTTTGTTTATATAGTTATTATTGCACTTTTAAAAAAAGTTTAAAAATTATTTAATTATTGGCGATAAAATATTCATCTAACTTTTATTTTTAAATTGACGTTAATTTTGATTACAGTATAACTTGTTTACTACTTCATATTACTGTAACTATACTTGACCAAATGTTCTTGCAAAATAAATTAATAGTTTTAAAAATTGAAATCAGTGGAATCCTTACACAATGACATTGGTCATTGGACACAAGAAGAATCTGTAAAAACTAATGTATTACTGGAAGTAAGCGACTCTAACATTGAGCTCCACTCGATCGACCATCTTTTTACCTTTTATTTGCATATTTAACTTTCCTTTTGGCTGACTTAGGAAAATAATGCTGATTTAAAAAATAAATATTTATGAAATACTGAGAATTTTTACCAATAAATTTATTTTGTTCAAATTCTAATATTTGACAGCATCACCGCCTCTTCCCCTAGCTACTAGTCAGTGAGAAGTTAACAGCCGTAAAAATGCATCTTGGACATTTTTTGCTACAGAGACTAAAAATTCCTACAAAGAGATAAAAATCGTACATTTCTGAGTCTAAAAGGACTAAAAATGATGTTATAACTGACTTTAACTGGTCGTACTAAACAAACTTCTATACCATTGTCCTTATTTTATTTAATTTCACCAAAGTTTGATAAATTACACAAATAAAGAAGTCTAATATTCACATTTTCGGAGGAAAAGTTGATTTAACTCTGGCCAGACATTAGTTTCTCGGTCGATTAAAGCGAATTGCTGTTATATCAGTTATTATAATCGGATTTCACCGCTTTTAAAAGAAACAGTTTAGTATAATTCAAGATGAACTCTATTTTGTCAAGTTTAAATGCTGTAACTCAAAAGTCAAACGATCTAATCCACATCATACGGTGTAAGCACTTACATATTTGTGCTAAATAAATTTCATAAGAAAATAGATCACACTGACTTACAGTAGATCACGGTTGTTTAAGTTGATTACGATTAAACAGTTTGAATATGCTTCATATATTTTATTGTTAACAATTATTGAATGTTTCCAATAGACTTTCAAAGTGACAATGCATTGTTTAAAGTAATGTGCAAAAATAAGCTTATATGCAGAATTGTTGAAAGTGGTGTACTGGGTTAACCGGTGGATCTAATAAAAAAAAATAGTGACAAATTATTAAAGTAGTTTAAAATTTGATTCTAAGACTCGTATCTTTAAAGATTTATTAATTAAAACATCAAGTATATTAGCTTGGCTGATATTATTATTGCTATGAATTTATCGTATTGTTAAATGTATGAATTACCAATTAGAAGTGGTCATAGTTGGCCATTTTAGTCTTTCGTGATCAGAACTGAACTCTGTCTACCCAAGTACTGCACCTGCTGTAGTAAAGAAAATAAGAGCAATATAAAAATGCATGGTTTTATTAGTTTAATAATTATCTTAGTTAAAAGATAAATTATTTAGTACCGGTAGTAAATGTATTTTAAAGAAAATTGTCTGTTAAAATACTGAACACTGAGAGTTTATTTGTTAAAATTTTCAGTTATTTTTATAGTTACACGATAATGCTATTAAAATACTGTATTTTCCAACGTTTGATTTTCCGCTGGAAGAGTATTTAAAATATTAACAATATACTATACTGTACTTACCAACTTTGCAAACCGAACCAAGAGGAATAGCAGTTATTTCGCAAAATATTTCTTCGCCTAATTTTAGGCCTAATGTTTCCGCTAGCTTTCTGCATTCATCATTGCCAACGCAAGACTGTGGTGTAGGTGGTGCTTGACGCATTCCTAAGTCCTTCGATGGTTCTGAGTTGAAAGATTCGTCAGACTTAATGGCTAATGGCACTGGATTTGCCATGGTTGAAACTAGCATGGCAACAGCAAAGAATAGAGCAACAATTTCTAAAGTGAAACGCATTTTTAAGAAATGTGTCTGAAATGTGAAAAACTTTTAAGCTAACTGAAACTGTTCTTTTAAGCTATCTGAAAATGAACCTTCAAGCTCTTTCACTTGATGTATAAGTACTTACATCTCTACCGTATTTATACTTAAATTCCAGCACGTGGATACTCACTAATAAACTATGTCGTCAAACTCGCATGATGAAATTGTTGATAATGCAATGTTTATTTTATAAAATAATAGTATATGTATTTAGAGTTCCAACTAGCATTTAATGTTCCAGATGGAACTTTACAGCAATTACAGTATTGAATGTATCTTTTGTTATTAAGTTACGTACATCAGTTATTTCAAAAATAATGTACAAGTGCCGAATGTAAAATAATGACTTAGGAGGAGATTCTTAATTGCTGGAATTTTGATAGTTCGTTATTTGTACAGCTGAGTTTTATATTTTATTTGTATAATATTATTTTGAAAAACAACCTATAATGTATAGAATATACTATAGATTATACACTGTATAATTTTAAAATTTTATGTTTATTAACATTTTAAGAAAGTGGTTTCAAGTACTGTATGTACAAAACTTTAGTTGGTTTATTAGAAAATTATGCGTTAATAATGTTTTAAAAACTTTTTATTACTCATGTTTAAATCCCGATGAGATTGTGTAAAATATCTACAAGTAAACACGATATATTATAAATATCTTAGTAAACTCATCTTGGAACTAAAAATTAAAAAAATTTGAATTAAAAAAAAAAACACAATATTATATTATAAATATCTTAGTAAACTCATCTTGGAACTAAAAATTAAAAAAATTTGAATTAAAAAAAAAAACACAATATTCTAGTTTTGATTAATCTACTGTATATTAGTCAATTACCGGTACAAAAAAATCAACTTTGATTATTTAATTTAAACATATTATATTAATTTAAACATATTTTATTAATTTAAACTTATTTTACTTACTTGATTAATTTAAAATTATTTTACTAATTTTTGTTAATTTATAATTATTTTACTTATTTGATTAATTTATAATTACAGTAGTTTACTTATTTTATTAATTTAAAATTATTTTATTTATTATTATTATCATGCATATTATTTTATTTTTATGACAGGCATTATTAGTAATGTACATACAGGTAATTGTTTTTAATAAATATTAATTGTTAAAAAAGATTCCGGTTTATTACCAGTACAAGAATATGACTTGCCATTCTAATTCATTTCTACTTTGATTAATTATTATTTGTTTATGTAATTTACCTATAAATTAAGCAGTAACCCTCTGAATTATTAATAACATTATTATTTGTCAGAGTATTAATCTTCAACAGTCCGTTGAATTATACAATAGCAATTATGTTTTAAAGTTCTATAGTTTCTATTACGTGCAATTTTGTTCACTTAATTGAATCTACCGAATAAAATATTTAAAATATGGTACAGCATTTAAAATTTGACTTAATGTTGATTTTTTGTGATGTAGAGTACAGTTAAGTGCAATGTACAAAGCGCATAACTATAGCGAATTATCGGTAATTGAATGAACGTGCACAGTGGTTTAATGAACTTCTTTAATTAACAGTACAAAAACTCTTACAGGAACATTGGGTTTATTATTATGGGATGAATGTTTTTCAGAATCAAATCCCTGAATGAAGCCAAATACTCTTAATTTATAGTGAAAAAACCCTCCATCTAAAATATGAAAAATTAACTGACGAGCACAAATTAATAAACAAGCCTACGTTACCTTTTGTTTTAACTCTTTTTAATATCTGTATGAATAAAAGTTACAATTTTTAAATTAATTTTTCAAGTTTCGAAATTATCAAAAGTAGAAACGTCCATTGCCATTCAACAGTCAGTCTGTTGGCAAAACTAATTAATTTTGATTAATATCAGAAAATTGATTTTAATTAAATAAAAGGGGCTGCTTTTTGGGATGTCAAGTAATTAGTTAGGAAATTTTAATAATTTTAGGGACCTTATCAGTATAATATTGTTAAATTTAAAACGTAATTGTGCAAATGACATTCTGTCTGTTTTTTTGATATTTGTTTTATTTATAAATTTGATAATAACGCCACAAATACTGTTTAAACATTGCAAATGACTAAAAACAGAAGGCGTTTTATGGCCGATTGCTCAAAGTGTATTATCAGCTGGTAGTTTATTGAATAATATGGTAGAAATCATTTTTATAGTTTACTAAGTACCTATTACAGCAACCAATTTAATGTTTCTAAAAAAAAAAAGATATTAAATAAGGCAAACTTAGTGCTTTTGCACTGAAATGCTAAACAGTTTAGAAAAAAAGTTAAAAGTTTATTTATCAACCTTATTTTGGTCATAAAATTTGAATCATAATCTATAATTGTATTACATTCCACAAAAATAAAGAGCGTTTAAATAAATTGAAGTGGTTAAACTTTTTTTTATTACAGTATGTGCTCTAGATTATTACATTGTGAACGTGATACTGAATATTAGTAAAGCAACTTTAGAAGTTTAAAAAATAAATATTTGTAGGGAATTCGATATTATTAAAAAAAATACTGATTTTTATTAATAATATCAGGCACTTGAAGAAGTATCTTTATGGCCATTCCGATTTGTTGATAGATTTGGCGTGAATTAAATTGATAATAATAAGCTTGCTATTAGTAAACACTTATTTTTGTTTGAAAACTTTTTGATATGCGAAAATAATTTGCAAATTTAT
>JAAFCF010006596.1:30995395-31046934 GCA_013389785.1 Helicorthomorpha holstii | reverse complement strand
CCACTTCCCCTTAAAGCAGGCTGACCTGCGGTACACATCCAGGGGCCACTTTCCCTTAGAGCAAGCTGACCTGCGGTACTCATCCAGTATCGGTACTTTTTCTTGTTTTGATACTAATATAAATTAATTAGATTTTGTATGCTGCTTATAAAATCGAATTAATTAAATAAGGATATAAATATCTGTCATACTCCTTCATTATTGAAATATTTACGTGGTCTGCTAATTTTTAATATAGTCATGATTTAAAAACATTATTAAATGTAACTTAAATGACAGAATGAAACTGTAGCACAGTACACGTACTGTATTACTTCAAGTTTATTATGATGGTCAATATGTATGGCTCGCGGTTAGCCTGTTGGATATCTCTGTTGACAATTTGGTCTGAAGTAGTGAATCACTGAATCGTCCAACCGTTTATGAACCGCTCATTTTCAAGGTGAAACTACTTTATAGTGTGAAGTGTAGAATGGCAGCTGGTTAGGTTATTTGGGTGCAAGTTATGTGATCGTGATTGACGGATGAATATAAAATCACTGTCTTGTTTTAACTTTTAATCAAACTCCTTAATGTTATAAATTGTAAACTTGATTAAAGTAGTTAAATTGTTAGTAAGATCATAGTTTAACAGAATAGCAGTTAAAAGTGAAGCGAATATTTCAATAAAAGTAAGAATTTCAAATTCTAATGCAAGGACTTCTAATAAATGCAAACTTTTTTTCTGTACAGTTTGACTGGTGACTACACTCGCTGATTTATATATAGGTCATTTTTAAGATTGAAAGCATTTACATAATCTACCATGGTAGGTAATCGACATTAGGTATTATTTTAAACTCATAAATTAATCATTTGTATGTTGCAATGAAAAGGATGATGTTTCTCGTGATGAAGAACTGCTTTACGATGCCATCAATGCTAATAACACTAGCAGAATTAAAGAGCTCTTAACTAAAGGTATATGTCTAGACTAATTTTGAATTAAATTCTAAACAATATTGAATATGAGATTATTAGGAGTGGAGATCAACGCATACGTTCGATGTGGTCGTACTTTGCTTGGTCGGGCAGTTCAACTAGGAAATGTTGAAGTAATTAAGCTCATAATTAACGCCCATAAATATTGGCAACCTAAAAACTGTGATCAAAATACTATTGAAAGGCGAATATGTGATGTTAATTTGCTTGATTATTACGAAAGGACACCTCTACATTATGCAGCAGATTTGGGAGGAACTGAGGTTATTCAGATTTTGTTGGATGCTGGTAAAGATATTGTTTAAAGTTTTATGAATTCAAATTAAGTTCGTTTTTTGTAATTTTAAAGGCTGCCGGGTGACTGTTGCTGATAGTGAAAATATGACTCCATTGTATGTGGCTGCTAGTCGAGGCAACTATGAAGCTACAATTAAGTTGCTAAAAGCTGGCTGTCAGGTTGATCGAAAATTAGTAAGGTAACATCACTGTAAAGCAATCATTTAGCAATTTTTTTTTAATTTAAAGTTTTAAAATACAATTTAACAGTGATAAAACTACTCCACTTCACATTGCTGCAAGTCTAGGATATTCAAAAGTGGTTGAAGCTTTAATTCAGTATGGAGCTCACATCGATACATTAGACACTTCAGACAAAACGCCTTTGTTACTTGCTGTAAATCGTTCTAACCATGATGTTGTCCGGATTCTGTTAAGCAAAGGTGCCAAAGTAAACATTGAAGAAATTCACGGTAATGAATTACAAAAAAAGAGTAAAACACAGTATTACAGTTTGGTTTTAATGGAATATTGTTTCAAAACATTAGGCTTTACACCATTAGCGGAAGCAATATGGAAAAAGGACGAGTTATTAGTTGAAATGCTACTTGAAGTGGGAGCCAAAGTTACTCGTTCTCATTTTCTTTTGCACTACTGTGTTAAGCATCGAAATTTTCGTTTAGTACAACTGTTATTAGCTTCTGGCTGTTTAGTTAATGTTCGTGATGACAACGGTGATACGCCTTTACACATTGCTGCTAGAACTGGAGAAGTAGCCATTATGGGGCTTCTTTTACACAACGGTTTTGTAGTTTTATGTACTTCTAATCTCAATTTAAGATGAAAGTTTTATTTGTGCTTTTAAATTTTAGTTTCCAATTTCTACTCGATGTTTCGTGACAAAATAAGATAAAAATATAAGTACAGTAATTCCGAGAGTTCTTAAATTGAGATGATTATAAACATACTGATATTATTTTAGTGACATTTGTTTTTGTTAAATAGGTGCAAATACAAATTATCCGAATTCGGTGACTGGTACAATGCCTTTACATGAATCCATTGAAGGAATACATGACTGTGATTATGAAAAATTTGTTCAAATTGTGGAATCACTTTTAATGTTCAAAGCATCGTTAAATGAAGAAAGTTACATTCCCGGTGATGTTCCATTGTACAGAGCACTTTTATTAGAAAAGTACAACGTTGCTGCAGTTTTAATTCGTCATGGATGTGATGTGAACAAAGGGTATGTATTTACGTGCAAGATCGATAATTTGCATTTAGCTTACAGAAGTAATAACTTTATGATTGCGAGGCTTCTTGTTTATGCTGGTTTTGATATGAGTCGTACCGCATGGTTAGATGTGGATGAGAAATCCCATGTCTCAAAAGTTCCAACGTTAAAAGATTGGTTAATAGAGGCTAAAAGTAAACCATTAAGCCTTCGTAACCAATGTAGATTACAGATTAGGAGAAATCTGAAAGACACTATACACGAATGTATAAAGAAAATGAAATTACCTCCAAGAATAGAAAGATTTCTGCTATTTGATGATATTGAATAAGATTTCTGGTTTGATATTTCTTGTACTCTGAATTTCCATGTTTTTGTAAAAACGTAAATCCATTTTTGATTATTATTGATGAACCTACCGTTATATTTCAGACTAATTTTACTTTTTTGGTTATTTTCTTTATTAAATTACTTATAGTTTTAGAAAAACGTGGCATAAGAAGCGTAAAAAAAGGTTGAGAACGTTAAACCTGAAATGCCATTATTTGCTTAACTAATAATACTCTGATTTTATTTAGTTTTTAGATCCATTACATTGACTTGAAATATTCATTGTGCAAGCTGAGTTATAGTTATTTTGAGATTTCTAATACAGTTTTCCTTATTAGGAACTAAATCATACTAAAAAGTATTAAAACGAAAGCGATAAGATTTTTTAAATGATTTTTTTACACAAAAACTACTGTAAGAGAATGTTATTGTAGATTAAACCTTTCGATACATTTTATGCATAATAATAATTGCTTAATTAACAAAAATATATTTTTTTCAAATAGTTTTAAAATTTATTCCATTATTAGTCAATTTACAGTACAGTACAGTATTTCAATTTTCAAGCAATGCTCTGAAATAGGTGCTGTTTTCCAAATAAACATTCGATCTGAAATACAATAATTATTTCCGTGTTTTCAAAATAATATCTTAGATATTTTACGATAATTAGCTAATTCCTGTTTTATTATTAAATTGCCATGATATTCAATATCGTGATGTACCGGATAATTGATAAAAATTAGAAATGTGAAAGTGGCTACAGTCACAGTGCGATAGAAATACTGGATTTTATTAAATTAAAAGAATTTAATAGTTTCAGCAATGGTGTGTTTTGCTGTGTTTATTATCGTTAACATGTATAAAATGTTTTTATGAATTTTTAGCAAATAATATCACTTTGACAGTTCGGTAACAACCTGTACTATTTTCGTTTTGTATTCATTAAAAATTAAATTGTCAAAACCAACTTTTTAAATAGATACGCAACTTCAGCCGGGCATACGATGACAATGAATCATTATTTAGCAAAATCCAAAGAGTTGTAATGCTGAAGCAGTCGAATGCTTATTGTTTTGTTTAGTTAATTGTTGGTGTTCGCATGGGGATTATTACGTGTGTGTATCCGGTAATGTTATAAGTTATAGAACCTATTTGGATGTTTTTCAAGTTTGTTTTCATCGGAAATACTGTATGTATGATGCTGTGATTAAACGCTATTATTCTTAAACCGTATGACAACTAGCTTATTTATAGAAAAGGAAAAAGAACTCGTGACACATCTAATGATGAAGTGAACTACTGTACGGTATTAACTGTTTGTTAAGAAAGTGATGCAAAATATTAACCAAAAACAGCCTTAAGTTTAGTGCCATACCATTTAAAATATGAACGAAGAATCTGTCAATTCTAATAACGGTGGAGGAGATGTTGAACTAACAGAACCAAACTCTAATAACAAAATCAAATTTAATAATAAATTGCCGGGAAATGTCAATGGTCAATTAGAAAACACGCACAGTTGTAATGAAGAAACAACCGGCGCTGAAACTAGAAACAAAACTGGAAGGAAGCAAGAATATAGATTTTGGGATGGTTTCTGTGTTTTTATATCTTTATTCACATATGTTTTTGACCAAGTAACCGATATTATGGTGGCGGTTTACTTCTTCAATAAGGAAAAGTACTGGTATTTTGGTTTGACTTTGGCATTTGTCATTGTACCTTCACTGGTTATGACAATCTTTAGCTTAACATGGTAAGGAACTTTATCAACTGCTGAACTAGTGTAAAGTGCATTGTATGTACAGTAGATAAACATCTTGAGTGTTGTATCACTTACAATGTATGATTTGGCTGGAATGTTCTAAATTTAAAATTTATATCTCGAATGTTGATTAAGTTGGGAAGAATTAAATGTCATTCAATTGCTTGTCAATAAGCATCAGACACCCAAGTTCCTTAACGCCCTGTTGTTGTTTTTTAAATTATTTAAAACTAAATGAATGAATTTATCGGTCCTATTAATAAAAATAAGGATGATAGTATATTAACGTCATCATATTGTAGATACATGCATTGCTAACATTTACAGTACAAAATAAAATAGCTATTGAGTGAAATTTAACATGCTGAATCGGTATGTTTGTTTATAAATCAGGTATATCCAAGATTATAAAGAAGGAGTACGACCAAAAGGAAGCCGATTACAGTGGACGTTTCGTGCAATTTGTTTGTTTTTAAACTGCGGCCCAATACTTAGGTTTGATTTTATTGTTTTTTACAACTGAATCTAAAATGATGTCAGTAATACCAAATGATTTATTTAGATACTTTGAATCACTTTGTTATGGCTGTCAGTTGAACAAACCGAATCATAAACCAACTACTAAAGAAGCTTATTTCTATATAATGATTTACGAAGACACTGATGCTAGTCTACTCCGTCTGTTTGAATGTTTTATGGAGTCTGCACCACAGTTGGTTTTGCAAATTTACATTTTGGTATTAGGAGAAATACCAGAATCACTGGAAGATCCGTTAAAAAGTACTTATTTTTGTTTTATTCAGTATCAGAGTATGATACTGTGTTTATTCTGCGTTTAATCTGAGTTGGTTTTAATTTTATGAAAATTTAATTACTGTTTAATTTTTGTTTGCAGTTAGTCTACAAGTGCTATCAATTGTTTCATCATTAGTATCATTGTCGTGGGCCATAGCTTCATATAATCGAAGTCTTCGAATGTCTTTAGACGAAAAAATGAAGTTGAATTGGGGTGCCACTATATTTCAGTTTTTTTGGAGATTTTTCAATATCAGTTCCAGAGTGCTGTCGTTGGCACTGTTTGCATCGTGCTTTAAAATATACATTTTTGTTGTTTGTGGAGTTCATTGGGGTATAATGACCATCTGGATTATTTGGCAGAAGACGGAATTTTGCAAACGTCGTTGGGAAGAGATCTTTTTCGACATGGTGATGGGTATTGTTTATATATTCTGTTTTATTAACGTTAAAGAAGAACCAACGCGCTATAAGACAGCGTTCTACCACTCATTTATTTTGGTCGAAGGATCTGCTCTTATGATTTCATGGTACTTATTTAGCAATCAGGAAGTTTGGTATCATTTACCGGCTCTTTTAGGGTTTTATGCTTTGTTTTTCTTGGGAATGCTCATTATGTTTGCATATTATCTGTATTTTCATCCGAAGGTTAGTTTTAGACAACAAGTATCAGTTAATGGTGACATGCCAGATGGTATATTGCCTTCCTATTCGACAAAGAAATACGAATGTGGACCTGCAAAAAAATTAAGTAGGAGACCAAGAATCGAGTCCTTTTCTGCTGATGAGACACTTAAACTATAAACTAGCTATTTCATAGTGTACTTTAAGTGCCATTGAGATTTTTTTATTCGTATTTGAAAATCACATTGAATACTACTAATGTGAGATTTTATAACTGCAGTACCTGCCATGCTTGCGTTTTCTGTACATTTATGAATATTTTATACAATATCAACCCAGTGCCTAAAGAAGTGTAAAATTTTAATTTAAGAAAAAAAGGATCTGTTTTGTGAAATACAGTATAGGGGATGCTTATTTAATTGCGTCTAATTATTAATCTAGAAAATAAAAGTTTACAAGTAAGCTGACTTTCTTGACACCCAGTGAATAACTACTGATGATTTTGATATACATTTAGAGTTTTTATAAAAAAAATGAGTTTAGTTTAAATTTTAACATTACAAATCTATAAGAAAATATATTTTATAATGAACGATTCCTATACTTTTGTTTTTATAGCAAAAAAAATAGATCTTACATCCATAGTATATTAACTGCCAATACAATTCTTGTTCCATCAATACATTTCTTTGGTTTAAGTCTTTCAAATACCGAATTTTATCAGGGCGATGTTTTGTATCACTTTTTTTTGTGGCATTTACATGTGTTGCATTTTTGCGAAACATTGGATATAATAGCTTTTAATTATTCCGATTATGTTGTATTAAACGTATTATGGAGGTTTTTTTAAAAAAAAGTTACTAGTTTATAGACTCTTACAGTATGTCTGATAAGGTGACTGTTTTAAATCAAATACAATATACACGTTTGTTTGCAGTATCTAGCCGTGATATACAGTACTTACTAAACATTTAAATTTTTTATATTTTTATTAGTACGTGTGCATAATTTGATTTGAAAATGTATAATGCCACTTACAAGTGCGAATTTATACTAAGCCAGCCAGGAGCTATTTGTGCAGTTAATGTTTACAACCTTTTAATAATATTAATTTCTATAGTATGTACGCAATAATTTTTGTATAATTATATATTATGTTTTTCATACAAGACATGTAGTTTTGTATAATATTTTTTTTGTATAATTATGTATTGTGCATTATTCGGCGTGAAACTGACATTTAATTTTCTGTTATTCAAGACGTGACGTGCTTTCATTTTATAATGGGTGACGTGTATAAATTGCCGATATTAAACGGTTCAGTGCATTAATCATTTAAAATGCATTGTTAAAGAGTCTATAAACAATAAGACGTCATATTCCTTACTTAAACGGTACTCATTTCCGTATGTGACATATTTAAATATAACAATAGGTTAGCTAACTGTATTCCATGTTTGGTCATTTTGTTGTGAAATCAAAATTTCAAAATGCGATAACAAATTTTGAAATACAGTATGTTTATACTGTAGCTATTGGTTTGTTATTTTAACTTATGCATTTTTATATTTAGCTTTATCTTGTGTTATATTAAATATTTGAATTTAATCGTTAGAAAATAGCGTTGGCAGAGGGTCATTCCGATAAGATTGTATTTTTTTACAGTATATTTTTCTTTCATATCAATTGAGGACACTTTTCTTTTCCGTTTTCATTGTAATTTGTCAGGATGTTTATTATAGGAATTTTTGACATTTATTTGGATTATTTGATCGACCTAGCTGTCAACGTTGGTCCTATTGTATAAGGAAGTTTTAGATAATAAGTTTACAGTCATCATAATTGTTATCTAGTATAGCCGTACTGTCCGTAATAGCACTCTCGGTACCAGTAACTACTGTAGTTAATGGAAAATATTTATACTGAAATAGTATCATCAGAAATTGTCTAGCTAAATACTACTAGGCACCTCCTGTCACTATCACATATTGTTCTCATATGTGGATTAGGGTTTATTTATTATTCGTTTTAATCTTTCAGTAACATGGCAAGCCAGGTGATGAATCAAATCATCATGATTTTCCATTGTAAACAGGATTTATAATGACGTATAATTAGATTTTTTAAACTTTAGTAACAGCTTCTAACAGTTACGATACCACAACCGTTTTCACTTTAAGAAAATATCTTAATGCCAATGGATTGATATCCGAATGCCAATGGATGGCCAATAGTTATATGGCTATTGCAAGAAAAGTTTAAGAATTGTAGAATACGAAATTCCAATTAAGCTATTAATTTTCAGTAAGCATATCAAACGTTAAATAGCGAATTTACAATTAAAGCACCTACTGTAATATTTGCTACAGCTCCAATACAATTATACTGTACACTTGGTTAAAGGTTTAATATAATTCAGCTACTGTATGTCGATGCTTTTAATCACTTTGAGAGTTTATTGTTAATATATTGTATGTTTTAGTTGTACTTAATCTGTACAATGGTTTAAAAGCGTGGCTTTTGAGTGGTTTAAAAATGATTGAGCTACTTCAAACTAAATCAACAGTTTTTTTACCCTCAGTAAATTTCATATTGACAGATCATTTTCCATCTGCACTATGTAATTATGATATGATATTTCGCTAGAAATACCCTTGATGTAGTCCTAGTATTTTACTGGGCTGTAGTTAGGATAATTATGTTGTAGATGACAACGATAATATCATTTTAAAACATGTTCCACGACAGATAACACCGATAATGGCATTGCGCGTGTAAGAAAAAATTGAACTCGATCTATAAAGATTTGCAAACACCCTTTCTCGTTGATAATAACTTGATACATTTTGCTAAAAAGATTATAGAAACGGGTAATAATTATAGTAGCGGTTTTGCACTGGAGATAATATTTAAACCACTGTTCTTCATGTTTGACACACCCACTTTTATTGTAAACTTCATCGCAGCATTTCTTCTGCGTTGTTAGTGCTCGAATAATAGAAATAATATGGCTGAGAGTGCAATTGAAGTTTCAGAAAAAGAAAAACAAATTGAAAGTGCTGAAACAACGAAATTAAACGATAAATCAAAAGTTGTTTCGACGAAGGAAAAAGAGAAATCAAAAGAAATTGATGAAATCGATGATGAAGAAAAAAATTTCAATTTCATAGCATGGGATATGTTTTGCATTTTTGTTTCTCTCGTCACTTATGTCTTCGATTTAGTTACAGACATAATGATTGCCATTTATGCGATTCAACGTGAAAACCATGTATTTTTTACGCTTATCATTTTTTTTATTATCATTCCGTCAGTTATTACTACAAGTTTCATCCTATCTTGGTAATTACTGTTTTTGCTTCAATTGAAAATCATCTAAGTATTAAATCTTTATTTTGGTTTTGCAGGTTTATTAAAGACTACCGGAATGGATTGAAACCTCCAAGAAGCAAAATCCATTGGTTTATTAGAGCGACATGTACCGTTTTAAATTGTGGTCTTGTATATAGGTAATTATCAATGGTTTTTTTTTAATTCATTGTGCAATTACTCATTGGTACTATTGGTTGAAAATTCTTTCTAGATATATTGAGTTGTTAGTTTATGGATTTCATGTCATGTTTGACAAAAATTCAAAACGTCGACAAAAATATTTAAGCGTTTTTTTCTACCGTGACACTGATGCTTGTCTTTTACGTTTAATTGCTTGCTTTGCTGAAGCAGGACCACAAGTTGTGATGCAACTTTACATATTAATTAGTGGTTCGATTGAAGAAGCAGAAGGATACCCAATTGACAGTAAGTCATCATTTTGTTACTAAATTCGCTCGAAATTTAAGCTTATTAGAATTCATAAATTTTTTGTTGTTGTATTGTCATGCGAATGTTTGTCTTTGGAAAGATTGATAACGAATCTAATTTTTTTTATATTAACAAACTTAGATAAGTTGTCAATAACACTTTTACAGCCATTGTTATAATAGGCTTATGGTATTTTATTTGACAAAATTATATTGACTTGCAATAGCCCAAACAAAAATCAAATTGCATTTCAAGGCAATTGTACAAGTAGCTTAAATACGAGTGCTGTAATTGAATTGAATTTATTATTAACTAATTGTATTTATTTGTAGTAAGTTTACAGTTAGTGTCAATTTGTTCATCATTGGTGTCATTTGCATGGGCAATTGCAATGTACAATCGCAGTCATCACTTTTCCTTAGACGGACAACTGAATTTGAGTTGGATTGCTACTGTTGTTTATTTTATGTGGAGATTATCTGATATTTGCTGTAGAGTGTTGCCTTTGGCCTTTTTCACTTCTGTTCTTCAATTTTATATCATCGTGGTGATTTTATTCAACTGGATGTTTATGACCGTTTGGCTCGTCATGCAAAGGACACATTTCTGCGACGATCATCATCAGGAGATTGCTCTTTGCCTTTTTATGGGACTGGTCTATATTTTGTGTTTTATCAATTTGAAAGACGAGCCCAGCCGTTATAAATATGCGATATATTACTTATTCCAGCTATTTGAAGGAAGTGGCTTGTTGATGTGCTGGCATTTTTTGAGAGAAGAGCACGAACCGTATCATTTGACCGTTTTACTCACATATTATGGTCTTTTTGTACTTGGAATTTTGTTGACCAGAGGTTATTATTTCTTGTATCACCCTAATACAAATATCAGGCAATTAGCGATCATTCCAAAATTACCAGAAAAATCCAAAGACCACGTTGATGATACTAGAAAACTTCGCAGAAAGCCACAACACGAGTTGATACTATTGCATGAAAACGCGTAACTATCATATTTTGGGATTCAATCACTTTAAAAAGATAATGACATTGTTAGTCAGATAGACAAAGGGACTTAACTGATGAGAATTACGTGGTCTCGTTATGGTATGAAGTTGTTTTTTTTTATTATTAGTGCATTTCGTGAATTTAATTAAATTTTCACAATTTTATTTTAGAAGTAATTTTGAATATTTTTTCTATATGATAAATGTTTTTTCTTTTTATGGCAATGGGTTTTGGGACCATTTAACATGTAAGGTACTGGTAGCTAAATTCAAAAAACAAACAAACAAATAAATATGATATCGAGTTGTTGCTATTCAAAGTTTTAAATAGTAAAGTCGTCTTGTACATTTCTTGTTATATCGCAAATCATTAATTGGTATATTAATTTTTAACACTGATAACTTTTATTTTTAGATTTTGGCAACTACTGTAATGTACTGATTTGATGTTTTTAACCCATTTTTACATTTGTAAAATATTATTTTCACTCTTCAACAAACAATCGTGATGATTATTTGCAATAGCTGATAATTTTTGACCTTAATGCAACTATTTTGTCTATGGTGTTAGATCATTTAGATAACTGCCACAATTTATCTATGAAATCTGTGATACAAGTGTTTGTAACCGATGTCTTTTAATTAAAATACGCCAACTTAATGTTACAAAACGAATTATGTATTTTTGATTTGACAATATAATAATATTGACTTTTAGAAAACATAAAAATTTACACTTATAGTATGTTTCATATTTATTACCGTACCAACTTAATACTGTTATATTTGCTTTTATTATTTAAAATACCGGTACTGTAATGTTTTTAAGTTAAAAAAAAAAATGATCATCTGTTCAAAAGTTAGCGCATGCGTATTGATGTTATGTTTCTGAGCTCCATGGCTACCAGCAATTTACGATTTTGAAGTTTCGGAGAGTGATCATATGAAAATGTCTTAGATTTTAAGAATTCATTTACGGGTTTAGATGTATGTTAATTAACAGGAGTTCATAATGTTTAATTCGACAAAAGCCGAAGACGGTCATAAAAAAGAGCATTTTTTAGAGTTGGCAAAACAAGCCAGATTAGAAAGGGCTAATGAACGTAAACGAGAGCAAGCAGCTTCAACAATCCAGGTTTGTTTTAAAACTATATTGTTATACAATACAAGTGACAATTTGTGCTTATTTACATTTATTATTTAGGCACACATAAGAGGATTTCTTTGTAGACGTAATTTAAGTAGAGAAATTCGGTAAGTTATGCGAGTGTAAACAAGTAAAGTGCTTGACGCATCATCGCACTGTATGAAGGCTGATCACTAATTTTCCTTTTCTTAATTGTTTTTTTGTAGACAAGATGTCGATTCTGTGTTTACTGAGACACCAAAGCAACTGAGTAATAATCAGTTTTTACTTTTTTTGACATGTTTATAAAAAAATACGCATAATTGAAATGTTTCTTTTCAATTTAACAGCTGGAATGGAAATGTACAAAGTGCTCAGAAAATTTTTTATTGTTTTCGACAAAGTTAAAGATGAAGAAGTAATAAAATGTTTGGATTAATTGTTGCTCAAATGTAGTTTTAATGCTATTATTGTTTGGTAGAGATTCAAAAACGTTTGTAGGCAAATTGTTGGGAGTATGGATTCAGAATTGTTAAAGGTGATCTTGTTAATAATGGTAATGAAAGTCTTGTTTATTTGATTGCTATTACAGAATTCGTATGCAAGTGTAACGTTAGTGAGAGAGCACACGGTTGCCTGGATCAAACAGTGTAAGCGTCTTTTACAGCAATGTTGTCAGTACCTAAATAACACCAAAGTAATATAATGATTTAATTAGTTTGTTATTCATATTGATTTGTATTTGTTAAATTTTTGTAGCCAGAGGCGCCAAATGATGTGAAAAACATTGTACTTTATCTTCATACACTTGTGACACTTACTTCTACAAACACATGGAGATTTCTATCTGTTAAAACAAGTATTTATCTGGTTTTCGAATGTTTATTTATTATGTTGTTAATTGAATTATTGATTTTTCTCAGATGAAAATTTAAAAAATGTGATGAATCAACTATGTACTAATATTATGGGACATTTAGTAGTATGCGGCCTCTATAACAATTTACAGGTTTAATATTTAGTTTTAGTTGAGCACTTTAGATATATTTGATTTATTTGTTTCTTTATTAGAATTTACTACAGAAAGGATTGGCTCGTGTTGTTCCCTGTTTGAAACATGCAGCTTTATCAGCAGTTATTAATTTGGCGCTCAGGTACTGTAATTATTGTGAATTTTAGAGTAGTTGGTTTTTTTTTTTTTAACGGGAATTGGTTTTTAGGCCAATGGTTGCAGCTCAGTTTTCAGACACTCAGGTGAAGCTATTTGTTGTTCATATTTTATCGGTTCCTGCTGTCATTTTTCATTTGTCTGCAAAGTCACCAGAGGTTTTATCTGTTAAACTTATCGTATAAAAACATTTGATTGAACAATTGATTTTTATTAGTGCCTGAAGAGGTTTACACAACATAATGTGCTGGAAAAATGCGTGCAATTTTTAAATCTCGATGAAAATTACAGAAATGCCTTAACACTCTTAAACGGAGGGGATATCTTATCTATTTTAGGTGAATTTTAAGCCATTTTTCTTCTATCAAAACTTGCAATTTAATTTTTTATTTTTGTAGGAAACTTAATTCACATGACATATTTAGAAAAGGAGGTAAATTTTATCAAATTTTATACGAAATTATGAAGCATAATAGTAACTTTCATTTCTAATGATAGGTACTTCTTACAGCTCCATCCGAAGGTGGAATTCCGTATGCATTTTTATTTGACATTATAGTAAGTAAAATTAAGTAAATTTAAGTATAATAATCGGTGATAATATTGGAGATTGTTTTTAGAATGTTCTTATAAAGTTAATGGATAGTTGTAAATCGTTTGTTGTGACTAAGCAGTCAAGTTCAACTCATTGGCATCCACTGTTAGGCTGGTTTGGTGGAAAGATGGAATCAGGGTTAGATAATTAATTTACACTGAACTATTACCGAACTTTTAACTATGAAATACTTTTACTAAAGATTTCATGATGCTGTTCCCTATGTGAAGAAACAGCTACAGTTACTTTGGAGTGTTGGAATGCTGTCTGTTATATTTCAGCCTTTACTGAAAGTCACTGAAAATCCTGGAGAACTTGACTCACATGCAAGTGTAACTCCTCCTGCTAAGCCAACTAGTAAGTGGAAGCATATTATGAGAAATAAACAATCCAATAAATTTTATGAGAAATAAACAAAATATAATTCTGTTAGATTTTCTGAAGAAGGCTTTTGAAAAGGCGTCTTTGAAAAGTTCTACAAACAAGTACCTGAAGTTGGGCTCTCAAGAAGTTACTTTGGTTGCCATTTCGTGCGCGTTATATCAAATGGCGTTAGCAACGTTCTCGCAACTTAGATTAGACATTTTAACTGGTAAAATTTATACATATTATGTACGTAATATTGTAATTTATTGAAAATGTATTACAGGGCTTTGCTATCAGGATTTGGTTTTGCCTAATTTGTGGAAACTAATATGTTGCTTAGGACCAAACTACGGATTAAAGGCATTCATGGATCACTTGGCTATTGATAATAAAGCGATATCTCCAGAATTTCAAATGCTGATGTTGTTTTGTGATTGTACAACCCATTTAATAACGTAAGAAGTGCATTCATATTCTATGAATCCAGAACATTCTCCCCTCCTTGGAAATTTCTAGAAATTTAATAGCTTATTTGATGTATTTTATAAGTGATTTACTCAGTAATAATATAAGAATTTGAGAAGGGGAAATGTTTGGACATTTTATTTATAAATTGTTTATTTTTAAAAACATTGTAAAGCATTCTGGATGACTTGGAATTGTACGAGCAACAAAAGCCATTCATGTTGGAAGATTTGATAGAGCTTAGTGCATTTCTTAATCAGTTTGTTTTTAAAATGTTATGGCAGAATCTCATAGGTATCCTCAAACATATAGTAAATGTTATTTTTATTTAAATAAATTTTTAATATTTTTGTAGATATGAAATCAGTGAATACTAATCCATTCTTTAACTCGATTCACACTTTACTAATGTTGTTATATCAAAGAGATTGTAGAAGAAATTTTACACCGGTTGATCATTGGCTAACAAAGTAAGTATGAGTACATTCTAAACATTAAAATTAAAAAATATTATAATTAAAATGATTATTTAGAGAAGTAAAAGCAGGAAATATAATGAGTGGTTTGACAAAAGGTAGAAAAGTATGCCAGACTTTACTTCAGAAAGTCCCACATATTGTCCCTCATAAAGAAGTAAGTAAATTCTTATCAATATTTGTTTACTTTTTATATATTGATATAACCAGATTGTAATTGTTTACAGCGTGTCTTACTGTTTCGTAAATTTATAACTGAAGAGAAGACTGTGCTAGGGCTTACTGAATCTGCTTGTGCATCTCCACATTCAACTCTAGTCACTGTACACCGAATTCGAATTGTTGAGGTAAATTCAGTTATTTTATTTTTACGGCTAACTCTTTTATTAAAGTTTTGTGACTAAATCTAATATTTTATTTTAGGATGGATATCGCCAGTTAGCTTTACTGCCACCGCAGGCTTTGAAAGGAGCTATTCGCGTGAAATTTGTTAATGAGCAGGTTAATATGAGTTAAATAGGATTGTTATAGACAGAAAACTGAAGTAACTAATTTATTTCAGGGTTTAGATGAAGCTGGAATAGATCAGGATGGCGTTTTTAAGGAATTCTTAGAAGAAACTATTAAAAGAGTTTTTAATCCGTCTTTGAATTTGTTTAGGGTATTATTCTTTTATTAATTTATAATCAAGTATAACTAATTTGGAATATTACAGGTTACAAGTGATGAGCGATTGTATCCTTCCCCAACTTCTGACATTCATGAAAACCATTTACAGTTATTTGAGTTTGTTGGAAGAATGTTAGGAAAAGCTGTTTACGAAGTATTGTCACAAAATTTTTATTATTGGGTTATTTTATAGGAATTTTAATTAATTGTAAATGTACATTTTATTAAATATAATGTAGGGCATTGTTGTTGATGTTCCATTTGCTCCATTTTTTCTAAGTCAAGTGCTAGGGCACGGTCATAGTGCTTTGTATAGTTCCATTGACGAATTGCCATCTCTCGATCATGATCTGTACAAAAGTCTGACGTACATTAAGGTAAACTTATATTATGATTATGAAATCATGGCAACCTTTATTTCACATTTCAAAATCATAAATAATGGCTATATAAATTGGTTTTTAGTGTTTCTTATTAATTTGTTTACATTTAGCATTATGATGGCGATGTGCGTGAGCTTGATTTGACATTCTCATATGACGATGATTGTATGGGTCAAGTTGTGACTCATGAATTAGTTCCTGGAGGTCGAGCAGTGCCAGTAACCAATGAGAACAAGTAAGCAATTTAATCTTCTTCAAATTTGATTAATGTTAATTAAATATTTATTTTAGGATCAGTTACATTCATTTGATGGCGCATTTTCGTATGCACACACAAGTGAAAGACCAAACTGCAGCTTTTATTCGTGGATTTCGTGCCATCATTCATCCGGATTGGTTAGCAATATTTTCAACACCCGAATTGCAGCGACTTGTATCAGGAGACACGGCTGAGCTGGATTTAGAAGATTTCCGGTTAGATGTTAATTGAATTAAATTGATGATAGGTTTTTGTTAACCCAACATTTTATTTAGAAAACATACACGCTATTATGGCGGTTTTCATGATAGCCACCGAGTTATTTGTTGGCTTTGGGATATATTAGAGAAAGACTTCAATGCGAATGAAAGAAGCTTATTTCTTAAGGTTAGAACTCTTTTACGCGAAATTAAACTTAAATTTTATTACTTATTCTATTAAAAGTTTGTCACGAGTTGCTCGAAGCCTCCTTTACTTGGATTTGCCCACTTAGATCCACCGTTTTCCATCAGATGTGTTGATGTTAGCGACGATCAGGTATACAATTTAAATAATAATCTTCTAAAATAGGAAGTCTTAATTAAAGATGTATAGGCACATCATTATTAAATAATTATTTAAAATGGTGCTTTACGTTTAAAATTTGATTACAGTTTCTTTTAATATATTTAAATTGTAGGACACTGGTGATACGGTTGGCAGTGTTTTAAGAGGCTTTTTTGCTGTGAGAAAGAAAGATCCAGTAAACCGTTTGCCTACGTCTTCAACATGTTTCAATTTACTGAAGCTACCAAATTATCAAAAGAAACGGACCCTTAAAGAGAAACTGTTATACGCAATCAACAGTAACACTGGATTTGAACTATCGTAATCGCAACAAAATAACAGACAAACAGGCATTTGTACATATCCTTTGACAAAATTGTAAATAAGATTAAGAGGATAGATTTAGTAATTAATTTCTTTATAAATAATCGCGATATTGGCTTCAGTAAACTTTTAAAAAGCCTCAAAACTTAATATAGCGGCTTCAAAAGTGATGTACGTAATGACACTTAATTAACGTAAACAGTATATCCATACGTCCTTGTCGTTTGCTAAAACAGATTTATTTTACTTTACTAATTACTAAATATTTATGAGGTAAAAATACTAATTAACGTATTTATAATGAAATTACACTGCAATATTCTATAGTTTCTCTCAAGTCGATTAATGGAATTGGTCTATTAATGATGAACGTTTTGATGAATGCGAATTTGTTTACTAATTTACCAGTTAAATTTTATTAAAATATTTTTAATTGAACTAGCGATTACATCGTAATGTCATGATTGTGTATAAAGCAAACTAAAGCATAGCAAACACTACGTTGTGACAATCCACATGCTAAACTTAAAAATTCTTTTTGTTAAAGCTATAGTGCAATTGACATTGAGGTAAAGGAAGATTGAAGCACCAAAACCAGAATAAGGATTTAAGCTTGCTCGCTGCTAGACCATGCAAAACAATTAAAAATATTATAATTCGCCAGTGCTATGTGAAGTGGATTTAAGATAACCTTTAGTATTGTCAGTTGTCTGCTTTGGCGGATAAAAAAGTTCACCATGATTAGGACACGACTGAGTATATTCCAAGTTGAATTTAACGTGAGGTGGACATTCCATGATTTGTAAGGATTTATCCAAACATAAGCGTATTTCTTGAATTAAGTACTGGTGCGTCTCCTAAAAAAATAAAACAATTATTGGTAAGTTTTTTGATCTTATTAACACGCTCTTAATAATCTTGGCAAATTACTTTATCTTTGTAGCATTTTAAAATTGGTTTCATTCCAATTCCAGTTTCGATCGCGGATTCAATTTCAGACAACTGAAAATACAACAAAATAGAATTTAACAGGTAAAACTAATGAACATGATTCTATACAATAATATCAATACTGTATAACTTAATATTTCAGACCTTCACTACATTTTCAGAGCTTGGATAAATGCCTTGGTGAGTTAAGTACCTATTAAAAAAGTATTTAATAACAATTTAATAATAGTAGACAATATGCAGTACTTATAAAGATTAAATTCAATAGCTAAATTGATTCCAGAGCTAAAATAAGAAAACTCGTCAGGTAGGCGTTTATCTGAGGTAGCACATGTTCCATGTTTATTCCACTCATGTGCCCTGCATTATTATTAACCATATAATTAGACTCGAATGTTTGAATTTTAATCAACTTTAAGTTTACCAAAACTCATCGTCAACAGTGCCTTTATACATATTTGGCCAATAAATTTCCAAATGGGGCTTGAGTGACTTGAATTTTTGTTTATTAATTTGGTTAGTTTGTGATTAAAATTTTAAAAATATTTTCTTGTTTTTTTTTTAGATCATATTAAATCTTACTTCGACAATAGTTGAATTATATTTTAAAGTTGCGTTGCAAAATTCTGGATCCGTTCCTGAGATATCGGATGGCCTAAAAAGTTAAAAAGGGTAAGAAATATTGTAGATTCGACTCATAATCCCGTTAGTTAATAATTGTAACATATTTTGAAATACCATATGCCATGCATTGCCCATGTTGACTCTCCTTTCCAATCTGTACATTCATGTTTAGGGTTTTGTTGCTGTCATAATAATAATACAGAAAAAACTTTTTAAAAAGTCCACATGAATAATACTGTATAAACTTTATATTTTGTTGAGTGATCGTTATGAAAAAAATTCAAGAAACATTCAACAATAGATTTATTTGATAATGATTATGTAGATCAATATTTATTACTGAAAGTTATTTACTGTAAAATCTTTTAAATAATATTATTTAACTAGCAATGTTCTTATCTAAGGCATTATACACTACCTTCCATTGCTGACAAACGGTGGGTGGCCATTGTTGAGTAAATAACAAATAGTCCCAAGCACATTTTCTGTAAAAATAAGAAATTATTTTGAATCTTATCCAAACTTATGTAGTTACTTACACGTGATTTATACAAAGTAAAATTGATAATACAAGTAAGAGATTCAGCTTTAAATATTCCATTATAAGTATTTTCAAAGTTAATCAAATAATAAAGTGAAACTTCTTTACTGTTTTCTTTTTTTGTTTGAGATGTTTTGACTTTTAAGCAACAAGGAAATAAATGGCATATTATGCTTCGCACTTTGTTAATCGTATTTACAGTTGTTAATGTTGTTAAACTATAAACTTCATTCCCAATAATAACCACATGATAACATTATCAAAATAAATATGGTCCAGTTTAACGATCAGCACATTATCAATTTACAATGATGTTAACATTTTTAAGTAGTGGGAGGAAACTACAGTATAAACCACATCTGGACCCCTGGGCAAACCTCAGGACAAGGACACTCAAAAACATGCCATTCACCTTTTGATTATGATGCCAGATTCCTAATATAACATTAATGATTACTTACATAATATTATTTAAACGCTTAGCTTATATTTGTTTATTGTGTAACAAGATATTACGACATGTGCATATATGAACTCTGATTAGTTTTTTTTTTTCACTTTAAGTACACAAATCATCAAATTACAATGGGAGAAACATTAACCAGCTGATTTAGATTATGGTGATTGCAGCGCTTACCTAACGGCGTATTGTGACATTATTGCTACGAACTTCAAAGTTTTTGGTGCCTAACTTCTTATAAAAATGCAATAATAGGACGATAGTTTTATGAATTCGGTCAGTGAATTATAAAATAAGAAATAGTCGTTTCACTATAGTGACTGACAATGTTTGGAACTTCAGTGCGGATCTTTATGAGTCGGTTTTGTGGTGCCCTGCTACTGCTAAACTTTTCATACAATACCTCACTCAAAGTACTCATCAAAGATACTGTGTTCAGATAAATTACTTCTGTATAAAAGACGAATACCACATTATGAACTACTGAATCATGTTGTGCGAATATCTAGTGTGTTTATCCATTTAATTCAATTCAAATTATGAAAGTAGCAATGGAATTAAAGACGAAGAAATACTGCCAGTTAAAAGATTGGAAAACAAAAAATCCAGGATGATATCAGGTTACTTATTTTTTTTGTTATAGTTATCTAGTGATAGTTAGTACAGTATTTGGTTTTCATATTGTTGAAAATATGCGTGAATCCCACAGCTTTATATTTAATCAAAAGAACACATGAATGATATTAACATTTTAAATTTCATAATCAAAAGTTAAGTCTGTTTGGCCAAATGTATTGAAAATCCAGTTGTTAAATTTCTCGTTCATTTCGTCACTGAAATGGTTTTTCCAATCACCAACGATGCCTACAAATTAAGATCATCAGATATACGGTAATAAGTTTAATTCTTATCGTAATTAGACTACTCGACCTTTCCTCATGAAAGCAAAACTTTCATCAGCTAAATTTGGGTGGGTTTTCCAATCAGAGTGGTTGCAGTGGGGATTAGCTGCCATTTGTACGAAATTGCATCTGTTTGCAATTTTATTCACTGTTTGATCATCCAGTTCCACATTTAAGAATGTACCCAAATCACGTATCTTTTTGTTTATATCCTAGGTAGATGTCATAAAAATTTAGATTTATTGATCAATTTGACAGTTAAAATTTGAGACTACAGTATTTACTTTATGTAAATCTTCGTAGTTTATTATTAGCACATGTGGTATCGAGTTAATGGTAGAGGGTCAAAGATGATTGAATTGTGTAATTGATTTATTGGAGATGTTTATGATGGGTTAAAGATGAATATAATTGTTAGATTAAATCGTTTGCGTAATTGGGTTTGTGGGGTATATAAGACGTGACAGACGATAGAACGTGATGATTGATTCTCGAGAGTTGTGAACGATGAACGCTGTAATCAAATTAAACAAGTTATATTCATGAATCAGTTTGAACTTATATTTTACGTTACTACAATATTTGGCGACGAGGTCCGTGCCCAATAAAATGACATCGGGAAATTCACTGTATTCTGCTCGCTCATCGGGTGCATTGAGCCCAGTTGAGGCTTCCCTCTCCTCCCAGTCGCGTTCGCATCCCCAGTCGACTTTGCATAAAATCAGAGCATTTGAACCTGCTGCCGACGTTAGTGAGGAAGATATTGCAAACCGGTGGGATGATTGGCTGCGGAATTTGGAGAGAGCATTTCGGTTACATAAAATAGTTGAGCCGGAAGAAAAGTTAGATGCATTATTTTACTATGGTGGGTTGTGGTTAGAAGCAACTTATAGTGAACTATACTCTGCCGACGAGGCCGATACATACACTGACGTAATTAAGAAACTGTCCGAAACATTTAACTCATATAGAAACTCTATTTATGAAGAATACGTAACACGAAAAACACTTCAACGTCCAGGGGAGAAATTTTCAAGTTTCTTGGGGCGTTTACAAAAGCTGGGCAAGCGTTGTCAGCTCGCCTCTTCTACCATGTCCCCTGTCGATAGAATGGTTTTGTTAACCGCGTTAATGAACACTAATAATCCGGATGTCCGTGTACGAGCATTGCAGTTGCCTAATTTGACGGTAGACTCTTTATTGTTGCTGGCAAACTCTATTGAGGCTGCAACTTTTCAATCTGCACAGTTGGGTCAGAATAGCATAGCGTCGGTGAATAGAGAACTTGATGTGGCTGCAATTAGGGGACATAAGCCTGCTTTTCGCCGTGTGCAACCTTCTGGTTCCACACCCTGGAATGCTGGTGGGGTTTCCCAACAGTGTTTCGGCTGTGGTGCGGATGGTTTTCATCAGGGCGGTCGACGACAGTGCCCTGCTTATGGGAAGACGTGTAACCACTGTAAAAAACTGGGTCATTTTTCGAAAGTATGTAGATCAAAGAGTGAAAATATTCCTAAGGTGGCATCTATAATGACATCAACTGGAACCATGGACGATAGTTCTTCTTCTAATGATTTATTTGCTGTCCGTCAATCGGGCGGAAGCCATCCATATGTTGCTGTTGAGTTGCTGGGCCGTAAAGTGAGAATGGTCGTAGACTCTGGTGCAGAAACTTCGATTATCCCATGTTCAATGTGGGAGGCCGTTGGGAGGCCTGCATTACACCAAACAAACACTAGTCTGCGAACTTATGGTTCACTCGCTCCATTACCTGTTTTGGGAAGGGGTCTTATGAGGGTTTCAAAGGGGGAAAAGATTATTATAACAGAATTTTTTGTTGCAGAGTCACGTACAGTTCCGGCATTACTTGGTAGATCCGCAGCGGAGGAGTTGGGGATTCTGCAGTTGGTGTTGGCTGCTATATCTTCCCATGGGAATGTGCTAGATGAGTTCCCTGAATTGTGTGCGGGTTTGGGGACCCTAAAAAATAAGAAAATCACGTTAAATATTGATGAGGCTGTGAGGCCTGTTGCAATTTTAAATCGCCGCATACCATTTCATCTTAGACCTGCTGTTGATGAGGAGATTAAGAGACTATGTGAAGCAGATATTATTGAAAGAGTCACTGGACCCACGGGATGGGTGTCACCCATTGTTTTGGTACCAAGACCAGATGGTAGAGTAAGATTGTGTGTGGATATGCGTCGACCTAATTTGGCAATTAAAAGAGTTTATCACGTTATGCCAACGATTGAGGATTTTATTGTTGCCTTTAATGGATGCACAGTATTTAGTACATTGGACCTGAAGGAGGGGTATCACCAGTTGCTTTTGGATGAGACGTCGAGACACATTACTGCATTCGCCACCCATGCTGGAGTGTGGCAATATAAAAGATTAAATTTTGGGGTTAATACTGCATCAGAAGTTTTCCAAGCCGCAATAGAGTCGATTCTTCCTAAGATTGAAGGTGTAAAAAATGAATTAGACGATATTTTGATAGGGGGGAAAACAAGGGCAGAACATGATTACCGTTTGAGGTTGGTGTTGAATGCTTTGAGAGAGTGTGGCCTGACGTTGCAGCTGCCTAAGTGTGTTGTTGGCCAGGAAAAAGTAAAATTCCTTGGCCATTGGTTTTCCGCCAAGGGAATTTCGTTGGATCCGGATCGGGTACAAAACCTTAAGAAGTTAATTTCACCAAAGAATGTGGATGAGGTGAGAAGTGTGTTAGGAATGGTGGCATATTGTGCGCGATTTCTGCCTCATCTCGCTACTCATGCTGAGCCAATTAGACGTTTAACCAAGTCAAATGTTGAGTTTGTGTGGGGCCCAGATCAAGAAAAAGCCTGGGAAAAAATTAAACTATTATTAGAACAAGCTCCAACGTTGCATTATTATAATGTATCTTGGGATACTACTTTGGTAACTGATGCCAGCCCATTTGGGGTGGGGGCCCTGTTGTTGCAATCTAAAGGTGGAGTAACAAGGGTCTGTGCATACTTTAGCAGGGCGTTAACAGCTGTGGAAAAAAATTATAGTCAAATTGAGAGAGAACTTTTAGGTATTGTAATGGCAACTAATCATTTTGATACTTATTTAGTAGGCCGACCGTTTGTGGTGTTAACTGACCATCAGCCGATTGTGTCGATAATTAGAAACAACCGTGACAAAATTTCTGCTAGGATCCAGCGTCTATTATTAAAATTACAACATTATAACTTTCAAATTAGTCATATAAGGGGTGTGCAGAATCCGGCGGATTACCTGAGCCGGCACCCTTTGTTGCCGCCTGATAAAAGACCTGTTGTTCATGTGGAGAAGTTTATTTCAAGTTTGATTTTGAGTGCTTTACCAAGGAGTTTGTGTATTGCCGACTTCCAGCGTGCGACTGCAGACGATGTTCTTTTACAGACTTTGATATCTGCCATAAGAAATAAAAATGAAAAGAGAAGTATTCATCCTAAAACACGAAATGAACTAAAACCATACTTACCTATTTTAGATGAATTCACTGTGTCCCAGGACGGTGTTTTGTTGAGAGGTTCATGCTTGGTGGTTCCGATCCTATTGCAGGAAACCGTGTTACGATTGGCTCACAGGAGCCATTTGGGTATTACTAAAACGAAGCAATTGTTGAGGGCCAAGGTGTGGTTTGCTGGGATGGATTGAAAGGTGGAAGATATGATAAAGAAATGTTCGGAGTGTGCATGGGCGGATACTAAAATACCTAACCTGCCTGTGAAGATGTCTCCGTTTCCGGGAAGACCTTGGGCTGAGGTGGCATTAGATTTTGCCCACTTGGGTCCGGATCGGTATTTGCTTGTTGGTATTGACATGTACTCAAAGTTTCCTTTTGTGAAATTTGTGACGAGTACTGCATTCAAGTCTGTAGTGGATGTATTGGATGATCAGTTTGCTGTGTGGGGATTGCCTGATACTGTGTTCACTGATAACGGCCCACCATTTTCGTCGATTGAGTTTAAATCATATTTGAAGGAGAACTCTATTACTCATCGGGCCTCAATCCCTGGCTGGCCACAGTCAAATGGACAGGTGGAACGTTTTATTCGGACGCTAAAAAAGACAATAAAAATTTCTCGTGAGGGTGCACTTGATGTAAAAAAAGAAATTAATAAATTTTTGTTATATTACAGGAATACTCCTCACCGTACAACTGGGTGTTCTCCTGTTGACATTTTGTTTGATTTCAGCCCTCGAACTCCTTTTTCGCCTGGTGTGGCGTTGCCTGTGGAAAAGGATGATAATATCCGTGAGTTTGTGATGAAACAGCAAAATTTACAAAAAACATATGCCGATTCTTCTCGGGGTACTGTGGTTTTACCACCACTGTCTCCGGGGCAAATGGTGTGGTTGTGTCGACAGAATCCGTGGTCTTCCAGTACCACATGGGATTCAAAACAGTTTCGTGTGATCCGGATAGATGGCGCAAGTGTTCAGATTGAGAGAGATGATAGACGATTATGGCGTCATAGATCGTTGTTGAAACCTGTGTTGCCTTCGCTGGGCATTGTGAGTGATGTCGTGGTTGCAGCTGATTTAGAGGGAGAAGGGGAAAACGAAAACAACCTAGAAAATAATGTGATGAAGGAAAGAATGGTTATTATTAAGAACGATGATGAGAATGACGAAGATTTGAGTGATGAAAAGATTGTGTTGAGGCCAACCCGATTGAATAGGGGTAAATTACCTAAACGGTTTGATGACTTTCAGATGGACAAATTAAAGTGAGAGTGGGTTGTGGTATCGAGTTAATGGTAGAGGGTCAAAGATGATTGAATTGTGTAATTGATTTATTGGAGATGTTTATGATGGGTTAAAGATGAATATAATTGTTAGATTAAATCGTTTGCGTAATTGGGTTTGTGGGGTATATAAGACGTGACAGACGATAGAACGTGATGATTGATTCTCGAGAGTTGTGAACGATGAACGCTGTAATCAAATTAAACAAGTTATATTCATGAATCAGTTTGAACTTATATTTTACGTTACTACAGCACATTAGATTGATGCTTTTGGTTCCAGTAACTTAGGACATGCTCTCCAGCTGGACCGTACAAAGCTAAAGAATATTACAACAAAGAGTGAAAAATTGATGGTTTAAAGATTTTATAAAAGTACTTTTTCCGTCAATAAATAAGTCTATTATTTCTTTTAAACTGCCGTTAAATTGAAACATTTTGGTCATTTTGTAGAAATGGTAGAGCGACACCACCACATCTTTTGGATTTCGTGTGCAGTAGATTATCTGTTAAATTAACAACAAAATAATAAAATTATACGACACTTTGCTTTGCAAACTAACTATATCAACATGTGTCAACTTAAAGCACACTATAAATCTATGCGCTTATTTATTTTTACTTTATACTTTCTATCGCAATTCCCCTTGGGCAATAATTGATAAGGGCAATGAGCTTTCAAAAGTCTTGGTGAGGGTCTTTCTTCTAATGCTTTTAAACCACACATTGGTGTCTCGATATAAGGAACACGTAAATCAATCGGTTCGGTGATTGGCTCATCTATTCTATCCTTATGAATTATATTGTGCAAGATTTCCTGCACCCATGTTGAACCTATAATTTATTATTTATGAACAATTAATGGCTACTAGCAAACTCTCTTGTATTATGTTGAATTGAGTTTTTAAGACCATTACCACTTTTAGGATATGTAGCTAATAATATATCGTTTTTGTTAAGTTGCAAGTTTTGAGCTTCAGCAGTTCCTCTGCCTCCAATTGGAGTAAAAACAGTACCTTTATACAAATAATGTGGAATCATAGTTGTGTTTGGTTGAAGACATTTTGACATGTCCACTAGTGTTGAGTTTTCCAAAAATTCATAATAAGCTTGGCTTTTTATTTCTCCCCATAAAGTGACTGCCAGGTGATCTAATACAGATATGTCTCCACGTTCTTCCTCACATTTGTTAGCCATTGTAAAGTTTAAACTAACTTTGTTCAACTACACATTTGAAGCTCTGAACTGAGATTACAAAATAGTTGTTTGACAGATTAAGCTTACAATTGGCCGCTAATCAATATTTTAACGATTGTAGCGCTCTTTAACACGACTGAAAACAATCCACCTGTATAACCAACAACCTGTTATTGGCGCTCATATTTAATTTTAAACTTTGAAAGTTACATTGGGAAAAATTAAAATGTAACATTTTTTTATTTACTTGGTTTTTTATATTTTTTTTTAAAGCAAAGTTAACATTTTTATGCAGTACTAAGATTTTATGGTTGATTCGGCTTTCCATAGTACTGTACTATAGCTTATCTCACTCATTTGTTTTATATATTTTTTATTGATTTGATTATGACAGGGGATCCGTTTAACGCGAACTAGCTTAACACAAAACATTTATGCGGTCCCGAATTAAAGAATAGGTATTCCCATACATTTGTTTTGTTAACACGAAAGAAATTTTTGCTTTTCCACATGAACAAAATTGTATACACCGCCGGCGGATTCCACTGTATTACTACTGTACTAGATGGTTATTGTATTTATTAATACATTTTATCCTATGGATTTTGTACCGTATAAAATAAATTTGTTTTGCAGTATTATGACTTAATAATATTATATCCGGCACATTATAAGCAATATAATACAATATACCCGACAAATTTATGCCGTTATAAATAATTTCTAAAAATATAACTTGTTCAATCATTTATCAAGTTTCTTCTTGGTTGATAGAAGCATCGGCCTGTTGAATATTTCAAAATTTATTACAAATTTGTATGATATAACCGGTTAAAAATTCAGGAAATGTCTATCAAAATTTCTCACAATTTTGAATTTTTTCGTGATTCATTTATTAGTGACTTGAAACTTTTTCATGGGAAAATTTGAATTTAAATAAGCATCAAGCTAACATTTAAGAATTTGTAAATGAAAATATTTTGTTAGTTAACTGTCGAGTTATTTGCTCTTGAAAGTTTTCTTTAGGAAATGGCTTCATTTCTGAAACCTAACTAACATGTAAATTAGCAGCATTTTCAAATTATCTAATCAGTAAATATCAGTGTAATGTAATTTGCTTGTCGATCACGCAGGTCGGCCAGTAAGATGGTTAATAAGAGATCTTGAGATAAATAAAAGTTTCAAAATATTTACTTTTAAAATTATGAAAAGTTCAATTGTATTTATGAAGCTTATTAATGGCTTTTTGACTTCGGCAATATTTTAGTACCCACAGAGAGGCGGCTGGTTAGTCATGCTGTCAAAACGTTTGTTTTTTTTTTTACCGATGCGAATTACAACTAACTTTCTCTGTCAGACTCTGTTGCTTTACTTTGAGTTTATTGTGAACTTTTAAATGGATTTATATTACTTGCGAACAGCCTTTGACTGATGATTAAGTGGTTAATTTTCTCTCTTGGACGCATAGGTATAATTTTTTTAAGAGTTCATTGAACACTTTTTATATATTTTAGTTAGTGTTCTTATCGAGTCGTTCGTCTTATAGTAATGTATGTATGTGTTTTTTATTATTGATATTATTTCAAAGAAAAATTTTCAAAAGCAATTCGTAGGGAGAGTTCATTGCCTTTATGCGCATGCGTGTCGTTGTCATTGATATTAAAATTAATGGTGGGAATAGTAATATTTCTTAATAAAATTCGTGACCAGTACAAGGGGGAAATATATGTGCGTGTTTTAGATTAAAAGCAGAATGACGTCATAATATTTCTCTTGGCAGACGACAACTCATAAAACGTCTGAAATTTTTACTTGAACAATTCAAGTGATGCATCTTCCGAAGCGAAATGTGGGAAAATAAGAAAGCGGAAATAATATCATGATGCAATGATGGAAAATTTTATGGTCGAAATTTTTATAAACATGTACTTTACTTCAACACTTCTGCAATGTACATAAACATAGGGGAATAAATAAATATTTGTGTGTTAGTAGACCATTAGCTGGTAATGGCATCTAAACTATCAATGGAAACGTAAACCACTATTTACCACACAGTTGATTTTGCAATAATAATGACATGCAATATGGTGATTTCGTAAAGCCAAATGCAAATTATATTCCAATATGTAGTAAAGACTAAAACAGTTTTTGAATAATAAAACTTTTCAAGCGTGATATTTGATTTTATACTCATAGTTTCCAAATTATTACAAAACTTGTAATACTGTAGTACTTCATTCGCTTAGAAAAGAAAAAAGCACTATACGAATCATTTGAAAGTATTTATTTTAAATGAGTTTAACGATTATTTTGACTTTAGTGTTCGTAACCAGCTTTTTCTTTATTTTTACAGGAAGATATTCTTTAAAAACAAATTTATGAAATTACTAAAACAATAATAAACACAGCAAAAAAAAATATATGAAAAAGCATTTTAAAAGAACAAGGAAATAAAAGTATCAACTTCAAGTCAGTAAAACGGTATAAGATTTATTATTTTCAGGAAAGTCGTAAAACCATACGGTAGTGGCAAGTTCAATAAGATGTTCTTGTAATAATATGTTAAGAATCCATTTCAGCTGAAACTAAAAGTCTTAAACTTAAAGTTTATCAAAGACCAATTTTTGACTCAAGTTTAAGGGCTTTACTTTCGTAAATATACGTGCTAAAATGCAAGGGAACTTTCAACAATTAAAGTTGATAATTTATAAAGGAAGTAGTTGTTAGCTCGTAATGTTATTTAACAGCCACTATCATGTTTTAAAGTAATAATTTTCATTTACCACCTGCAATTTTCGTCTTTACTTCTTCCCTTTCAATTTTCTCAATTACAGTAAAATGTTTTCGTTAATTGCTGCTGAAATGTTCACTGATTAGACCACAATTTCCCACTTTCTTGAATTCTTCCTCTACACATCTTATAAATTACGCATGCGCTGCAGCACAGCATAGATTACTTTTTTCTCCCCTATTTTCACCTAAAACGTCAAATTTTTTAATAAAATTTTGAGTAGTACTTGTGAAAACAACCAGGAAATAATTTAGGATTCCTGACCAAATATTTGCTAACTTAAGGTTAAAAAGGTTAAGACGGTTGATAGAGGGCACTGCTTGATTGTTTGTTTTCATTCACATGAAATTATCATGACATGTACTGTATACTGTATTAGCTTTTAGATGTACCCTCTATTGTTATGTATGAAGTGGTTTGTTCACTAAGCAAGTTAGAAAACACGGATCAATTATTGACTTGAAGACGTAGCTTATTGTAATTTGTATCAGTTGGACGTAAATTTGTTTTTTAAGTATTTAAGTTTTTTTTTTTTTAAATAAAAGTAGCAACAATAGACTGCAGGAAAAACTAATTCGGGTACATTGTAAACATACTTGAAAATATTTCTCACGTTTTCTTAAACTAATTTTTACCTTGCTGCTTTTACCTTGAAGGACCTTCACTCTTTTTGTAACAACTTGAGGAAAAACATAAAATAAAGGCCATATATTTCGGCTGAATAAGGCCAAAAGCCTTGTACAGTATTTACGTTTATTATCAAATATGCACGAGGAGGGCAGTCACCTTTAGCTAACTCTTTAAGTCTTTTACTTTTACATTGCTACCACCCTCAGTACATCTTACTTGTTTTTTTTCTTACTTATATCTTCTGCCTCCGAACTCTTTCAACGAATACCTCCTCATCTTCATCACAAATTAAAAATGGCCATGAGCATTCAGCATTAGCATCGTCATTCTACAATAAGTTTACACTGCCATTCCATTCCTGCTTAAGTTATGTATAGATCCTGTATATTATGCGGAAGAGTTCAGAGATGATGGAACTGCAATCGCGTTTTGTTGACAACGAATTTACCACTTATATGACAGGACTCATTTTTTTTCAAAGCATGTTAGCTAAAAATTAATTGCATCCGTAAGAAATTTGTGGTCAAAATAGCAACAACAAGAAAGAAGCAATTTGTCGAATAATTTTGCAACAAATTACTATTATGTAAAAATAAATATTTGTTTAATAAGGAAGACAAGTGAAACTTATTATTTATAGACAAAAATTAAAAAAAAGTAATCTTCTGTATGCATGAGTGATAGTATTTTGCAATACTTTTAGTTTAAACTTTTTAGCAATTAAGTTAGTGTAAGTCTGGAAGTTCCATGTGACAAGTGGTTAAAGTTATTGCATAAAATACCACCGCATTTTTATCAATACCTCCCACTTCCAATGGTTTTCAACTTCCCAACTCTTTTGGGTCTCTTACCTGTGCTTCTTAAAATTCTTTTCATTTTATTTATGTAGCAACACTGCTTAGATTTATTCATAAAACTTGTTTGTCTGATGTGCATTCTTTTTTAAATAAAAACAAATTATAAAATGTAATGCTTTCTATTCTTGAGTGATGACGATGATGAAGGAGGGTAATAGAGCTTAGATGAGTTGAGAAGAGTAATAAAGTGAGGGAGAACAGAACGAGAGTAGGTAATTTGTTTCCAGACATATTATAATTTGGGTTACTAAATTTAGGGAGTGAAAGAGAAAAGATAACTTGTATAGGAGATTTGGAAAAAAATGAAAGCAATTTGCTTCAGTTTTTAAAAAAAATGTTTTTTGATTGCTCCTATTTTCTTCTTCCCTCTTTCTATAACTTATTTTTTTTTGGCATTCCTAACATAGGGCTCATTTTAGCTTGGATTGGATGGCTCTTTCTTTTTTTTAAACGCAGTGTATCAAAATAAAGGCCAACAAACCGCTATCCAAGTGTGTTATCCTCAGGCTTGAACAATGAACATTCCATTACATAGAGTTTACAGTTTGATGTTTTAACCCCATCTCTATTGTTGCATTTGATAAAAAAAAGTGGGAGAGATTCTGACAATGAAAAATGATGGGTAAAAAGCAAAAAATGTCATCAGCGACACCTGTGTTCAATATAAACACAAAAGAAGTTTTTGATTTTTAACAGTAACTTTTATCACACTATAATAATAATAATTCTCAGTTCAAAACTTATTTACCTCCTTTGCACGCATTTTATTATTCTTCATCGTTTTCACTTTCAATGTTTTTTTCTTCTTGCCACTGTTTTTTCTTCGGTTTTTTACGCTATTGTTACATTCTCTTTCACACAAACAACTGATTAACTGTTTAAGTGATTGCAACGTTTGTGAAATACAGTTAAATTTTCTTTGTAACTTTAAGAACTCCGTGGTTAAAAAAAATTAAAGCAACTTATCTTCAAGGTCACATGCAGTGAAATTTGAATTGGCAGTTTTACTGGTTTGCATTTCGATTTTTTTGAAGGGGAAGGGGTGGTACTGTAAAAATGTAAAGGTTCTGTAATTTCGCAGTCTTATTAGAAATTCACAAAGTGTACTTTCAAAAACATTAAACAAATTGCGTTTAAATAGCTAGAAATATATTTAGTTATTTATGTAAATGTTGGCACGAATTTTAAAAGCAATTTTATGAATTTTTTCCAGTGGTGAATTGCAGAGGAGTACTGATTTAACTGTGAGAAGTAAATATTCTGTAATGGGCTTTTAGTTTTGTAACAGAAACGATTGGTATGCCACAACTGCACAATGCATAACCGTTAATTTATGCTACTATTTAGTGTAATTTTAGTTTTCAATTAACTGTAGTTCTTCTCTATTATGTGGTTTTCTAACACTCGTGGGTTTTGCAAATTATACAGTACTGCCTTGTTTACTGTATGTAAGTTATGTTGCGCAAGAGAAACTGCATAATTGACGCTGGGGAAGAAATGGTAACTTTATGTTACAACTGCGTGAGAATAATCATTATTCAAGGAAGGAAAGAAAAAAAGACTGTTCAGAAAGAATAATACCGTATTAAAGAATATTTTAACAACAACTCTCCTACGTTTTTTTTTTTAAAAAGTACTGTTACGTTTTTCTATGATGGCACATAAATATGTCTAATCTTTCGACCGGAAATTATAAATCTGTTTGTGACGGTTATTCATCAGCATAACTGCAACTTCACAAAACTGCGACTCAACAGTTACTCAGTACAATTCCAATCGTTTTACGGTTACTCATTTTGACTATATTATTTTAATGGTGACACAAAATTGTTGCGTGAACAACTTTTACTCGAAAACCTTAGAAAACCGATAAGTACTTTTATTTCAGTAGGATAATCAGGGCTTTTATATTTGATAAAGTTTTCTTTTTCATTTATGCAGATTGTTCTTACAAACGGCAAGTCATTTTGCATTAAGGAAAACTCATTGATTTACTGTTTCTTTAAATTTCAAGTTTGACAGCTGTTTATTTTAATAAATTATTGAAAAATCGTTCTTTATTTCATTATCATTTTTTATCGTAACTTGTAACAACATTTATATAGCTATTTTATTTTCTTTCTTTAGCCCGGCACCATTTTATTCCTTTTTAGTGCCTCTAGACGTTTTAAGTTATGCCTCTCCCATTTAACTTTTTTATATTTTTAAAAAATAACTTTCTCTTTAACTTTACATATCTAATACTTGTGCATCGTAGACTTTATTGCTGTATCATACTATCACTAGCCATTGTCAAGATAAAAAGAAAAATGCCACCCAAAACATTGATATCTGTTATGTCGAAAATTATTTCATGTAAAACTTTCAAATTACTCAGGATTTTATTAATGCTGTTGACGATGTATCCAAATGAAAATGACTATTTTATGCAAAACTAAGATGTCGAGCACATTTTATAGTATTATTTTGATGGTCAGTGCCAAAATTTTATTTTGTTTACTTGACCTGTATGCACGTTATCTTTACGGTTACCCTTCAACATAAATTCTAGATTTAACTTAATTTTCTATTTATAAAATGTTTTTTCTAAACTGATTATTTTCAATACTTTTGCAACATCGTCACACGGTAATAACCGCATGTTTTAATCTAAGATTATAAGTTAAGTTGATGGAAATTTAAAAAAAATAGTTGAAACAACATTGTAAGGTAGAATTTACAAAAAAAAGTCAAATGACTGTAACTAATACCTCGGTGCTGGTCTACGCGTGTATTTACACCAGCTGAATCTCCCATCCCCATCTCCTGCTGTTTTGGCCTCTTCCAATGTTTCTTCCCCCAATCTTCTTTTTTTTTCTTGTTCATCTTTACAGACCTTCACCTTCATTTTTCATTCACATTTACAAACTTGAAGCTATAGCATTTTCATCTTTGCTGCCACCTGCCCATGTATATTACTGTTATTTAATCGGATATTTTGGTGCTCTGTTTTTGTGTTGGAAATAACTCGTTAGCAGATGAAATTCGAAATACCATGTGATAAATAGCAAAAGTTAATGACTGGAAATAATTTGTAAATCGGTGATTGCTTTTTTGCAGTTTTGTTGTTTGTTGTTATGATAAAAATGAAACTTAGAGGATTATAATTTGGATGAAATTAACTTGTTAAGGTATGTGTGTCAATGTTTTTCATTTTTATGGGAATGTTTTTTAAAGAAAAAAACATTTTAATAATGAAATTTATATTTAAATGATGAATAATAGTGTTTACTTTGTGTTTGTATCATGTAACAGATGTACAATTGCAGTAAGTGAAGAAAACTTAGTCGCATTTTGTAAAATGAGAACAATTTTGAAATTTATGCTTAAACTTACTTTTGTTCAATTAATTTTAACTAGCAAGGTTGTTCTAAATAAAATATTTTAGTGATAGTTTACAAGTTAGGTCATTAATAAGTTATTGATAAATGTATCCTTGATTTTAAAAGAAAAAAAAAGTTTTTTTTGAGTTCATTTGAGGTTAACATATTTTTTGTTGCTTCTGGTAGATGAACGCACTTTTATTATTATTATTAATAATAGTAATGACGATGATGATGATGATGATAATAGTAGGTGGTTGGGAAGAAAATGAAAGTTCCTTAAAGTGAGAAGGAGAGGTCAAACGATTTCCTGGAATTTTCTTTTAACATGCTTTCACTTTACACTTTTTTTTATTAAAAAATATTGCTACTATAATCTTTTCTATAATACGAGTATTTTGATAGACATTAAATGGCTATTAAGTTTACCATTTTGCATTCGTCAAACAGCTGAATTGACGTCAGAATATTACTTTGCAATTTCAGAAAGAAAAGAAAATTTCTTCTTTATACTGTATAATGAAATTTAAACTTTTTTTTTTTGAAAAGTAAAAGTAAATTTTATCAAGGAAATGAACTAAGCATTCATAATAAAATACATGAGGAGATCATTGTCCTATAAATTATGAATTTTTATAAATGTTGCTAATGTCGATGATAAACATTTGATCAAAATGTTTTTTTTTAATAATTAGAAGCATCAGCCGTTTGTTATTACATTTAAATATTGAATGATATGATTTAATTTTTATAATGTAAAATTAATCTTGTAAAGTTAGTTAGTTGCTCGATGGGTTATTTACCACAACTACATTTAAAAAATATTCTTTATTTCTTATATAAAAAAATACTTTTAGTTACAGTGTTATTGCTCTGTAATAAGTTTAAATTGAATTTCATGCTTTGTGGAATTTTTATTGTGTATTTAATTGAAAGTAGGTGTGGTCTTAAGTTAGCTTAAGTTTATACAGTATGTGTGTATACTGATATGCTTTTTATTGCAACTTTGAGACGTCACCTCGTGTCTAAGTTGATTATTGAAAAGCAAATAAGCTATTTTTTGTCATTGTTAACTTAATAAAACAGAATAAATGCTTAACTTAACAAAGACAGCTTACAACGGTATATTTAGTATTAAACGACTACTATACAGTATACAAGTTTAAACAGAAAGAAAATGTAATTCGTCATTGTTTTGGCTTAGTTGAATGTTTTTGTCCCGGTTTCTAAACTTTCTTTTTTTTATTTAATCCCAAATTGATAATTGTTATTTTGATAACTAATAAAAGTCGGCTTTTAGAAGGAAAAAAAAAAACATTTTGAAAATGCTATTATCTTCAGGTGGGCGTGACTCGGAGGCGCCAACAAACTCTAAACTTCATTAATAAACTTGTCTTAGTAATTATTATTACTACATGGGCAACTTTTACTTTCTTTCTTATTCTTTGCAAAAAATGAACAACAAATTAACGTATATTTAACGCCAACTTTTGTAATGGAAGTAAATATTATTTATCATGGGTAAACTTTTTCTTTAAAGGAAAACCATTAATAATTTCACTAAATGGTAGTTAAACAGCTCCTTTTATATTAATTTGGCTTGAAATGCTAGCATAAACAAAAGCCATGTGGTTAAACAATCGGCTGAATGGGAGAATGAGGTTGCAAGTTTTTAAAACTAAGATGTTCAATTTGAACTTTTTTGAAAATTTATTATTAAATGAAATTAAGACCAGTTGCGCCAGGTTGGTCAAGATAATAGTTTTTCCAGATAAGTTTTGAGTTATGTGTGTTGAATATATTTTAGTTAATGATAACGACAAGTAATTCGATAACTAATTTTAAGATAATGGGATTTAAAGCTGTAAATATACCTTTTGTTTCTAAATACAGAAGGCAGATCTAATCAATTGATTGGTTGACATTAATTATATAAACCCGTTTTTTAAAGCTCAGAGCAATTGAATCTATTATTTGCATGTTATTTAAAAAATGTCAATAATTTTTTGTTAAAGAATTTCACTTCTTTTCTTGCTTTTTCCAATGGCAATGAACTTATGAATTATATTTTTTGATGATTCGTTTAGTCAATAGGGGCACACTATTTGTTTAGAAATTGTTTGACAACCGTTACTCACTAAATTTCATTTTACTTTGATGCGATTTATTAAGCTGCAAATGATTATGCAATTTTTACACTTACCGGTTTATTTTAATGTATTGGGTTTAATATTCTTTAACGATTCGCTACTTTGCAGTCCAATTTTCTAATGCATATTTATTTAATTAATTACAGAAAACTTGAAGCATGAAGCGATTTAAAATTGAATTTCGTTTCCTGCTGTTTGTTTTTTTGTTTCCGCTTAGTCAAGGTAGGTCGAGCGTGGAATTTGTGCTTTTTTTGCTTACCCTTTCATCTTATTATCTTTTTATTGAATAATGTCAAAAGAGATTTTTTTGTAAAATTAATTTCGTGTGTTTAGGTTGTGACAATGGCACAGTCTCTTCGTTTGTTATGAGCACCAACGTCATTTTAAAATCCAATTCATTTGCTACGAATGTTGGTGTCACATTGGAGCAGTGCACAAAGGATTGTGGACGTTATCAATATTGCCAATCGCTTGTTTATCACAATAATGCAACCAATTCGGTTTGCAAGTTGTTTGACGTTACGTTTAGTTCGGTTTCCAATGGATTTACCATCGATAATAAACCAAATATGGAGTTTGGTTCGTTTTATTTGGAAAAGATATGTTTAAAAAGTAAGTTGGTCGTTTTAATAGTTAGTTTAAACGGATTTTAAATATGCAAGAAATCGTTTAGGTGAATGCCAAAGACTTTTTGCTGTGGAATTAGTGGTTGGTGGTCAATTAGAGGAACAATCGCTACTTGAATTTCATAATATAACGAGAGATAATTGCGTGGAAAAATGCCTTCATGAAAAACGATTCGTCTGCCAGTCGGCCACGTGGGATTCTATTAAATTTCATTGTAAACTTAGCAGATTTGACAGATTTACTCGAAGTACAAGGTTTAAACATGCTGAGAATAACTTAATGTATTTTGACAACAATTGCGTGAGACAACCAGGTAATTTCAAACCGCTGTTTGGCGTATTAAACTTTGAAATTTTGACTATTAATTTTCAGAGATAAAAAACATTATAGTCAACATTTTTCAATAGATGCTTTTTTGGTTTTTATTTAGTATTTGAAGGAACCACTGCTGAAGTAATTCTTCTTGGAAATGCTGAGCATTTTTATATTCTGTCTGAATACACTGGAAAATCTGTTGGGGAATGTGGCCAACTGTGTTTGAAAAGTATAAAGTTTCCCTGTAGGTCATTTTTATACGGAAGGAAAAATGATTCTACCTACTGTGCACTTAGCCATCAAAATCGTATTGGAATGTTTACAAACAGAAGTGCTTTCTCGCCAACTGATTTGCTCAATTATTACGAAATTGCTCCAAAATTAGAAGGTAAAACGACATCTATTTCATTATTAAACTCAATTTAAAAAATATATAACCGGTGTTTTTATTAGCTTGCGATGATGTTGATGTTCATTATGAGCTTACGAGCGGCGTTTATTACGATAAAGAACCATTTCGAGTAATTAACATTTACATATTTAAGTAACAAACACAGAATTCATTGGAGTTTATTATTTAGATTTTTGGAAATGTTAGCCAGAGTGAATGTTTGCAATTATGCAGAAAAGAAGCCAAATGTGATGCTGTCAGTGTGGACCACAACACGTCAAGATGTCTTTTACAAGAATTAACAGTGAGAAGTACAGTGGCAGGAGATTTACGTGAAAACCATCATTACAATTACTTTGAAAAGCTGTGCCTCCCAGCCGCATCAAGCTGCAAACAACAATGGGTTTTCGAACGAGTTAGATCAAAGAAATTAGCATCGTTAAATTTTAAAAAGGCGGTATCAGCGGTTACGAAAGAAGAATGTTTAGCTTTATGTTTAGAGCATAAGGAATTCCAATGCCAATCAGCTGAATATGATCAGAGATTAAGTGAGTGCTTACTTATCAGTTTTAATCGCTTTTCATCTTCAGAGAAAACAGTCAAAATTCAAACTACCCGTCAGGATATTGACTACTTTGAAAACAACTGCTTTCACGGTAAATCCTTGTGTAAAATCTTACAAATATTGTATAATATTATGTTAATTATAAATCAAAATTTCTAGAGCCAAGAGGTTTCTGCAACACTAAGCATTCTTCTGGTTATAGATTTACAAACTTTGACGAAATTAGAAGGGTAAATAAACTAAACGAATGTAAAATTTCGTGTCTAAACAACACAGACTTCAATTGTCACACGTACGCTTTTAATTTGGAAAATAAAGAGTGCTATTTGAGTCATCATAGCGCAGCTACAGTCCCTTATCAAGCACATTTACAAGAGCATGGAGTTGACCTGTATGAAATTACAACATGTTACGACGGTAATTTACCATTTTGATTGTTTTAATTACTTATTATACGTTGTTTCTTTATACTGTTATTACAATTGAATTACTTTAAACGTTTAATAAGTACTGTTATTAACATAATTTAAAAAGGCACATTAATAATTAATTAGTGCATAAATAATCATTGCATTCTTTTAATACAAAACTAAATTAATTTTAACCTCAAGGGGGTTTTTCATCTCATGTGTGAAAGCTTTGATAATTACTTGCAGTCTATGCAATTATAATTGTGGTTTGAGATTTTTGATGCCTTGCTGCAAGATATTTTTCAATCATAATCTTGCAGAAGCTTTTTAAAGTTGTTACATTTTAAATTACTTAAGATTCCTTAGCTTATTTTGACGTGACAAATTCTTGTCATTTTTTTTATTTATGTTTCCCCGCAAGTTTGTTGTTTGCAAGTACCGGTACAATACTAGTTAAATGATCCTAAGTATCGAGAATGTTAACTCAAAACGCAAAAATTTCAGCAATTGAATTTAATTACCAATATTTTTATTACTTTTTACGATAGAAATGGCGCGGCATTTTAAAACTTTAATTATACCTTTAACTACACCGCTGGTTATTTTTCTTTTAATTAGAATTATGGACGGTAACTACTTTTAAAGGTCCGGCGGCATGTTAAATTACTTTTTATTAGTTTTATCATTAGTTTTTAAAGAAATTATTTTTAAGGGGTTGTTACGTTACATTACATAATGTAACGTAATGACTGAAAGCTTACACATACACGCTAATGAAATTGGGCGGGTTACTCCATTACTTTCTCTCTTTCAAGTTTATTTAAAAAAAAAACCGAGAATTTTCCCTCATCGCAATTACTATCATTAACGTCCTTTTGCTATGCTGAAAGATTAATGCAGTGTATCTATATAAGATTGAAAGTTGCGTGACTTGAAACTACTTATTCAAAAACATATTTACGAGCTATAAAATTGAACCCTGTGTGTGCTTAAACTCATTTTAATAGTCACTCTTTTATATTCTGAACACGAGCGCTTCACATTTTAATGTTTAGTTTTTTAACTTATATAGAGAAAAAGAACAGTCAAAAAATATTTTTCAAAAGCTGGTTAAACAATTTCCACAGTGGACATAATACTTTTATTAGTTAGTTTTTTGTCTGTTATAGTTTAGTTTGCTTTTAAACTCTTGCAACTTTCTAATAGCCTGAGGAGCTAAAACTAGAAAAGGCAGAGAATTTTAATGGATCATAAATAAGCCTCAGCGTCACCAAAATATTCTCATAAAATTTTTAAAGTTCTATTATCAAACAAAAAAAAACATTTTTTGTTTAGAGGCTTTTCTGCACTACGGTGACTGTTACTCATTTTAAACAATTGTACAGATAAAAGAAAAAAAATATAATTAACAAACTTCTTTTGTTGTTGTTAATATTAATTGAATTTTTTAATTTTTTTGTTACAGTATCAGTTAGTTGTGATCCACATGTAATGCAAGTTCATGTTCATGTCAATTCCTTGTTTGATGGAAAAATCTACGTTCGTCACAGACCTGAAACATGTTTTCTGGACGTAAACCGAACAAACAATTTTACATTTCCAGTTGTATTAACCGGTCCTGAATGCGGAACTGAAAGTGAGGTAAAGAGGAAGCTGAAAAAAAAAAACTTTTTTTTACTTAATAATATTTTTACTTAATTGGTTACTGTCAATTTTTTAACAGGCAGAAGGGAAATTTTCCAACGTGATCGTAATACAAAATAACGACTTAGTGTTGACATCCAACGATAAAGCTATAGGTGTCCACTGCACTTATGAACTGGGCAACAAAACGGAATACGCAGTGTTTACTATTAAGTATGACACGCTCTTAACAGTGTGAAATACTGCAAAACGTTTAACATGTTTTCTACATAATTTATTCAGGAACTTGACAGGCGCTTCAGAGACGAGTAGAGGACGTGCGACGCCGCCAAAGTTAACAATGAGAATTTTAGATTCAAAAGGAAGAGATAAGACGTCTGTCAAATTGGGGGAACCGTTAAGGGTTCAAGTTTCAGTGCCAGACGAATGTAAATAAAATACACCACACTGCTTTTAAATACTAATTATATTAACGTGTAATTAATTTGACAGCTGCTTATGGAATTTTTGTAAAAAATATGGTGGCAACTGATGGAACTGGTCACAGCAATGTTACACTAATAGACAGCAAAGGGTAAACTTTATATCTAAATTCAAGTTGTGTTCTTAGTATAATTATTGATTGATGAACTAGGTTTGTATCGTTAATAATTTATTTTTGAAATTTGTAGTTGTCCTGCTGAAGCTAAAATGATTCGTGAAATGAGAAGAATTGAAGGCCAAAGTAGAGCGCTTGAAAGTGTAATGGAGGCTTTTACTTTTACTGGAAGCAATGTTTTGCATATTGAAACTGATGTTGAAACCTGTTTAGATGCTTGTCATCCTGTAATGCATTTCAAGTTTATATCGTTGTTGTAATTATTGGAATTAATTGTTATAACTTTTAAAGGTAATGTGCCACTTACCTTCTGGTCGAAGTGACGATCAGTATTTATCAGTTGAGTCATTCGGAAGGAAACGTCGAAGTGCTGACGATGGACAAACGTTCCGGTTAAAGAAATCTATTGCAATTCACTCTGATAAATTTGCGGTTGGAACGACGACTGCGAGGGAGTCGAAAAAATTAACCACCAAATCTAGTCCCATTTTCAACGACCAAGGTAGGAACACTCATTTTTATTTTTTGTTTACATTTGGTACAAAGTTTCGGTTTCCATCAATGGCTATACCGGTATATTTATGGTGCTATAACGTTTTGAACTCTGCACGTTTGGTTATTATGCTTAGTATCGAATCTTGCGAATCAATGACTAAGCTTAAGTTAGTAGTTTCATCTCTTAGTTATACTAGCAGTTATTACTCAGAGGGTTTTCTAATCTGTCGGTGATGGTTTTTAGTGGTTAAAACAATTACAATATGACCAGTTTATTGTGATTTTTAGAGGAATACGTGTACATTCAGGAAGTTGTTGAGCCAACAGGATCGGAAAACGCTTCTGAAGGAGGCGTCTGTATGGACACTTACACTTTGGCCATTGGTGGCTGTGCTTTTATTTTAATTCAGTTGGTATTATTAACCGTTTGTTTATCTACCAAACATTATCAGAGACGACAAGGTGCCGTTTTACGAACTCAGTTAAGTGGTTCCGTAGTTTCGTCAAATTCGTCTAATATTTCTGAACTTTATGGTAGTCAATTGATGACTTCAGCTCCCTCACTTCATTCATTGCCTTAAGACAAACGATTTGTTTTACATATTTTTTTGTGAACGTGTTTTTGTGTCGAAGTTGGTGATGGTAAATACACTGACCTTTACACAGAAAGGGACTTTAGCTCAAGGAAGGCTTTAATGTTTTTTTTATTTTTGTAATTTTTTTTAAAAAATGTTTGTTGGTACAGTAGTTGAACTGGAAATGTGGGAATAACGTGGTAAACATAAAAAATCGTCCGGGACTGTTATTGTAAGGGTAATGTTTGTCTTCCATTAAAAAAATCAAATTGTGGACAATACCTGTGATTTTTGCAGATAATTAATGCAATAGATTTATGAGCATTTAATTACTACGCAAAAATTCTAAATTGTATTGAGTGAAAAGTTGCAATTTCGGTTTGCAATTCAACGCCGTTATTTTGATCGTAAATTAAAATGCAGTTTTGGCTTTATCTTTTTCTGACGCAGCACAATACTTTATGCTATTCACACAAAGAAATTTTAAATTTGACATTATTTTATTTGTTTAACTACAAGTTAGTAAGTTTAAGGTAGTAGTTTATATCATATTCGTTTATTGTAAATTATGTGCCGAGCAATATTTGGCGAACTAATTTGAATTTTAATTTAGCTTTTAGATCTTAAAAGGTAAGCAATATTTAAGCCATGGTGGTATAAAATAGCAATGGTTACGATTAATAGCAGTTACGGTGCTTATGTTGTATAGTAGTACGTTGGATAGTAATAGGGTGCTGCTGTCGAATAGTAATAGTAAGTTGGCTGCGTTGGATAGTAGTAGGACGGGGTTGACGTATAATAATAATATGGTGCTGTTGTTGTAGCCGCTGTATAAGTTGCGGTTGATGGTCTTCGGGTTTCTGGATTTTTATCACGGCGATGGCAATCGTTACATCCTTCATGTTTTTCAATGTAGTTAATGATCATACCTACCATGTTTCATTTAAAAATGATATAAAAATCGTAATTGTTTATACATACGTGATTTTCTGCGCAACTGGGGAATTGGTTTCGCAATACGTTTGGCTGGTTCTTCAGAAATTTTCTCGGCTTGTACTTCAACATTATTTTTTAGAGATTTGGAGTTTTCATCATCAGAAGGTGATGTTAATACGCTGGCTATCAAAAAACCAGAAATGAAGAGGAAAACTGCCAACATTTTAGCGTTCATTTTAAGTGATTGCAGTTGCAAAAAACTTTTTTTTTGTTAAATTCGAAGTTAAGTGCTGTTAGCTACTGACGAAGAAGTTTATATATTTTAACCAGACTAAAGACGATAAATTGAAATACTATCAATTTGTATTGTGAAACGTATAGAATTTCATCAAATATTTTATTGATATTATTTTATTTGTAACTTGATGTCACATAACAATATTTCTCAAATGGTATAATGCTACGAAAGTTTAAAATACTGCTAGTGAATCGAGCGTTGATTGAATGAAAACGTAGTAACGAGTCAGGGTTAATTCTTAACAATAAATTTATTTAAATTTACTACAACTATTTTTAATTACATAATACATTAAATTAGACATCTTATTACCACTTTTTTTCACCGGTATTTAGTATTTAAAAAACCGCTATAAATGTGTAATAGTTCAGTGTAAATTGTTATTTTAATAAGTTACATTTGAAAAAATTACTGTTTTAAAGTAGTACCACTTTTGCCGTACAATAAATATAGTTAAAGCTTAGTTATTAAAGCTAACAAATAAACGAAATTTTTATGAACTTTATAACGATATATTGTAGGAGAATGTGAAAACTGTGCGCGTGTAGCGCTTTTTTAACGACGTTTAATTTTATGAACTACTTTAGAGCTTGAAATTTATTCGTCTGTATTCAAAATAGCTTATGGTTTTAAATTTTTAGCTTAAATTTAAATTTAATTTTTTGGCAAGACAAATATAATTTTATTTATTATTGTTAAATGTTTGTTGAAGCCATGGTGAGATGTTAATGAGTGATTTAGGAAAACAAAATTGTCTGGAGTTGTTATATTGTATATTCTAGATTTGTTGAAAAAATGTGACAAATGGGGGCTACAGGACGTCTATTAAAAACTGTTTTTCAGTAAATAGTCATAGAGTGTATGGCACGAAATGTTTTGAGATACAGTATATAATTATTTTACTATGGTTTATTTGCTCCTATTGTAGTCATTGATAACTTGTTAAAATATTCAGTTCCATATTGGTGATGTAATCGATTATATTTTTGTAAATAATTTACTTTTAAACTTAACACTGATAATACTTAACACAAATAATTTTTATTTTATTAAATTTTGAAGAAAAAAAATAAATGTTTGTTCATTATTAAGTATGAAGTCATCAGAAGTCTATCAACTATTGATGCATTGAGCAATGGCTGATATACAATACAATCTACTTGAATGGATAAAAATTAAAGATGTTTTCTAGAATCGAATTTTAGGTAATTTTTCGACAAGATCACTAAATTAATTTCTGTTTTTTAGATTTATTTTTTTTTATTGTCTTATTAACCATACATTTATTTGAACATGTTAAATCATATTATTTGGACAAAAACAATAGTGGTAATATTATTATAATACCTTTATCAGTGATGAGCTTTACAATATTTTGCAGTAAAGTTATAGTATATTTTTTTTTAAACTTTTAATCTGATATCTAGGTTTTTGGTAACAACATAGCAGGAAAATGGTTAGTTGTGCTTCCAAATTTTTTTTATATTGGACAGAATTTTTATCGGATTCTAGCAGGTTTTTTCATATAAAATTGCTATTTTTTAAAATGTTTTTTAATGTTCAAAGCATTTGTGTATTAGCCGTCGTTAAAAATTTCGATTGGAAATTTACGTCGTCCACATTTGCGTCATTGGTTCTGTGGTAGTTGTTCCAGTGGTAGCTGTTGCCGTGGTAGTGTCTGATTGGCTTTTGTGGTGGTGGCGACAGTCTTCGTGATTTTCGATGTAGTTTATAAATACGACTACAACATAATAATTAATGGTTTATTTTAAAAAAACAATTAACTTGACTTACGGTGTCCATCCTTGTCTTGATGATCATAAGGGCTCATCATCCTTTCATCAGACTGTTTCGAAATGTTATCACTCAATAGTTCAATGCTTTTTTCCAACTTTTCTAATTGTTGAGGTTCAACAGGAGCAGTTAATACGTTATTTGCTAAAAAAATAATCGTGAAAAGTAGAACTGCCAACATTTTCAGTGTCAGATTGTTACTGTTTCACATTTGGTGCTGAATGGTAGTTTCAGTTGATGGAGTTTATATATTGTGTCTAAACTAAAAATGACGACATTTCACATTAAATTGCAACATTTAATACAACGTCGGTTGGAAATTGCAATGCAAACAACAAAATAAGTTTTAAATTGCATAAAGGATTTGAATTCATCATATTTATCGTATAATAAAATATACGGTATTATAACTTGACGCTATCTTATTTTTACAATATTATTGATATGTTATCAAGGTTGAATATTATTAGTGAAAGAAACATTGATTGCATTGAATGAAAACGGTAGTGAGTCATGGTTAACTATTAATACTATCTTTTATTTAGATTTAATGTAACTAGTTTTTATTACATCATATTAAATAACACCTAATTACAATCTTTTATATTATAGAATTTAAATTTTAAGTAGTTTAGCCCCGTTAATTCTGTTTACATTGTAATATCCATAAGAAATTAAATTTGCTTTAAGTTAATTTTAAAGTCTGGTAAACGAAAATAATAGTGTTGTTTTTATATTTATTCAAAAGCTCTTTGCTCAGTTAATCGCAGATTATCAGGGCTTTACTATCAATCGAATTTATGATAGAAATTAGTAGACGGTTAAAATTAACATCATTTTGTAGGGCAGCTACTTTTAGCGTCCTAATCCAGTCCATAAGAGTGATGGATCGTACGTGTTTTTAACGCCTTTTGATCTTGTCGTGAATCTAAGAGCTTGAAGTTTCTTCGGATGACCATTTGCTGAGTTTTCCGTCGACTTTTCTTCTTCCTCACCGTCGAATTCAGGTGGCAATAATTCATTACTAATTTTTTCTGCACTTTTGCTATTGTCGTTTTCAAAACGGCGCATTTGACGTAGTAACCCATTGAAATATCTTCTCATATCGACAAGGACCTGTGGCCCGGCCAATTGTGACATTAATTGAGAACTGTTGGGATCAGGCCTTTTCCCCAAACCTATCCACTTTAGTCCTGGATTATATTTTGGTCTACTGCCGTTTGGCTTTGGACTTCGAGATTGTTTTTTTGGCAGTTGATTCCACCATATTTTCTCGTTATCCCCCAATTGAACGTCAAAATCTGCTTGTTGCACTTCTCGTTGGCCAACATCCCAGCTTCCTAATATATTTAATTGGACCTCGTAAATAATCCTTGTTAGGCTGATAATGATAGCCAACAAATACTTATCGAATCATAAAATAAGTTTTTATGGAACAGCTTTGAGTAGGGCAATGAACGGCTTTTTGTTTGTTTAAAATTATTTATAACAGTAATAAGTACCTCATATATAAATGTCTCGTTTACTACACCAATTTACTTAGTTTTTATCTCTGTCAAAACGATGATAAATAATAATCAAATTTTTTTTAGATTTAGAGATACAATAATTGTCATAATTACCAAACTGGGACGCTTTTGAGCTGTGAAATTTTTAAGTTAAATTACTGTAATTTAATAGTGGGAAAGTATAAGCTAATGAATTAGATTTAACATAGTTATATTAACAATTGACAAATAATTTGAATTTGGTTAAAACGTTTTTGTTTGATGAACAATTATGAGTATTATCTTATGAAAACTTTACAAATCATTTGCTCTTTTTTTATCGTGCATAACTTCATGCATTTTGATTAAATCAATTGTAAGTTAGTAAGGACAATACTGACTGTTAGTTTCGTCTGTCCATCCTTCAACCTTGCTGTCATTTGAGGCCATTACCACGAATAACATCAGTATTGATGACAAAACTATCCATCGATAATTGGCTATTAGTTTTGAACGACATTCTGCTTCCATATTTTGTTTTATTTTGAATTTTAAAACTATGTGTTATTTTTTCCAACGTAAAATGGATCAATTTGAAGTTTGCTGAGTGCGATGGATCCAGTTGCTTGCTATGCCTTTCTCGGTTTAATGAAGATGTGAGAAAATGATACCTGATTTTATAAATATGACGTCAGAGCGTACTAACCTATGATTGGCGGGTTTGACTCCAGGTTTATGAAGTGGAACACCAGTGCAAAAATAATGTTTCAATCTCAGTGATGAGTTTGAAAATAGAAAGAAAAATTAATTTAATGTGCCATTTAATTAATAATTGTATTATATTGTGGTCGTTTAGGAATCATGTGGAAGTGGAGTTATAATTCGACATTTTATTTTGAGATTTGTAATTGGGTTAAATTACCAATGTTGGTAACAAATTAGCTAACCAATTAGACGATTATACAACCCCTCGATGCACAGTAGTTCTAGTCCATGGTTTTAGTATACTCCCATTATAATAAATTTGTTTAATTTTCTATTTAAAAACATCAATCTTTATTCAGTATTTTAAATTTTTGAAAATAGCAAACGACGTCATCTTTTGTACTGGAATTAATTTCAGCCAAAAGGATTTCATTCTAGCTGATGCTTTTATGGTGATATACCGAATATTTCAAATCCGATTACAACTTTGAATTTTCAGTTACACAGAACAGTAGGTAACGCACTGTGTATAGAGTTGAAAAATATTTTTTAAATAAGTTTTTGTTCCTGTAATACAAATGGTAAGTTCTTTACCTTATTAGATGAGTTTTGATCCTACCTTTATTTAATTTTCCTTTTGAATATGAAGAGGAAGAAAGCGACCTTCCTGCTTAATATTTATGTATTCAGCACCGCATTCAGTACTGTTATTGCTATTTCTGTCTACGCGGTGCTAACAAAGTTAAATTTAGTTTGGTTTAAAAACACTCTTTTCAAGCTTACCATTTTTTAATCGTGTTTATAGAAAACAATTTTTTTGTTAAAAAATGAAATCAATTAGCAAATTAGTTATTAGCATGGTACATCATTAGCAGTAAGATAACGAAATTTTTTAATTAGCTGGGTATAAAAATTTTAATTTGTTGCCAAGGTAACAAGATGTCCATTTTCAGCATATGAAAATTAATGACACTAAAATACAGCTAAATTAATTGCCTCTGTTGTGTTCGGAGTATTAAACAATTAAATTTAGCATAATTTACATATTAATGATATTTTTTGAACTTTTATTAATTTTGACAAAATGGTGCATGAAAATAAGTTACTCAGTGAATCAACTACTATAAAGTCAATAATACAGAATATACAGTGCATCTGGGCATTTTGTTTGGACAAATATTATACGGTGATTATAAAATTTATGTTAACAATAAAATTTAGAAAAAAATATAGGGGATTAATCCAATTAAATTTAGCATAAAGTATAAGTTACACATGAAAGATATTTCTTGAAACATTTACTAATTTTGGCAAAATGGTACATAAAAATAACTTACTCAGTAAATCAATTACTCTTTAGCCAATGATATGTACAGCACATATGGGCAAGTTATTTGGACAAATATTGTACTGTACTTAAAATTAGAAAAATATAGGTGATTAATAATTATTAGCCATCTTGCATGTCCATTTGCTTTATATCAGCTGAAACTTTATAAGTACAGTAATTGATTACAATGTTGGTTATGTCATAAAAAGGACATGGGCCCATACTGACAGATGTAATCACCCGCATTTCCCTAATCAAAGCCACTCTATATCCTCAATAACGTGTTTATTTGGTTACACAGAGGTAATGTGTATGTATGTGGCGGTTGTGACCTTATTTTTTTTTCTGATATACGGCTACCGTATTTCTTTATTTCCTGTTATTTCCACGGGTCAAGTAAATTGCGTGGACTATCTTTAGTCGTCTGATTCAATTCACCACGTCACTTCTCATCATATACGAAAAGAAGAAAACAATTTTACTGTATTTACTTTTTGAAGAAAAGTAAACTTCTTTTCACTATTTTAGCAGTTCAGCTTAAGTCTTATCTTCTTCCAATTGAATTATTTTCTTTTATGTATAAAGCATTAGTTGACTTCATCTGTATTTTTTATATGATGAGCAATAAAGCGTGTCATGCGCAGAGATGGACACCAATAGGATGGTTTTCAGGCGTTGCTTTTGTTGCTATGGCCATCATCTTTTTAGTACATAAACACTAAAACACCTGCTCTTTGTTAACACTGTCATGTCACACACATACAAAACAAATATATAAAAAAATTATATACAGGGTGCTTAAAACAGCTTTTATTTAGCAAAATAGCTTTATTATTCTTTAAGTTTTAAAAAGTCGTTTTGCTTTAGCAGATTCAGTAAGTTATTTTATGCTTTTACTGGGTACTTCTACTTGATGAATGAAACTTTGCTGTAGTAAAAGTATGTTAACTAATTTCCAAATTACTCATGAATATTTTTAGAAACTAAATGACAATTAATAATTATGCAATAGGAATTTTTATTTGTTAGTTGCAATGTTAATACTTGCTGAATTTGAATAATTATAACTTTGTGAATTATAATGACTGAAACATTATTCCAAAAATTGAAAAGTTGTTTCAAACAACTTTTATTGGAAGTTACACAAAGTTGTTTAAATGAACAAAATTAAATTGATATGTTAAAAAGTTTTAATGATGTCGGTGATTTTAATTTTTTTGGTATTTTAAAGTTTAAAGGAATTACTGAATTTTTAATTTTTTTATGTTTTTATATTTGGCACCATGTATTGATATTTAGAGCATAGTCCTCCTCCCACATTCACTAAGTTTTTTATTTTTATCATCACCCCAGAGTTTGTTCTGGTTTTTAAATGAAATCGGCTTGTAAAAGTAATATGTGAATGAAGAAAGATTATTGGTCGAGCCCGCATCGAGATGAAAACAGTTTCAGCTTATTTCTTTTCATATTATGCTATTCAACAACACATTATACACACACTAACAAAAAAAACTTTTAATGAGCACTAATGGTTGATGATGACGTCGTAGCAGATATTGGAATGTAAATAGCAAAGTTTTGTAGTGTGTAAACAACACTAAGAACACTCGTTTAAAGGAGAAAAAAATCATCTTTTTGGGTATTATTTTTTTCGCTAGATTAATTATTATATTGGAATTCCTTTGTAGTTTTTTTTTGACAGTATATTTTCTTGCACTGCATCGATTTTTAAGAGTCTGCAAATGTGTGTACTCATTTGATAATAGTAGACGAGAAATTTGAAGAAATCTTATACCGTTTCTACATTGAAAACTGGTGTTTGCTTAAATTGCTTAAACTAAATTAACTTACTGGGTTAATAATTAATATCATCATATGTGCAGATACAATAAGTGGCAACTGCTAATTATAGTATGTCTAAATACTTAAACGTTGTCTTAATTTATGAATTTTGTTTTAATAATCTTATCTTACTTATCAATATTTGCCATGGTTACAAAAGCAAACGAGCACACTTAGAAAATATAAAAATGTTGGTGGAAAATCTATTAAAAGAAAAGAATATACTGTTTATTGATAACATTCTTGTTATTTTAATACTAAATAGGAAATCCAGTATACCCAGCACTACCACATCTGTACATCAGTCTGAAAATCATATTTTAAGACTTAAGAAAACACTGCCCTATAACCACAGGATCATATTTACAGTATTTGAATTTAAACTTCAAAATCGTTGTTCTTTAATGTCAATAATTATTTGAATAAAAAATCGGTAATTGAGATTTAGAATATTCAATTTTATTGTGTTAAATGCTAAACTTTCTCATTGTTACAATGTAATTCAGTTGTTTAGTATTTAAAATATTTGAAGTGTATTTTTTACACAATTCCTGCGTTTGACGTTGTGGCTCTTGCAGTAGTCGTTGTGCTACTTCGGTTAAGACGATGTTTGTCTTTAGAATTAATCATTAATCAACAAAATAAATACACTGTTTAATTGACTTTATTTTCAAAATTGGTTATACATACGTGGTTTTAAGATACTGATGTGACCATGATGTCCATGGCCATGATCTCTAGCGTTAAGCTCAACCGAATCTTCGACCGTTGCGTCAACATCATTGTCGACAGGTGCAGCCAACACATTAGTTGCTAGAAAAGCAACAGTAAGAATCAATATGGTCAATATTTTAGCGTTCATTTTAACTTGATAAATTTGTGAAATACAAGTTCACTTAGAATTATTAGCTGTACTTCACGTTAAATTGAATAACGAATGCTGTAATCTTCGCTGTGAGCAGTAAAGTTTATATATTTTGACTGAGCTGTTGATGCCTAAACGCTGAAAATACATTAAATTATAAAAATTCATAGTCGATAATATTTATAATTGTACTAGCTGGCCCGTCGCGCGTTGCTGCAACCTGTATAAGAAAAAAA